>JALHBL010001028.1:0-83088 GCA_023638675.1 Camponotus pennsylvanicus | reverse complement strand
CAATTATTAAAAAAAATTAATGATTAAAAAATGAATTCTTTTGAAAATACTTTCCATCTTTTATTATAATAGTATCGTGCATTGTTTCTTTAAGTAATATAGAATATAAATAGTTTTTATTTATATATAGCAAGAGATAAATGAACGTATCTCATTTTGCACATATTCTAAAAATGAACAACTTGAATCAGAAAATTAAATTTTTGTTTAAATCATGTTTTAGAAAGGAGAAGATTTGTTTCCTATTCGCTGGATGGCACCGGAATCTTTGATGATTGGAATATTTACTTCTTAAAGCGATGTTTGGTCATTTGGGGTATTAATGTGGGAAATTACATCGTTGGTTCAAACTTTGTCTGAAAAATATTCTAGCAATAAGAAATAACATAGAAGATGCCTTACTGAGTCCAGTCAATATTATTTAGCCGATATTATTTATAATTAAATTGATGTTCATCTTCTTTTCCGAACGATTCAATAAATCTTAATGTAGGAAAAATATTTTTAGAATATTTCTAAATAGATTCTGTTATTTTCAGATTTTATCTTAATATTAGATTTATCAATGAAGATAAAGGCAAATATGCATAAAAGGTCAGACCTCATCGATTTTATTGCTCCTTAAATATGTTGTAGAGGAGGGTTTTCTGAGTAATTCTATGCAAGAAATAAGTAGGGGATGGTATTGGTTTAGAAGATACAACAAATTGAAGTTTTTATATATTTTGCAAGATACTTATATAAATGTCAGAAACGTATGTGTATGCACACACACACACACACACACACACACACGCACGGGAGGGTACAAGGGGGCTTTCGGCTCCCTTCTCGCATCTTTCCCGGCGGTAGGGGACGCATCGCGAAGAGTTCAATCACAATGGATATATGCTATAAGTTGTAAAGCGAGGTCCACTTTGCCTACCGGCGGGGTGGTTGCGGGAGGGGGGCCGAAAGCGTAAAATATTAAAAATAGAAATAAATATTAAATATTAAGAATTAAAGAGATTAAAGATATTAAAGATATTAATTATTACATAAATTAATTGTTATGAGATTTATTACAGCATTAATTATTATAAAAATTAATTATCATAACAATTAGTTATAAGAATTTATTGCTCATTAAATTTTATCTCTTTATATAATTTAATTATTATTTAATTTAATAGAATGAATACGCCAGCCTTTGGTACACGCGGTTCAACCGCATTTTAACTCCGTTAAAGAAAGAAATGTAAAATATATCGATATCGATATTAAAGCGCACGAAACACGTACGGAGATAGCGCGGTATTCCGCGCGGTATATAGCGGTATATATTTTACTACATGTTTATGTAAAATTAAGAAATTATTTCAAGCCTCATAACTCAAAAAGTACTTAACGAAAAGGTACTTAATTATAGTGTTTTGGAAAGCTCTCGAGATAAGCTACAAGAATATGCAATGAAAAATAGTAGGTTCCATTTAAGGAATTGAAGGTGACCTTTATGTAACCTTCAAATGACTATCCAAGGTCAAATTTTTGCCACCATCTTCTGTCCCCCTCGAAGTGAAGCAACTTTTATTTGAAACATTTTGTTGTACATTCAAAAATAAAAAGGTTATTGGGGTGGGTAACTTAAAATGGCTTGCCCTGTATATATATATATATATATATATATATATATATATAATAGTATATTATATACAATGATGCTATATTATATACACTATCTTTATTGAATTTGTAATATTTTTGTATTCATAATCGATATCTATATCTTCAATATTACTTCTTAAAATATCGTGATAAGAAATTCATTAAGTTATTGACTTTCCAATTGTGAAGTATATCATAATAATTTATCAATTCACAGAAATTACGCGGAAGATTAAACATCATCTTTTGTATTCGCTGAAAAACGATATACATAAATAATATTTCAATTATAAAAAAGAAAGTGAAAGGAACTTTATTTATTGCTTATAAAATATTGATTCATTGACTAACGTATTATTTACAATAGTTATAATTGATCATTATCTTCATCAATTATCTCTAATTAAAATTAATACAAAAACTATATATAAAAATTTGCTTACCGATATATCATATAATGGATCCATGAGTAATGCAACATTTCCCTCTCGCAATGTTCAACGGATACAGTAAGGATTTCTCCATCATATAAAAATATTCTACCGATTGATAATCTTCTGTATAACTGGAAATAATTAAAAAATGAATTTATATACATTTATATACATATATTTATCTCAGATAGATTGAAAAGCTCTCAAGTTAAAATTATATAATGCTAACTATTTTGTATACTAACTATTTTGGTTTCCATATGATTACCGTTACAAAACCATCGCCGTCATATCTACAGTTCGGAAAACAGCGTAAACCTAATCTCCTAGCTATGCTATGATATAGCAATAGACAGAAAACATCCTTGATAATATTCTAGAATCTGTATCATTAAATTATATTAGGAAAATTATCTTAAACATTTATAAGATATAAAATAGTTATGTTTGTGCATTGCATAACAAAATATTATAAAAAATATAATACTGTAATTTAATATAATATAAAGTAACTTACATAATTTATATATTTAGTTTTGATATCTAATGTTACCAATAAGTGATGTAATTGATGAACGCCTAATTCGGAAAACATAACTTCTTCAAGAATATACATAATTTGTTTCGATTCTGTTGGTTTCCAGAAATTATCATTGATGTTGTGTTCTCTCCAAAAAGTAAATTGCTCAGAAGATATCGAGAATGCAGAATGCTTAGGATATTTAGCTTTTAGACAGGATAGTACTTCTTGCACAATATTATTTAGCCATGTATCAATGATTGAGTAAGTTACATAAGATTGAAAATATTGTGCGATGATAGTAACTTGCCTTTCTAACTTTTCCTTTGACATGTATATAAATATGTTTTGTTTGTATATTAATAGATACTGTTTTATCCAATAATAAATTAGGCCAAAATTATACATAACTGTCAAATTGGAATCGTGCCTGAAAAAAATTTAAAATATATATTTACTTTAATTTATAACGTTAATGGCAATTTGGTTTATTAAATTTTACCGTAATAGTAATTGTGTTGAAATAATTCTGTTTATATCATCCAAGAGAAAACGGTAAATTATTGAATTTCCAGCTATAGAACGCAGAATACTATTCAATTCCATTTCTTTGGTATCCCATAAGTTATTGTGAGACATTAATGATACGTAATGCCGCAATTTTTCTATACATTTTACACTTTCTTCTATAAATGATTACAAATTTCCTTCAATCTCTCTTTGTTATGCCTTCTTTTCGAAAAAAGGAAATCTAAAATTTAAAAAAAAATTCTCCAGAAATATGTTAAACAACAAATATCAGCAATAAATTATAGACAATATACTTTTTGACATATATATATATATATATATATATATATATATATATATATTTAATTACACGCATACACACATACACATATTCAGAAGAAATTATAAATAATAGTATAGATTTTTCTAATTAATAAAGAAATATACAGGGTGTTAAAAAAGTATCGCATACGCTCAGTGCCATCCGATAGAGAAGGAGAATTTAAGAAAAAATGTCTAATACTATTTTTCGATCCCATGAATAATTTCGCCGCAATTAATTATTGTAATCAGTTAATCAGCGCGGAGCTACAAGAGGAAGCCAGGGGCGAAGCGCGCGAAGTCTGCGGCGCGACGGCTACCGCGCTCATACCATGCTCTCGTACCGAGCGGAGGGAAAGTACTTGCGATCTATTTATTTATTTTACTCACCTTTTTTTTGATAAGAGTAACAAAATAATTTACAGGAACAATCATCACGTAAAAATTCGCGTGATTCTAATATATCACGATACAGACTTTGTTAATTTAATGAAAGAATTTATTTTTAATAAGTAAGAAGCGAAAATTAATCCTCTTTAACTCATTTTTTAAAATGTTAACTGAAATACGGCCGTAACGAGAAAATTTTTTTTGTAAACAGTTAAGCGCTTTACGCTTTTTGTTCGAGTGTGTTGGTCTCATCAAAATTATCTTAACAGTTTTTTAATTTAAAATAAAATGTGGCTGCATCTTCCTAATAAATAAAGTAAGTTTGTTTTATGTGTAAAAGTTCTGTGATTATGTAATTGTTTATTTGTAAATTTCTATCTGTTGTATCGTTTTTTTCTGTTTAGCGCATAAACTAAATGATTTTTCAAATAAGCACCTAGCTAACAGTTTAATAATTTTCGCAAGCGATTTTTTAGGTAAAGTCTGCTTAATCTTCTAAAATAATTATTAATATTAATTAAATTATCTTGCTTTCTTACTTATTAAAAATAAATTCTTTCATTAAATTAACAAAGTCTGTATCGTGATATAATCACGCAAATTTTTACGTGATGATTGTTCCTGTAAATTATTTTGTTACTCTTATCAAAAAGAAGGTGAGTAAAATAAATAAATAGATCGCAAGTACTTTTCCTCCGCTCAGTATGAAAGCATGGTATGAGCGCGGTAACCGTCGCGCCGCAGACTTCGCGCGCTTCGCCCCTGGCTTCCTCTTGTAGCTCCGCGCTGATTAACTGATTACAATAATTAATTGCGGCGAAATTATTCATGGAATCGAAAAATAGTATTAGACATTTTTTCTTAAATTCTCCTTCTCTATCGGATGGCACTGAGCGTATGAGATACTTTTTTAACACCCTGTATATAAAAAGAATATGTATAAAGGAGGAAGGTCATTTATATATAACGCATTTTTTTGGGAAAATTCCCACAGGATTTTCAAAAAACAATTTTTCTTTGTATTTTATGATCATAAAGGGTATTAAAAATAACTATTAGAAAACTATAAAAACCATTATAAATAACCATGAGAAAAAAATTCGATCCATAAAACCAAAATTAATTATTAGTTTAGATACACCTATCTAACAATAAGTCCTTTTATAATTATCCTTATCTAAGTCCTTTTCATGATTAATAAGTGACTAATAAAATATTATCGCTTATTATACTATGCTCTGCCATCATATTAATATAATTTTAGATTATAGCATGTATTATCTTTAAATAGGTGACTATATATGGTATCCGAAAATTATGTGAAGTTCCTAAAATTTCTTTTATTTATATCTTTTTAATAAACAACGAGCGCGCGACGGCTAAAATCTTGTGCATGTTACTCAGGACAGTGACCTTGATAACATATGTCAAGGGGAAACTCATCGGAGGTGAGTCCCCTAATATCAACCTTTACCATTCAAAATAAAATATAATATAAAATATTCTAGTTTGTTTCTAAATATTAAAAATTATAAATATTAATAATTACATGTTTTATAAACTCTCGGCGGAAACTGTAACCGCTAGAGAGCGCGTTCCCGGGTGGCAGATTGGGGAATGCTCGACAGTATCTAGATACCGTAGGGTAGAAAGGAAATAAAATATTTCCCGTGGACCAACAGTTTAAAGGAACAATGGAAAAAACGTACGGAATGAGTACGCCAGATGGCAAACTGAGCAAGAGCTCGGAAAATCCATCCTCTTCGGAGGCAGGCCCCATGGATTCTGGAGAGGGGGGCCAACCGTTGCTTAAACACATATCCGAACGTGACGGATGTGCGTTGGGAGAAAATCAGCTGGTTACCAAAAACGAGCACATTCTGTATAAGATGCTAATGTTAAAGAGAGCGGAGAGAAGGAGTCTAATAGGAAAAATAGCACTGATGGAGGAGTGTATAAAGGAATTGGAGCGAAGAGAAGATGGCTAAAAAATGAGAGCAGGAAACGAGGAAAATGAAAAAAAGGATCGAATATGTAACAGATGAAGAAGAATAGAAAGAGAGACAAACTGGACCGTTAAAAAAACAACACCAAAAGGAGAAAAATGTATAAATCACCGGATGTCTCCCCGGAACAGGTGCAGCAGATGCAAACAAGTCAAATGAAAGAAAAACAAGGAACTAGTCAGCAGAAGACATAAAAAAAATCTACGAAATTAACGAAATCTTGGGGATAAAAGTTAAAATAGAAGCACTAAAAAAGTCAAAACTTGTCCCGCAATGGAAAAACTGCCAGGGATATGGCCACACACAAAACTATTGCAAAAAAAAGTCTAGGTGTGTAAAATGTGCAGGAAGGCATCATACTAAGGAATGCAGGAAAAGCAATAAAAAGCAACCTAAATGTGTGGAGACCCGCGCCCTGTGAATTACAGAGGTTGTACGATCGCAAAAGAACTCCAAAAAATTCGTAATAATGTTCACAAAAAAAAGAAGGCAATGTAAACAAATCGATAAGACCACAAAACGAGGGAAATAAAACAGAGTATTATGATATAACGAAGGAGGATAGATGCTCAAGTCACCAAAACGAAAGGGAACAAAATTATAATACTTAATTAATCAAATGATATTAACATTTATGTCTAAAATAGAAGATCGAAACAAAAAAAAATGAAAGCCTTAACAATATATAATTCTTGAGAGGCTTTCTAAACTAGAAGACAGCAACAAGCCAGTTAAGGTCAGGAAGAAATAATGGCGGGTGAAGACTTGAGGATATCAGCTTCGAATGCGTGTGGACTCATACAACGTCGGCATGAACTACAAATGTTTCTGGACATTCAAAAAATTGATATTTGTCTCATATCCGAAACGCATTTTACAAAGCAGGCATATGTTAAAATTGAAGGGTATCAGACATTGTACGATACACTCGCAGAATATAGCTAGAAGAGGAAGCGCGGTAGTAATTAAAAATAGTATCTCTTATTATGAAGAGGAGAAATACGAAACGGAAGAAATACAGGCTACGACTATAATGGTTAAAACTAAAAAGTATATATTAACAGTCTCTGCTACATATTGTCCTCTACGACATAACCTAAAGAAAATGGATTATCTTAGGTATTTGCGAAGTTTAGGAGAGAAATTTATTATCGGAGGCGATTATAATGCAAAGAATTCCATATTCTAGAATTCTAGAATTAGGGATTCTAGAATTACTACCACTGAAGGTAAAGAACTGATGGAAGCGATAAAGGAGCATAGATGCAACTGGCATTTTACAGGCAAACCGACGTACTGGCCATCGGATATTAATAAAGTCCCAAACTTACTGGATTTTTCTATATCCAGAAAACTTCCAATGACTTATATTAAAATTGAGAAAGAACACGACTTGTGTTCGGACCACTCCTTAGTACTGCTCACCTTGAGTGGGAGAGTAATACTGAAAGCAGAAAATCTTACGCTGACAAATAGACAGATAAATTGGGAGGGTTTTAAAGAAGAGCTAAACAATAAAATAAACCTAAAAGTACCATTGAAACCAGGGATCAACTGGATCAAAAAGTGGAAAGATTTACTAAAGATATTCAACAGGCAGCTTGGAATAATACACCCGAGATTAAGAGGAAATCCATTGGTAACAACTATCAAAAGGAAATTAGGGAACTTGTCGCTGAAAAAAGAGAAGCCAGGAAAAAATGGCAGTACTCTAGAGCCCCTGAGGATAAAAATAAATATATCCACCTAGCGTAGCAATTAAGGAGGGAATTGCAAAAAATCAAGAATGAAACCATCAACTCTTATCTTAAAGCTGTGACTGCTGATCAATATACCGATTACAAATTATGGAAAAGCATTAAGCGATTAAAAAGACCAATAAATCAAATATCACCAATACAGACAGAAGATGGTAAATGGGCGAAAAATAATGAGGAAAAAGCAAAAGTATTTGCAGAATATTTGGAAGGTATCTTTAGTCCAAATGATACGGAGGGACAATTGGATGATGAGAGAGGAGAAGAGATGGAGAGGAGGGAACCTCAGGGATTCGACGGGACTAAAGAAATAAGACTGGTCACTCCCAGAGAAATGGCTAGAGAAATTAAAATAAATATTAAACCCAAGAAGGTACCTGTTTTTGACCTTATCACAGGAGAAGTACTCAAGCAACTCCCTCGAAAAGAGATAGTAAAAATGACGCAACTTATTAATGCCTCGTTTAGATTAAAATATGTTCCCAAATTGTGGAAAATTGCAAAGGTAATTATGATTCCCAAACCGGACAAGCCATCAAACGAAATTAAGTCATACAGACCCATATCGTTATTGCCAATAGTGTCAAAAGTATTTGAGAAGTTAATACTCAAACGAATAAAACCACTAATTGTTGATCAAGAAATTATTCCAGTGTATCAATTTGGTTTTCGTGATGGACATTCAAGAATTGACCAAGTGCATAGAATAACTGACATTATTGAAAAAGCTCTCGAAGAAAGAAAATCTGTTCAGCGGTTTTCTTAGATGTAGCCCAAGCATTTGATAAAGTTTTGCACGAAGGACTTCTAAACTTGCAAACTTAAGTAAATCTTACCAACGCAGTATTACCAACTGTTAAAATCTTATATTAAAGAAAGACACTTTAGAATTAAAAAAGACGAAATTTATTCAGAATTGAAAGAGATTAAAGCTAGAGTGTCACAGGGAAGTGTATCAGGCCCAGTTCTGTACCCGCATTTTACGAGGGATGTGTCCAAAGCAAGAAACACAGTTATTGCTACGTTTGCGGATGATACGGCTATTTTGTCTGTTGGTAACAACATAGGTGAAGCTACAAATAGACTACAAATAGCTGTAAATAAGATTAGTAACTGGGCAAAGCAATGGCGGATCAAATTAAACGAAAGTAAATCTGTTCAAGTTAATTATACCAACAGAAAAATAAAATACCTACCAATCAAATTAAATAAAGCTAAAATCCCTCACGTCAATATGGCAAAATATCTGAGAATGAATCTTGACGCCAAATTGCGATGGAAGGAACATATCAAAAACAAAATAGAAGAACTTAGACTTAAATACAGGAAAATGTATTGGCTAGATACTCGCAACTGTCAGTACATAATAAACTGCTGCTATATAAGCAGATACTGAAACCAATATGGACATACGGTATTCAATTGTGGGGTTGCACTAAACCGAGTAATCTAAAAAGAATTCAAACATTTCAAAACAAAGTTCTCAGAAACATCGTTAATGTCCCCCGATATATTCGTAATGACGACCTTCATAGGGACCTAGGAGTAGAAACAGTCGCTGCAGAGATCAAGAAATTTGCACGAAAACATAAGGAAAGACTGCAGGATCATCCTAATAAGGAAGCTCTACGGCTTCTAGATGAAAAACGAATAACTAAGAGACTCAAGAGGACAAAACCTCTCGAACTGGCTCAACTTCATGAGAAATGAACATTTATTACACTATAAGATATTCCCAATGGAGAAATCTTAAATTATGAATACATAACAATTTAGGTTAAAAATGTAATGTTGTTAGTCTTGTAGACTAGGTACATTGTTAAATGCCGTAGCATTTAATTATAATAAAAAAAAATGTTTTGTAATATTTAATTATAAAGAAATCTTTAATATACTCCAAAACAGTAAACGAAAAACCTTCATCAATGTAACAAAATGAAGTTAATTATAAACAAATATATACAGGGTGTCTGAAAACTTTTCGCGGACCCGAAGTGTAAAGGTAGATTGGCTCAAATTAAGAAAGAAGGTTCTCTACTGTTTGGCGATTTTTGCAATAATTAACGAAAAATTAATTAAAGAAGATGGGGCAATGCGCGTGGCTAGAAGCGCGCCGCGGCGAAGGCGGTCTCACTGTAACATAATGGCGGCGCGCGGTAAAGCGATGATTAGGGAGGGGAGGAGCCTTTGCCGCGCGCCTAAACACTCATCACTCCTCCCCTCCCCAATCATCGCTTCACCGCGCGCCGCCATTATGTTATAGTGAGACCATCTTCGCCGCCGCGCGCTTCTAGCCATGTGCATTGCCCGATCTTCTTTAATTAATTTTTCGTTAATTATTGCAAAAATCGCCAAACAGTAGAGAACCTTCCTTCTTAATTTGAGCCAATCTACCTTTACACTTCGGGTCCGCGAAAAGTTTTCAGACACCCTGTATATATTTGTTTATAATTAACTTCATTTTGTTACATTGATGAAGGTTTTTCATTTACACTTTTGGAGTATATTAAAGATTTCTTTATAATTAAATTTTACAAAACATTTTTTTTTATGATAATTAAATGCTACGGCATTTAACAATGTACCTAGTCTACAAGACTAACAACATTACATTTTTAACTTAAATTGTTATGTATTCATAATTTAAGATTTCTCCATTGGGAATATCTTATAGTGTAATAAATGTTCATTTCTCTTGAAGTTGAGCCAGTTCGAAAGGTTTTGTCCTCTTAAGTCTTCTAGTTATTCTTTTTTTATCTAGAAGCCGTAGAGTTTCCTTATTAGGATGATCCTGCAGTCTTTCCTTATGTTTTCGTGCAAATCTCTTGATCTCTGCAGCGACTGTTTCTACTCCTAGGTCCCTATGAAGGTCGTCATTACGAATATACCGGGGGACATTAACGATGTTTCTGAGAACTTTGTTTTGAAATGTTTGAATTCTTTTTAGATTACTCGGTTTAGTGCAACCCCACAATTGAATACCGTATGTCCATATTGGTTTCAGTATCTGCTTATATAGCAGCAGTTTATTATGTACTGACAGTTGCGAGTATCTAGCCAATACATTTTCCTGTATTTAAATCTAAGTTCTTCTATTTTCTTTTTGATATGTTCCTTCCATCGCAATTTGGCGTCAAGATTCATTCCCAGATGTTTTGCCATATTGACGTGAGGGATTTTAGCTTTATTTAATTTGATTGGTAGGTATTTTATTTTTCTGTTGGTATAATTAACCTGAACAGATTTACTTTCGTTTAATTTGATCCGCCATCGCTTTGCCCAGTTACTAATCTTATTTACAGCTATTTGTAGTCTATTTGTAGCTTCACCTATGTTGTTACCAACAGACAAAATAGCCGTATCATCCGCAAACGTAGCAATAACTGTGTTTCTTGCTTTGGACACATCCCTCGTAAAATGCGGGTACAGAACTGGGCCTAATACACTTTCCTGTGACACTCTAGCTTTAATCTCTTTTCAATTCTGAATAAATTTCGTCTTGTTTAATTCTAAAGTGTCTTTCTTTAATATAAGATTTTAACAGTTGGTAATACTGCGTTGGTAAGATTTTCCTAAGTTTGCAAGTTTAGAAGTCCTTCATGCCAAACTTTATCAAATACTTGGGCTACATCTAAGAAAACCGCTGAACAAATTTTCTTTCTTCGAGAGCTTTTTCAATAATGTCAGTTATTCTATGCACTTGGTCAATTGTTGAATGTCCATCACGAAAAACAAATTGATGCACTGGAATAATTTCTTCGTCAACAATTAGTGGTTTTATTCGTTTGAGTATTAACTTCTCAAATACTTTTGACACTATTGGCAATAACGATATGGGTCTGTATGACTTAATTTCGTTTGATGGCTCGCCCGGTTTGGGAATCATAATGACCTTTGCAATCTTCCACAATTTGGGAAACATATCTTAATCTAAAGGAGGCATTAATAAGTTGCGTCATTTTTACTATCTCTTTTCGAGGGAGTTGCTTGAGTATTTCTCCTGTGATAAGGTCAAAAACAGGTACCTTCTTGGGTTTAATATTTATTTTAATTTCTCTAGCCATTTCTCTGGGAGTGACCAGTCTTATTTCTTTAGTCCCCTCGAATCCCTGAGGTTCCCTCCTCTCCATCTCTTCTCCTCTCTCATCATCCAATTGTCCCTCCGTATCATTTGGACTAAAGATACCTTCCAAATATTCTGCAAATGCTTTTGCTTTTTCCTCATTATTTTTCACCCATTTACCATCTTCTGTCTGTATTGGTGATATTTGATTTATTGGTCTTTTGAATCGCTTAATGCTTTTCCATAATTTGTAATCGGTATATTGATCAGCAGTCACAGCTTTAAGATAAGAGTTGATGGTTTCATTCTTGATTTTTTGCAATTCTCTCCTTAATTGCTACGCTAGGTGGATATATCTATTTTTATCCTCAGGGGCTTTAGAGTACTGCCATTTTCCTGGCTTTTCTTTTTTCAGCGACAAGTTTCCTAATTTCCTTTGGATAGTTGTTACCAGTGGATTGCCTCTTAATCTCGGGTGTATTATTCCAAGCTGCCTGTTGAATATCTTTAGTAAATCTTTACAGTTCTTGATCCTGTTGATCCCTGGTTTCAATGGTACTTTTAGGTTTATTTTATTGCTTAGCTCCTCTTTAAAATCCTCCCAACTTATCTGTCTATTTGTCAGCGTAGGATTTTCTGCTTTCAGTATTACTCTCCCACTCAAGGTGAGCAGTACTGAGGAGTGGTTCGAACACAAGTCGTATCCTTTCTCAATTTTAATATAAGTCATTGGAAGTTTTCTGGATATAGAAAAATCCAGTAAGTTAGTGACTTTATTAATATCCAATGGCCAGTACGTCGGTTCGCCTGTAGAATGCCAGTTGCACCCATGCTCCTTTATCGCTTCCATCAGTTCTTTACCTTTAGTGGTTGTAATTCTAGAATCCCATATGGAATTCGTTGCATTATAACCGCCTCCGATAATAAATTTCTCCCCTGAACTTCGCAAATACCTAAAATATAATCCATTTTCTTTAGATTACTTCGTAGAGGACAATATACTGGGTGAGCCATTTTAATCCGTCCACGGGAATATCTCCTCAGGTAGGGGCGATAGCGGAAAATGTCTCAGACAAAAGTTGTATGGCTTGAAGGGGGCCATAGGATGGTGTCACTGGTTTGACATTAAAATGTCGTTTGAAGATCACGTGAAGGTCACCTTGAATTTTTTAAAAGGAACCCCCTATTTTTTATTACTTATTCTTGTAGCTTATCTCGAGAGCTTTTCAAAACACTATAATAAAGTATTTCTTCATTGAGTACTTTTCGAGTTATGAGGCTTGAAATGATTTCTTAATTTTACATAAACATGTAGTAAAATATTCATTTTTCGATTATCTTATCTTAATACTTTTATGTACAAAATAATGAGAGGAATCAATTGGTCTAAAGAAAAAGCGTAGTTGTTTTTAAGAAAAAATATGTAATTGTTACTTGCAAATTACATATTTTTTTGTTAGAAACAACTATGTTTTTTCTTTACACCAATTGATTCCTCTCATTATTTTGTACGTAAGAGTATTAAGGTAAGATAATCGAAAAATGAATATTTTACTAGATGTTTAAGCGAATTATGCAGCCAATATATATCATCATGCGCTGCTATTCTTCTTTTGTCTTCATATTTCTTCATCCTATACATATGTACAGTTTTAATTATTATTATCATGTAACATGTAACACAAAATATAATAATAATAAACAATAAAAATTACATTATAAACAATAATAATTACGGTAAATATTGAAAAAAGGTACAACCTCACCGATGACCTTGACCCTGACATATGTGGTCAAGGTCATGACCCTGAGTAACCTGCAAAAAGTTTTAGTTGGCGGTCATTGTTTATTAAGAAGTTATAAGCAATTGAAATTCGCGCAAAGCAAGGTCCATTTCCAAGCAAAATTTGGTTTCAAATATTTTCGGAATCGGTTTTCCTGAGTAATTTCATATATATATATATATATATAAGGGCCGAAGTCAAATATTTTCGCGCGCGCACACACACACACACACACACACACACGGGGGGGTGCAAGGGGGGCCTTCGGCCCCCCTCCCGCACCCACCCCGTCCCCCTCGCTTCGCGTGGAAAGTTGCAAATTGGAACCTCGCTTTGCGTGAAAAGTTGCACTCTACCATAAGCACCTCTATCTACGTAATAGATGCAGGAGAGTAACTTCTCACGCGAAGCGAGATTCCATTTTGGAACTTTCCACGCGAAGCGAGGGGGACGGGGTGGGTGCGGGAGGGGGGCCGAAGGCCTCCCTTGCACCCCCCCGTGTGTGTGTGTGTGTGGTAATGTCATCGCTAAAAAAAAATGTAAAACAGAACAATTATTTTTATTGTTTTTCACCTTATGGCCCTTATATATATATATATATATATATATATATATATATATATATATATATACCTAACATGCTACAAGAATGTAAATAAAACTGTTGTTCTTTCATTTTTGTTTACATTTTTTCTGAGAAATTTATAGAGTAAGAGAAAGAATCGCACAGTATTGTTTCAGCTGTTGAAGGAAACAGTTTTCAAAATGAAATTATATCAATTCTTACGTATTGCTGATAATTTCGATACGTTGCTAGATTTTTTAATTCTGCACCGCGTTATTCGTGACACAGTGATTTGTCCGAAATGTGGATCGGAATTACATCTAAATCGTGAAACATTGCGTCTGAGATGTTTCAGTGTTTCGTATGTAACACGAAACAAAAAGAAGAGACAGAAATTTATTGCGGTTACAACATTAGTACTTTTCGAGGTACGTAGTTTGAAAACGCACATCTAAATCTAAAAAAAATGTGTCGTTTTATCGCATATTTTATTTATCATCCACCGCCACATGTGCATCGTCTAATGAGCGAACTTAGCATCAATATCCGAACAGCGATTGATTGGTCATCTTTTTGCCGTCAGGTAAAATGTAGTCAAAATACATTCATAAATTTTATTGAATTTTTTACTTTTTACTTATATATTCAGTGATTATTTAGAATCACAGCTTCACTTGTAAATAAATTGCAAATTTTTTTACTGATTTTTTTTTACTTAGACACTAATATAAACCTATTTTTTTATAGATTTGTGAATTTTGGGTTTCACAAGAAAATTGTAAAATTGGTGGTTCGAATCATATCGTCGAAATTAATGAAGCAAAAATCGGAAAACGTAAATATGGAAAAGGTCGCATAGTTAAAGGTCAATGGGTGTTTGGAGGCATTGATAGGGAGACAAAAAAAAATTTTTATCGAACCAGTTCCATCCAGGAGTTCAAAAAATTTATTAGAAATTATAAAACGTCTAATTGCACCAAACACAACAATCTATTCTGATTGCTGGAAAGCGTACAATTGCCTGACAGAGGAAGGATTTGTTCATTGCAGCGTAAATCATAAGATGAACTTTGTTGATCCGGAAACAAGTGCTCACACACAGAATATTGAACGCGTATGGCGTGATTTACGTTCCGCAATTCCTAAGTATGGAATTATTAACAAACATTATAGTGCTTACATTGCCGAGTTTTTATTTAAACGAGAGCACGAATATCGAGACAGAATTGAAGCATTTTTCGACACGATGGCAAGAATGTATCCAATAACACCTGCTGATTTTGTACACTGCAATATATAAATATCTACAATTTACTTGTGTTGTTTTTATTCATTCTATATCACTTGTTCATTATACTTGTTTTATTGATAACTTTTTAATTAAGAGTGACCGCCAAATAAATCCTTCTGAATATGACTCAGGACATTCACCTTGACAACATATCACAAGCTCAAGGTCATCGGTGAGGTTGTACCTTTTTTCAATATTTACCTAATAATATTTACATTTAAATATATAATAATTATGGTTATGCAGCAAATATATAAACTTCTGTATAACTATAATTATAATTATGTAGACAAATATATAAATTTATGTGTAATAAATATAATTATTCAGAAAATTATCCATATTTATAAATATAATACATATCAATTGTATACAATTATCTTATATATGTATAGTTATTTAAATAGTAATATATATTTGTAATTTATATATTTGTGTAGTCATAATAATAAATAATACAACAATAATATAACATAATGAGAGAAAAAATCTTCTGCGTAGCCACATAATTATGATTATATAGTATTTCTGCAATCATAGAAGTTTATATATTTGCTGCGTAGCCAAGAATGATTGTAGAAATATCATATAATCATAATTATATGGCTACGCAGAAGATTTTCTCTCATATTATGTTATATTATTTATTATTATGACTATGCTGCAAATATAAAAATAATTATTATTAATGATAGAAAGAGAGAAAAGCTTATCTGTTTAGGAATATTTTCTTCCGATATATCCATATTATCCATGTTTTTCTGTTAAATCACTACTTCACAATTATAACACAATTATTATAACACATTATTATTATTACTATTGACAACAATTTATTGATAATTGTCAACAATAACAATAATTTGACATATAAGGTTATGTCAATTATTATTCCCGCTACTTCGACATGTCTCCAACTCAAGTTACTATATTTCCTTATACGGATGCTTAGAACGAATCTTATTGGTGAATCATTTTTGCTTCTTAGTTCCGCTCGCAGCCAATGAGAGAACGTATAGACGAAATAATATTGTTTTTCCGATTTTTATTAATAGAATAAAGAATGATAATTATATGTTCTAAACCATCCTTGGTTGATAAAAACTGATGTGCAAAAGATGACACCGAACTATATTATTGTTATCGAGAATAGCGACCAGAACCGATCCGAGCTCGGTGAAACGCATACTTCCTCCGTCTTTTGCCAACCGTAGGTTGGCAGCAGTCGCGAGTAAAAAATGGTCCATCATCAATGTGATTTTATGTTTTTAATATTATTGATAAAGGATATCGGACAATAATATATCATTTCGCAAAAGGCACAAAACCAAACAGAAAGACTGCAATGACTACAATAATCTGGGGGCACATTGCCCCGAAAAGTTCTATTCATTATCCATAACGTGCTTTAACATGACACGTCCCGTTACATCCATTGTTTTCGCGGGGTCAAAGATAGAAATGCCATATATGTACAGAATATTTTAAAACTACCATACTTTCTCTTAATGACAGATTCTTTAGAACATTTCATGACGAAAATCCAATACAAAAATGTCGAAGCTATAAATATTTTTGTATACAAAACAGTTTTGAAAGAAACTGATTTTGAAAAAGTGAATTTTTATTCTGTTTCTGTCTTACAGAACAATTTTAATATATAGTTTGTATATGTACAGAATTTTCTTAAGTTACCTATTTTTTTTAACATAATGATAAAGTCACATAAAGATTTGCAAAAAAAATTATTATACAAATAACGGGGGCGCCCCATTTGACCACGTTAATATTGACCACGATGATATTGACCACGTTGATATTGATCATGGTGATGTTGACCACGGTGATATTGACCACAGTCCCGATTGACCATAGTCCCGATTGACCACAATCCCAATTGACCACGGTGATATTGACCACTGTGATATTGACTACGTTGATATTGACCACGTTGCGATTGACCACAATCCCGATTGACCACAGTTGATATTGACTACGGTTGATATTGACCACAGTCCCGATTGACCACGGTGATATTGACCACGGTGATATTGACCACGGTGATATTGACCACGGTGAAATTGATCACGGTGACATTGACCACGGTGATATTGACCACGTTGCGATTGTCCACCTTACCTACCGGCGGGGTGGTTGCGGGAGGGGGGCCAAAGGCCCCCTTGCGCGCGCGCGCATGTGTGTGTGTACATATGTGGTCAATCGGGACTGTGGTCAATCGGGACTGTGGTCAATCGCAACGTAGTGAATATCAACGTGGTCAATATCACCGTGGTCAAACGGGTCCCACTCACAAATAACTGTACGTTACCTAATTGTATGTAATTTATTATATAATGTGTATTAGAAAATTTAAAAAAAAATCTATTAAAAGAAATAGAAATAGAAATAAAAATAGAAATTATAACTGTAGAGATTCTGTTATTTCAAAATATTTCGTAAATATAAAATTTCATCAAAACATCTAGTGAATGCAAAATTTCACAGTTTTTTTAGGCGAAGACAAAAGAGTTTTTTATATTTCAAAATTTATTTATATAATATTCTAATTAATTTTCATAAATAATTATATCTTCCGGAACTAATATGACCGTACGTTTTTGAAATTTTCTGTTCAAATTTTATGATTTTTATACGTATATAGCACATGCAATCATATTTATCTATTTGAAGATTAAATAAAGATTAAATATTACTTTATTCTAAATTTTGTATCAGTTTTTATTTTCACCTTAATGGCATGTGTAAAATCTAAATATCTCTACAATACAATTACAATACAGTTATAACTATATTTACTTTCCACTTGATTTCTCATTCAAACATGATATAAAATAACAAATTTAAATGGTGCGAGATTATTGCAGCAAATGCATCTCGATAGCACGTTGTATTTAGGTGTGCAGATTACTATTTATTACTATTATGATAATTACAATTTGATTAAAGAAAAGAGGAAGAGGTTATTTAGCAGATTTTTTTACCTTCGATAGAATTTAAAAAGAAAAAAATTTTTTATATTGTATGATCATTAGAAATAACCATTAGATGAAAAAAAATTCTAACCATAAGACCAATTATTAGTTAATTATTAGTTTGTCACTATTATTAGTTTATTACCATTAATTATTAGTATATCATTATGATAGTTAAGCTATCATAATGACGTCATTATTAGCTTAGCTTAGCTATCATAGTACATTATTAAAGTCTTTAGATGTTATCTTGCTACCTGGGTATCATCTTCAAGATAAAGATAAATACAGTTCATAATGAAAAAAGATAATTTTTTTATTATTCTTAACACATATAGGTGACCATAATAAATAGTGATTATACATATGTATAGGACATTAGTTACAGACTAAAGTTGGTACCGGCTATGAACTAGAGCTTTTACTTTTGATAACTTCGAAGATTCGAAGCTTCGAAGTTAACTTCGTGAAGCAATCTGTCTACCGCTTCTTATACTCTGAGACTTTTTGCCTATAACTTAATAATTATTGCGAATTTTGCAATATGGTAGAGAACTTTTCTTTTCAGTTTGACCCAATCTATCACCACTTTTCGTTTGATCACTTAATAATCACACACTACAAGCGGTTTACCGCTTCTCATGCGCCGGGACATTTTTGCTTATTACTTAATAATTATTGCGAATTTTGCAAAATGGTAAAGGACTTTTCTTCTTAGTTTAACCCAATCTATCATCACTTTTTGTTTGGTTCCTCACGAAGCGGACACCCTGTATATTATATATATATACAGGGTGTCATGAAAGTGATCATAATTTTAAAAAATTAAGGTAGATTGGCTCAAAGTTAGAAGAAAAGTCTTGTACAGTTATGCAATATTCGCAATAATTAACGAGAAATAAATTAAAGGAAATCGGCCAATGTGCGTGGCTAGAAGTGCGTGGCGGTGAAGGCGGTCTCACTGTAACATAATGGCGGCGCGCGGCGAAGGCTCTTCCCCTCTCCAATCACTGCTTCGCCGCGCGCCGCCATTACAATGAGACCGCCTTAGATAAGTAGATTCGTGTAAATCTTCGAATGAAATAAAGTTGCAATCGAGATTTATAGTGTGAATATTAGCAAATTGAGAAAATGAAGAGCTGGGTATGGCAGTATTGTTTGAAAGCTACTGACGGCCAGTCAGCAACTTGTGAAATGTGTGATACCGTTCGTATGTGATATGAACTGCGATTAGAGAAATGATCGAATTAGAAGCAAAATCTTTTACTCCAGTAGACTCGGAATCAAGTGCATAAACATTATCAAATAGTGCATTAGACTTTCTTTTTAAAAAGTCTGTAAATACATATTTAACATCCGCAGCTCAGCAGATTCAATTATACCTTTGTGAGGCACAAATTGATATTAATATGGATCCTTTTCAATGGTGGAAATCACATAAAAAAAAATTTCCATACTTAGCTCGGTTGGCGAAAAAATATTTATGTATTCCCGCGACATCCGTTGCATCGGAGAGAATTTTTTCAGCTACAGGCAATATTGTTTTGTCACAACGAAGTTGCCTTGCCTCTGAAAATGTTTCAACGAATATTTTTGTATTTTAAAATAAATTCTTATTAGAATAAGTAATCATGTATTTTTATTTTTAAGAATAAAATAAAATATATAATTTTGTAATTTTTCCAAAAAATTAATTGTAGGTTATATTTTATATGTATAAGAAGAATATATAATATAATTAGATTTCAGAAAACATAATTTTTGGAGAGAAATATGGAACAAATAATCACTATATATGTCTACAAATAATTCAATAATTTATATGCGTCACTTTCTACGCAACAGTAATGATAAAATAAATATTTCCAAAAAGAGATAAAAAAATTTACGTGGCTCGTTATTAGCTTAGATGTGTGTTTTACTCGCTCAACAATTACACGCTGACTCCAAAATTCCTATTTCGCAATTTATATTTCACCCCTAAAAATTCGGAATCACGAGTTCCGAAAAGCAACATAACGTCACATGACAAATATTTGCTTTTACTCACAATTTTATTATGAATACTTTATCGGGAAAAAAAGAAAATATGTATTTCTAGAATTCTAAACATAAAAAATTATGAATTAAAAATAACTTTGAGCATTTATTTCTGACTCGCTATTTCTCATTTCTAAAACTTTTATTTTGTAGTTCTGAATGTATGACTTTGGAAGGTTATTATTTGGAAAATTATTATTAACTGAAACTAAATCAAACAACGCGGTATGCAAGTACATAAATATTAAAAAACAGATATGACACAATTAGCCAAGTATAATAAATTATATGCTATTTATTTATAATCTACATTAAATTAGAATTAGGATTCCTTTAATTCCTAAAACGCATTTTTTTATAATTGATATTATTGTAAAATAAAAATAAAAATAATAAAACATATATATAATAGAATATATTTTATTCAGATTTTGTCATATAATTTTATAAATGTATCGCGGTATTATAACTATTATTATTTCGAACCTTTGAAGCTTCGAAACTTCGAAATTTCGATCTTCGAAGATTTTAATATCGAAGCTTAGAATCTTCAAAGCTTCAAAGTTCGAATGTCGAAGCCTTCAAAGTACATCACTAGCCCTACTATGAACACAGAAGAAGTTTAATTATTTTAATTATAATATTTTATTAATTTTTTTATTTTGTTTTTCAAATTTTTTATTTTAAATTTTTTGGACATATTAATCACTGCGTTATCTTTTAAGCTTTTTCTATTAATAATTGCACACAATTCGATAGTTCTTTTTCCTCTGTCCAACAGGATTAATCATGAGTAACATTTATACAATTTTTAAAACTTCGTGATGTTGTGTAGTGAACATTATAATTGTATCTAGAGTAAAACTTTTACAACTTTGACGCGGTATAGGAGCTTAAATCTGGAAACAATTAATAGTATTTTACATATGTAGTCACCTATTTAAAGATAATACATGCTATAATCTAAAATTATATTAATATGATGGCAGAGCATATAATAAGCGATCATATTTTATTAGTCACTTATTAATCATGAAAAGGACTTAGATAAGAATAATCATAAAAGAACTTATTGTTAGATAGTTATATCTAAACTAATAATAATTTTGGTTTTATGGATCGAATTTTTTCTCATGGTTATTTTTATAACGTTTTTATAGTTTTCTAATGGATTCTATTTATCTATTATTTCTATTTCTATTTTTAATACTCCTTATGATCATAAAATACAAAGAAAAATTGTTTTTTGAAAATTCTGTGCGGACCAAAAAACGCGTTATATACAGGGTGTCCCATTTTAAGTGTCCACCCCAAATATCTCATTTTTTATTTTAGAGAAAAAATGGTTCAGACATGTTTTGTATGGTTTCGAGGGGGCCATAAGAAGGTACCATTGATTTGACATTGAAGAGTCATTTGAAGGTCACGTGAAGGTTACCTCAATTTTTTTAAATGGCTCCTCCTATTTTTTATTACACATTCTTGTAGCTGACCTCGAGAGCTTTCCAAAACACTATAATTAAGTTAGTTTTCATTAAGTACTTTCCGAGTTATGAGGCTTGAAATCATTTCTTAATTTTACATAAACCGTAAAATATCTTGTAAAATATTCATTTTTCGATTATCTTACCTTAATACTTTTATGTACAAAATAATGAAAGGAATCAATTGGTGTAAAGAAAACACATAGTTGTTTTTAAGAAAAAATATGGAATTGTTAATTGCAAATTACATATTTTTTCTTCAAAACAACTGTGTTTTCTTTACACCAATTGATTCCTCTCATTATTTTGTACATAAAAGTATTAAGGTAAGATAATCGAAAAATAAATATTTTACAAGATATTTTACGGTTTATGTAAAATTAAGAAATGATTTCAAGCCTCATAACTCGGAAAGTACTTAATGAAAACTAACTTAATTATGGTGTTTTGGAAAGCTCTCGAGGTCAGCTACAAGAATATGTAATAAAAAATAGGGAGTGCCGTTTAAAAAAATTGAGGTAACCTTCACGTGACCTTCAAATGACTCTTCAAGGTCAAATTGGTACCATCTTATGGCCCCCTCGAAACCATACAAAACATATCTGAACCATTTTTCTCTAAAATCAAAAATGAGAGATATTTGGGGTGGACACTTAAAATGGGACACCCTGTATAAATGACCTTCCTCCTTTATACATATTTTTTTTACATATATTTCTTTATTAAATAGAAAAATCTATATTATTATTTATAATTCCTTTAATTTGTTCTGAATATGTGTATGTGTATGCGTGTAATTACATATATATATATATATATATATATATATATATATATCTGGATGTTAAAAAAGTCTGAACACGATCGAATATCTCGATAAGGAAGAGTTTTACTAGAAAGTGTTTCAGCCAAAAGTTGTATGGCTTCGAGGGGGACATAAGATGGTGTCATTAGTTTGACCTTAAAGAGTCACCTGGGTTACGTGAAGGTCACCTCCAACTTTTTAAATGGGACACCCTATATACTTTTGCATATTCTTGTAGCTCATCTCAAGAGCTTTCCAAAACACTAAAATTAAGTTAGTTTTCATTAAGTACTTTTCGAGTTATGAGGCTTGAAATCATTTCTTAATTTTACATAAACAATAAAATATCTAGTAAAATATTCATTTTTCGATTATCTTATCTTAATACTTATATGTACAAAATAATGAGAGGAATCAATTGGTGTAAAGGAAACACATAATTGTTTCGAAAAAAAAATGTAATTGTTAATTGCGTCAATTGATTCCTCTCATTATTTTGTTTTTCAAATTTTTTATTTTAAATTTTTTGAACATTAATTCCAGAGAAAGATAGGGATGTATGTGGGAGGAGGTCGGACATGTCTTTACGCCCATTTGATCAACGAGCGACAGAATCCATCCGTGGCAACGTCATTGACGCATATCCTGTGGAGAGAGAATTCACACATTTTTCAGCCTAACGAATAATTGCTAGAAAACAATATTCGCAGACTAGAAAAATATGTGAGGCGCAAGTGGCTGGATCGGGAATCGAACCCGAGTCTTTCGCTTTCCGGGCAACTGCTCTAGACGAGTGGATATAATTTGACCACGTTCGGATTGACCACAGCCATCTCTGATTGGTTATCGTTGCTGGTTACCCTAGGCATAGGTCGATATAATTGGCTGTGGTCAATCCGAACGTGGTCAAACTGGACGCTCCCGCTCTAGACCACTGAGCTATCCAGACCTCACACCTAATGCTGCTTTTTAACACAGTGATATGCGACTCCAGAGCGATGTTGGTATCTCACTCGATGGATGCAATGCCGATTGCTACGGAGAATCCTTGAAAGATCGCTCGCTGACCAAATAAGTGCCGGTGGAGGTATTCGCGTGCATGCTGGCTTCCGACTGGCCTTCCGTATGAAAGGGCACCGACGAGCACAACGCCGTAGAGTGACCACATCCCCCAAGATCCCTCTAGTATATACTAAAATCCCCACTGTACCAAATAGCAGTGGCGGATGGACCCAAGATAGGGCCGGGGCAGGCCTCCAGAGAAAGATAGGGATGTATGTGGGAGGAGGTCGGACGTGTCTTTACGCCCATTTGATCAACGAGCGACAGAATCCATCCGTGGCAACGGCATTGACGCATATCCTGTGGAGAGAGCATTCACACATTTTTCAGCCTAACGAATAATTGCTAGAAAACAATATTCGCAGACTAGAAAAATATGTGAGGCGCAAGTGGCTGGATCGGGAATCAAACACGAGTCTTTCGCTTTCCGGGCAACTGCTCTAGATCACTGAGCTATCCAGACCTCATATCTAATGCTGCTTTTTAACACAGTGATATGCGACTCCAGTGTCGATGTTAATATCTCGCTCGATGGATGCAATGCCGATTGCCATGGAGGATCCTTGAAAAGGTCGCTCGCTGACCAAATAAGTGCCGGTGGAGGTATTCGTAAAAATGGAATTGAATAATATTCAGCGTTCCATAGCTGGAGATTCAATAATTTACCGTTTTGTCTTGGATAATATAAACAGAATTATTTCAACACATTTACTATTACGGTAAAATTTAATGAACCAAATTGCCATTAACGTTATAAATTAAAGTAAATATATATTGTACAATTAAAAAATATGTAAATTTTTTTCAGGCACGATTCCAATTTGACAGTTATGTATAATTTTGGCCTAATTTATCATTGGATAAAACAGTAACGATTAATATACAAACAAAACATATTTATATACATGTCAAAGAAAAAGTTAGAAAGGCAAGTTACTATCATCGCACAATATTTTCAATCTTATGTAACTTACTCAATCATTGATACATGGCTAAATAATATTGTGCAAGAAGTACTATCCTGTCTAAAAGCTAAATATCCTAAGCATTCTGCATTCTCGATACCCACACAGCACAAAACTCAACAGAAATGTTGCAGAAACGTTTCAAAGTTTCAAAACAGTTTCTAAGTTATACTGAAACGTCACTAAAACATCTAAGAAACATAACATAGAAACGTAACATTTGAAACGTTTACACGATGTTTATGAAAGGTTTTTACATACAAATCAATTAAAATAAAAATCAATGAAAATCCTGGTGTACTCTCCTTTCAAGACGAGAGAAAATTTTCATTGTAAAAGGATTTTGCGTTATTAACGGTTCCGGATGAACAACGAGTACCACGCGCATTTTATTAGAAATTATATATGTTCCATGTGCAACAATAATTATTTAATATTTTTATATATCACCTTATATTTTTTGTAATTTTATATTTTATATATTATTAGACTTAATGATCTTATATATAATAAAATCACCTCTTTCGAAAATATCTTATCTTTGTCTTTCGCAATTATAAATTTGTATACTTACGTTATAAATACTGATAAAATAAGGAAAGGAATGACAAAAAATATTTAATAAATATATATTGATTCGTTTCTCCATCATATAAAAATAATCTTGTTACATAATGCCACCTCCCCCTCGGAAATCTATACAAAAGAATATACGAAAAAACTACTAGTATAATCCCAAACAGCACAGGACATCCTATGGACATTCATTTTATGTCCATTTTACGTTCACACGTCCATGGATATGAAATGAACATCCATCGTACATCCGATTTGAGACATCCGTTAACGGCCAATATTTGGACGTCCACAAGATATCCGATCTTGGACATCAAGTTTCGCGCGAGCACGCAAGGATCTGTTAGTTCGTTCGTTTACCGACGTGCGATGCGCTATCTTTCTCGTATTTAAGTTTTAGTTATGGAAATTATATAAAGTTTGCAAAAGGTAACAAATAAGATTAAAAACTGTTCAATTTAATTTCTGATCTAAATGCACGAATTTCAGATATTAAATTGATTTTATAAGTTGGACAAGTAAATGTCCGGCGAATAAACGAAAATAATCCGTTCATTACCTATTTAAAATTAAAGTAAATTTATTTTAAAATATAATAATTTAGTGCAATATGCAAGTGTTATAAATAAAATTTTTAATATGAAATTTTTATATAAGAATTTGCAATAACAATCCATATTTTTTCTTAAATATACTATTTTCTTTACACCATATTCAATTTAAAATTGTAAGAAATCGAAAAATGAATATTTCGCAAAAATACATTACAGAGACGTTTGCAAAATCTCTAGGAAATGTTTAAGCAACCTTTCATAAACGTATTTGTGACAAAATAGCGGACTTTTTCACGTATCTAAGACGTATATGAGACATTTTTGAGATCTTTTTTGTAACACTTTGCGAAGGTCTCTGAAAGGTATTTGTTGAATTTTGTGCTGTGTGGGTATCTTCTGAGCAATTTACTTTTTGGAGAGAACACAACATCAATAATAATTTCTGGAAACCAACAGAATCGAAACAAATTATGTATATTCTTGAAGAAATTATGTTTTCCGAATTAGGCGTTCATCAATTACATCACTTATTGGTAACATTAGATATCAAAACTAAATATATAAATGATGTAAGTTACTTTATATTATATTAAATTACAGTATTATATTTTTTATAATATTTTGTTATGCAATGCACAAACATAACTATTTTATATCTTATAAATGTTTAAGATAATTTTCCTAATTATAATTTAATGATACAGATTCTAGAATATTATCAAGGATGTTTTCTGTCTATTGCTATATCATAGCATAACTAGGAGACTAGGTTTACGCTGTTTTCCGAACTGTAGATATGACGGCGATGGTTTTGTAACGGCAATCATATGGAAACCAAAATAGTTAGTATACAAAATAGTTAGCATTATATAATTTTAACTTGAGAGCTTTTCAATCTATCTGAGATAAATATATGTATATAAATGTATATAAAATCATTTTTTAATTATTTCCAGTTATACAGAAGGTTTTCAATCGGTAGAATATTTTCATATGATGGAGAAATCCTTACTGTATCCGTTGAACATTGCGAGAGGGAAATGTTGCATTACTCATGGATCCATTATATGATATATCGGTAAGCAAATTTTTATATATAGTTTTTCTATTAATTTTAATTAGAGATAATTGATGAAAATAACGATCAATTATAACTATTGTAAATAATACGTTAGTCAATGAGTCAATATTTTATAAGCAATAAATAAAATTCCTTTCACTTTCTTTTCTATAATTGAAATATTATTTATGTATATCGTTTTTCAGCGAATACAAAAGATAATGTTTAATCTTCGCGTAATTTCTGTAAATTGATAAATCATTATGATATACTTCACAATTGGAAAGTCAATAACTTGATGAATTTCTTATCACGATGTTTAAGAAGTAATATTGAAGATATAGATATCGATTATGAATAAAAAATATTACAAATTCAATAAAGGTAGTGTATATAATATAGCAGCATTGTATATAATATATATATATATATATATATATATATATACAGGGTGATTCAAAATAACCCTATTGTCCTTGAAATGACATATTCTGGAATCAATTCTAAGATGGGATAAACTTCCGAAAACGACTCACATCCGATTGCCATGAATTTTTGTAGAAACACTGTAAATGATGTCAAATGAATGTCCTTGAGCGGATTTTTACCGATACAAACATTTAATACTTTGTTTTGCAAAGTACATGCGGGGACACCGCATGTTCCGTCCCCCCGTAGGGGGGGGGGCTCCACTTTCGGAAGATATAACCTAACCCAACCCGTGTCTGAAGTGTGGAATATACCTGGGTTCGTATAGAAAGTTAGAAACTTATATATACCATATGAACCATGTAAAGCGAAATGTCATATATCAAGGTATTTCCTGCACTTCAGACACAGGTTGGGTTAGGTTATATCTTCTGAAAGTGGAGCTCCCCCGTAGAGAGGGTGGAAAATGTCCCCACGTACTTTGCAAGAAAAATTAAAGTTTACAAATACATATATTCTATTAAATATATTTCTAAACAGTTTTCGAAATATTAATTTTTAAAAGTCATAACAAATCAAAACTTTAGAAAATTGGAATTTCGTATATATATAAGGGTCGGACTCAAATAGATTTGGAGATATAGGCTGAAAAAGGATAAAAATAATAAATACAAAAATTCGCGTGGAAAGTCACAAATGTAGATATTATAATTTTACCATGTGTCATATATGTTTAAGAAGAAATATATTTAATAGAATATATGTATTTGTAAACTTTGCTTTTTCTTGCAAAGTACATGCGGAGACACCGCATGTTCCGCCCCCACCCCCTATGGGGGGGCTCCACTTTCGGAAGATATAACCTAACCCAACCTGTGTTTCAAGTTTAGGAAATACCTTGATATACACATTAAGAATACATATTAAGAATAATTATTTGAATACATTATTGCAATTGTCCCAAACAGTTTAATAGACAATAACTTATATATAACTTTATTTAAATATTTTTAGCATTAAATGTTTGTATCGGTAAAAATCCGTTTAAGGACATTCATTTGACATCATTTACAGTGTTTCTACAAAAATTCATGGCAATCGGACGTGGATCGTTTTCGGAAGTTCAGCTCTAAGATGATTTTTCCTTTGGCAAAATTTCAGCTGAAGCTTATTTTTTGAATTATTAAAGAAAGTAGTTAACTTATGATGGGTCGGACATAAGAGGCAGGCAAGGATGGAACGATTCACCGTCAGATGCGTGTGCTTACTCGGGGCGCCTGCTGCGATCAGCTGGTCGCTACATATGATATACACACTTGCGAATACATACATTCTCACTCTCTCCCTCTCTCTCTCCTTCTCTTTCTCCCTCCCTCACTCTCTCTCTCTCTCTCTCTCTCTCTCTCTCTCTTTATTTGCTCACTTACTTGTAATCATTATTGCTGTTACTTTAATTATTATTTACTTTTTATTATTATTTACAATTTACAATTTTGCTTTAATTATTACTATTTTTTTAAATTTTTTTTAAATAATAAAACAAAAGAGTAAATAATAATAAAAAATAAATAATAATTAAAGTAACAGTAAGGGTGAGGTCCCATGGCGCGTATTGCGATACGCGCGTATCGGGTGTATCGAGCTTCGACCAATGACAAACGATCCGCCGTTTTTGATACGCTGATGATCCGCTGAATTCATTATTCGAACGGATTGCATAGCGATCCGCTCATACATATGTATGGTATATATTGTTCCAGCTTTTTTATATATATGTACATGTATAAAATATACATATGTAAAGTATACAGAGCAAAAATGACATGTGGAATTGCTTTACTTGTAATTACTTCACTTTTTAGATGCATGCATGCTTGTGTGCGTATGTTCAGTACGTCGGAGTTTGGTTTCTATTGTTCCATGAAGCGGATTACGCGGAAGCGGAATCAGTGAATCACCAATCACGAGACTGTTTCAATGTAATCTTTATCAGAATAATCCCGTGGATTGGCGATCCGCTGAATCCGCTACCGCGTAATCCGCTCCATGAGACAATAGAAAATCAAACTCCCGCGTATCAAAAACGTAATACGCGCCATGGGACATCACCCTAATAATGACTACAAGTGAGTGAGCAAATGAGAGAGAGAGTGAGGGAGGGAGAGAGAGAGAGAAGAGAGAGAGAGAATGTATGTATTCGCAAGTGTGTATATCATATGTAGCTACCAGCTGATCGCAGCAGGCGCCCCGCGTAAGCACCCGCGTCTGACGGTGAATCGCTCCACCCTTGCCTGCCTCTTATATCCGACCCGTCATAAGTTAACTACTTCCTTTAATAATTCAAAAACTAAGTTTCGGACGAAATTTTGCCAAAGGAAAAATCATCTTAGAATTGATTCAAGAAAATGTCATTTCAAGGACAATAGGGTTATTTTGAATCACCCTGTATATATATATATATATATATATATATATATATATATACAGGGTGAGTCATTTTAATCGACACACGCAAATATCTCGTAAAGTAAGCAGGATGGAAAAAAATATTTTATACAAAAGTTGTAGGGTTCAGAGGGGGGACACCTGATGGTAACCTTGACTCTGAACCTTGGAGTCCAATTTAGAAGTCATTTTAAGGTCTTGATTTTTTTAAATGGAATCACCAATTTTACATATCATATTCTTGTAGCTGGTGTTAAAACCTTTCCAAAACACTATAATAAAATCCTTTTTCATAAAATACTTTTTGAGTTATAAGACAAAAAATCGTATGCTGCGCGTAACGTGGCAATATTTTTAATTCTATTTCTACTTTTAGCGTTACCCAGGAACAACGGTGTGGACGTAGTAGTTTTCTATTCCCTTTGGGGTGCTTGATTAGCGTGAGTCCCCTTGCCTCTCACGATTCAGGGTACTTGGTTAACGAGTCCCCTTGTCTCTCACGATTCGGGGTGCTTGATTGGCGTTGCGATGCTCTAAGTGTATTGCTGAAAAACGTCTTGCTTTAGTGCTGGAATCAATTAAGCATCGAATTTTTTATTTAAATGAATATGTGATCATAAGTTGGCATAAAATAACATAAAACGTAATTTTAGAGAACTCACTTAAACTCAGTTTGATTGGGAATGTCATAATTATAATCTCCAAGCTGAATATTGCATACGAGAAAATCGTATGCTGCGTAGCGGTAGCGCCATTGAACTGCTGGTGGTATTTGCTGCCCGGCGCCTCACGTCTGCCGTGTTACGCGCAGCATACGATTTTTTAAGTCTCATAACTCGAAAAGTATTTTATGAAAAAGTATTTTATTATAGTGTTTTGAAAAGCTATTGTAGTGTTTTGACGTCAGCTACAAGAATGATATGGAAAATTGGTGGTTCCATTTAAAAAAATCAGGTTGACCTTGAAATGACCTATAAATTGAACTCCAAGGTCAGAGTCAAGGTTACCATCAGATGTTCCCCTCTGAACCTACAACTTCTGTATAAAACACTTTTTTCCATCTTGCTTACTTTACGAGATATTTGCGTGCATCGATTAAAATGACTCACCCTGTACATATATGTACATGTACACGCACCGGCAGGAAAGGTGTCCCGGTATATATATGTGTGGACGGCCGACGTCATACGCACACATGCGAAGCGCGCACGTAGCCAAGAATTTATTACTTCATTAAATTTTCTTTTTATATAATTTAATTATTATTTAATTTAATAGAATGAATGCCGACCTTTAGTGCACGCGATTAAGCCGCATTTCTTAAAGAAAGAAAAGAAAAGTGCGCATATCGATACTAGAGCGCAAGAGACACGTAGAAATAGCGCGGTGTCCCGCGCGGTATATAGCTGTCTCGCTCGCTTCGAGCGTCGAGCGAGAGAGACGGCTATCGGACATCTCTAACTCGGTATCACGTCTTACAGTGCTTTCTCTCTCGCTCTTGTGCCGTGCGCGAAGGAGGCAACATCGGGATGCCCCCCACTACTCTACCCCCACTTTCTCTCTCGCTGCCCGGCCCGCGTACATGCGCGCTTCGCTTGTATGAGTGTGACGTCAGTGAGCATCACACAAGCATACCGGGACACCATTCCTGCCGATGCGTGTACATGTATATATATATATACAGGGTGTCAACAAAGTCCCGGGACAGCTAAATATCTCATAAACGGTGCATTTTAGAAAAAAATGTTTCAGGCAAAAGTTGTTTGGTTTCGAGGGGGCCATAAGACGGTACCATTGGTTTGACCTTGAAGAGTCATTTGAAGGTCACGTGAAGGTCACTTCAATTTTCAGGAATCAATTGGTGTAAAGAAAACACATAGTTGTTTTGAAGAAAAAATATGTAATTTGCAATTAACTATTCCATATTTTTTCTTAAAAACAACTATGTGTTTTCTTTACACCAATTGATTCCTCTCATTATTTTGTACATAAAAGTATTAAGGTAAGATAATCAAAAAATGAATATTTTACAAGATATTTTACGGTTTATGTAAAATTAAGAAATTATTTCAAGCCTCATAACTCAAAAAGTACTTAACGAAAAGGTACTTAATTATAGTGTTTTGGAAAGCTCTCGAGATAAGCTACAAGAGTGTGCAAAAATATATAGGGTGTTCCATTTAAAAAAATTGATGTGACCTTCACGTGACCTTCAAATGACTCTTCAAGGTCAAACCAATGGTACCGTCTTATGGCCCCCTCGAAACCAAACAACTTTTGCCTGAAACATTTTTTTCTAAAATGCACCGTTTATGAGATATTTAGCTGTCCCGGGACTTTGTTGACACCCTGTATATATATATATATATATATATATATATATATATATATATATATATATACAGGGTGGCCCATTTTAATACATCCAGTCGAATATCTCGAAAACCAAGCCCGGGAGAGAAAAATATTTCAGACAAAAGTTGTTTGGTTTCGAGGGGGCCATAAGATGGTACCATTGGTTTGACCTTGAAGAGTCATTTGAAGGTCACATGAGTTACCTCAATTTTTTTAAATGGCACCCCTATTTCTTATTACATATTCTTGTAGCTGATCTCGAGAGCTTTCCAAAACACTATAATCAAATGTTTTTTCATTGAGTACTTTTTGAGTTATAAAGCTCCAAAGTTGCAATTTGAAAAAATTCAAAATATCTCGTAAAATATTCACTTTTCGATAGTCTTACTTTAGATGATCCAGCCAGTCAAGGCGAGATCCGAGCATGATCCAGCCAGTCAAGACAAGGTCCGTGTATGATCCAGCCAGTCAAGGCAAGATCTAGACATGATGCAGCTAGTGAAGGTAAGATTCGAATATAATCCAGCCAGTGAAGGCAAGATTTGGACATGATCCAACCAGTGAAGGTAAGATCCGTGTATGATCCAGCCAGTGAAGGCAAGATTTGGACATGATCCAACCAGTGAAGGTAAGATCCGTGTATGATCCAGCCAGTCAAGGCAAGATCTAGGCATGATGCAGCTAGCAAAGGTAAGATTCGAGTATAATCCAGCCAGTGAAGGCAAGATTTGGACATGATCCAACCAGTGAAGGTAAGATCCGAGTATGTTCCAGCCAGTCAAGGCAAGATCTCTATGGAAGGAACTGTTCAAAATTATCTCCATTGGCTTGAATACATAATTCCAATATATATATATCCAGGGTGAAATATAATATTTCAGAAACGGTGCACCACAAAAATATAAAACCTGCACTATTAGTTATGACTTGCAGAAAGACTAATTAAGTGTATAATAACAATTTTTAAAAACCACCCCTCGGGGGTGAAATCTAATATTTCAGAAACGGTGTGCCACAAAAATATAAAACTTATAGGGGGAGTTCCCCTAGCGCCGGACGGCACCTAGTATCGGACATATGTCATATCTATGCGAATAAAAACGCGATCGGGTGGTAATTTCGGTGACAGGGCGGAGAAAGTATAGTAATCCACGTGCAGGATGCGACACACTCCAAATTTGCATACGCAAGCTAAGAGGACTGTTAATCGATGCGTTTGAAGATAAAACGTTGCATTGTATAATTTAGAAACAGGTCATACTTACGAAGATTTGTTGTCTACAATACATGTTCTTGTATTATGAAGTATTTTGATAAATAGTTTCAAATATCTATGTGCTTTTTGCATAAAGTAAATTAGTTTTGACGAATTCGTTATCTTTTAATACATTTTTTGTCCCCTGGCTCGGATAGAATATTTTGTTCTAATCTTGCCAGATACTAAAAATGTCAGTATTGCATGTCTGTGAAGAAATAAGTTTAAAAAGAAGACGAATCGATCAAAGAAGATAAAGAAAACTAGAACACTAACATCTAAACATACAAACGATGACACTACCTGTGTAGTTTGCCTAGAGAACAATGAAAAAGATTGAATTCAATACTCCAGCTGCTAGGAATGGGCTCACGAGGCATATGTTGATATCCCTGAGTGTTCTGATAATTATATTTGTGATCATTATAAATTATTTTGAAATTATACGGTGTTTAGGGGATCTATTTTAACCATGTCCGGTACTAGGCGCCACTTCAAGATCGTACAAAATTTTATACCAAAGTTTGACACTGATTTAAATATTATATTATAAAAAAGTTGATTATTCCGTTCATTTATTCTCATTTCTAATATTGTTAACTAATAATTAATGCAAAATATAAAAGAAATAAAATACATTTTTTTAATTTATCTACAAAAAACCTTAAGTGTCCGCTACTAGGGGGAACTCCCCCTACCGTTAAATAAGACTTGTAGAAAGATTAATTTACCGTATAATAACAATTTTTAAAAACCACCCCTTGGGGTGAAATCTAATATTTTAGAAACGGAGCATTATAAAAATATAAAACTTATGCTGTTAGATAAGACTTGCAAAAAGACTAATTTACCGTATAATAACAATTTTTAAAAACCACCCCTTGAGGGTGAAATTTAATGTTGCAGAAACGGTGTACCACAGAAATATAAAACGTATGCCGTCAGATAAGACTTATAGAAAGACTAATTTACTATGGAGTAACAATTTTCAAAAATAAAAAAATATCCTTAAAAATAATATGCAAATATTTTCCCCCAAAAAGTAATTTGTAGAAAGGGTATAAAATTTTACAAAAAGGTGTGAAATCCCTCTAAAAAAAAGCTTACAAAGGTAAAAAAAATACGCCAAGTACATAAAAAAATATTCTACTTTGTATGCATCTCTTTAATAAAAAAAAATTCCTTAAAAATAATTTTTTACAGTAATTTTCCCTCAAAATATCATTTTCCTAAAAAACAAAACCTCAACAAATAATTTTCATAAAGAAATATTAAAAAATAAAATATCAAAACTAAATATGAAATCAATAATTACTATTAGCCAAGTACTTAAGAGCAATTTGTAAATTTGATATAATATTTGCCGTGAAATACCAATTTTATACAGTAGAAATATTATACATAAATTCTCCCTAAGAAATTAAAACGCATTTTATATTTATTCAGAGAAAATTGATTTTTAAAATATTTAATGAGAATTAGGATTCTTTTAATTTTTAAAACACTTTTTATATAATATATATAATTTAAAAAAAAGTTTTACGCAAGTTTTAAATCGCACAGTCTTTAAATCGAAGTAAGTTATGAAAACTTGGCGTGCCCGGATCGTAATCAAATACAGATTAAATATTTAATTACATAATGTCTAATATTTTACATTTTATTGGAGATATATTTGTTTATAATGTAAACAATCTGTATGAAATTGTATATATAATGTCTAATATTTAAATTGTATATATAATTAAAATTGTATATATAAATATTTTACATAAGGTCTAATATTTTACATTTTATTGGAGATGTTTATTGGATATTTGTTTATAATGTAAACAATCTGTATAAAATTGATATTTCACGGCAAATATTATATCAAATTTACAAATTGCTCTTAAGTACTTGGCTAATAATAATTATTGATTTCATATTTAGTTTTGATATTTTATTTTTTAATATTTTTTTATGAAAATTATTTGTTGATGTTTTGTTTTTTTAGGTAAATGATTTTTTGAGGGAAAATTACTGTAAAAAAATATTTTTAAGGAATTTCTTTATTAAAGAGGCATACAAAGTAGAATATTTTTTATGTTTAAGTACTTTCCGAGTTATGAGGCTTGAAATCGTTTCTTAATTTTACATAAACCGTAAAATATCTTGTAAAATATTTTTTTTTCGATTATCTTACCTTAATACTTTTATGTATAAAATAATGAGAGGAATCAATTGGTGTAAAGAAAACACATAATTGTTTCGAAAAAAAAAATGTAATTTGCAATTAACAATTACATATTTTTTCTTAAAAATAACTATGTGTTGTGTTTACACCAATTGATTCCTCTCATTATTTTGTACATAAAAGTATTAAGATGAGGTAATCGAAAAATGAATATTTTACAAGATATTTTACGGTTTATGTAAAATTAAGAAACGATTTCAAACCTCATAACTCGGAAAGTACTTAATGAAAACTAACTTAATTATAGTGTTTTGGAAAGCTCTGGAGATAAGCTACAGGAATATGTAATAAAATATAGACGGTTCCATTTAAAAAATTGAAGGTGACCTTCACATGACTTTCAAGTAACTATTTAGGGTCAAATTAATGACACCATCTTATATTTTGTTTAAAACCATGTAACTTTTGTCTGAAACATTTTTGCGTATCTCGCATATTTTTGAAAATATTGTTAAGATTAAAATGAATCACCCTGTATATTTTCTACGCGACGGTAGACCCTCTTTGCTACCATCACTAGACTGGCATAGACGGTATTGCTTTTCGCGGCGCTTGACCGCTAATAGAATACACTTAGAGTGGGGAAAACGGCACCGAGATCTAAGCTCTGCTTATAAATTATATATTTTATATGATTTTTCATCTTTTTATACAAGCGCATAAATATATAAAATATATATTTTTTTTATTTTAGATACTGTATCAAGTTGTCCACCAAAATGGATGAATAATGTAGATAAGATATTTTTCTCATTTTGAAGGCACTCATTACGTACCAACTGAAAGCTTGGCAAAAAATTATCTTACTAATATCGCTGTTATGCACGAAGTATTTTCTGGTCGGTAATGTATATAATAAAATTTATGATTTATAATATACGTATTTTAAAATCATACATAAATAATTTTTTAACTTTTTTCTATGATGATATTGTGATATTATAAGATTAAAAAAAAGTGCAATGTTAATATCGTATTATGAAAAATGAAATATATTAAGAATATATGTAGAATTCTTTTTTTATATATGTATCAATAAATTTTTGTGAATCCAGCTTAACTAGTCAAACTTTTTTATTGATGAACTAACTTGAATTTCCACAACAGTGCTCACAACAGCGATTTCTAATTTCGATTCGATGATTTAGCTCTCGTCATGTGCAATGTGTTACACAATTCTATAATTAAAAATTAATTGACAAATTGACAAATAACAGTTAATAAGGCGCGGAATCTGGTGTGCGGTTCTCCTTTCATTTAATATATAATATTATTTAAAATATTAAAATATTGTGATTTGCGCGCAATAATTCTTTGCATTTTTATATTTTTATTTAAAATTCATAACTTGTGGATGTATCATTATTAGTATACCGTAGTATGAAGATTAGAATTATTCGGGAAAATGTGCTCAGATTACTGCGAGATACTGCATTGTTGTATCTGTGCATCGATTATGAAATGATTTATATAATCTCATATGTTATTTAATATTTTTTATAATGCATAATACCATACTTATCTATAAAACGTTGTCAATATTTGGTGATCTTTCGAAATGATAGACCGTACTTGTGTGTAAATATTATACATTATTAGCTTTATTGAATATAGTTAGTGGAGATAGAGCAATAAGTGTAGTTCATTTGTACAACTGCATATTTTTGTAATCATCAATATAATTTAAATGTAGTTAGTCATTAATATAAAGATAAAATATATGTATGTATTTATCCCGAATGATGTAAAAAATTCATACATGATAACTGTTATAAATTCAAAACTAATTATATTATTATAATTATATATTCACAACTATAATTATAGAGAATACTATTCGTGTTTCCTCTTTCACTCATAACTTTTACAATCAGTTTGTAATTATCGGTCATATATAATGTCGAAAATTAATTATATTTCCAAGTTGAAAAAATATTGTTTATACATATAGAGATATATATATATATATATATATATATATATTGTGTGTGTGTGTGTGTGTGTGTGTGTGTGTATTTTTTATATATATATACATACGGACTGGCTTGCCGGTTCCCAGGATTCGGGAGTAGGAGGGGGAGTCGAACTTACGAGACTCTTGACTTTTAAGAAAACCAGAATATGTTCAAGCTTTAACAAAAATGATTACAATACAATAGACTCGCACGTTGAACGCAGAAATACACTGATATCTTAGCCTAATCGGTCGGAGTTATCGGTCGTGGACGCAGGTATTCTGCGAGTCGGATTTCTTTCGCTACGCGCGAACAGGGACTCTTGCCGAGAGCGATGCGGCGCGGATTGACCGCGTGTCTAGGATTGCGGCGCGAGCGTGAGTTATAAACAGAGTCGATCGGACGCGAGTATTCCGCGAAGGGCTGGATTCAGGTATGGTCAGGATTGTCGAATGCCGGGGGCACCCTGGCTGCGGAGAGGTTGCACCCGTCTCCGTCGACAGGAACGGTCAGGATCGGTTGCTAAGAAGTCGTAAGGATTCCTCGATTGCTCCCTGAGGCTGTGAGCTGGTCGGATTCCGGACGAGAATAGGTATCGGAGCCTCGCTCGAGCCCGCTTATATGTCTGACGCGGCCGCTGGGCCTCCCCACTTCCGCGTCACGGTCGCGCCGCGTTGGGCGAATCATCGAAGGGGGGAGCCCATCGGTGGAAACGCTTGGGGACGCCCAGAGGCGCCGAGTTTATTTGGACGGCTGGTCGGCCCGGCGGATGCGTGACTCTAGGGTGTCATCATACCACCCTCCTCTTCAAGGCGATTCTGTTAGGCGGCGGATTGCGCGTGGTCGGCCGTGGGTGTCGAAGTAGATGATCCACTGGCCTGTCGCGGACCCTGTATTTGCGGCCAATTACTGCGTTCGCGAATGGGATCTCCGTCTCCTAAGCGGACCGGCACCGGGGGTGCGTCAGCGAGGACCGATCGGATCGAAGTCGATGACCTCGCTGTTGCCGGCCCGGTCGTTGGCCTGATAGCTGGCGATCTGGTCATCAGCCGCCCGCTATCAGGTGGTCGGCTGTCCGGCTGTCAGCGGACCGATTGTGGTCGGTGGTCCAGTCGTTGTCAGCAGCCTGGCCGTTGTCGATGGCGGCCTGGTGGCCAGAGCGGTCCAGTCGTGGTCGGTGGCCGGGTCGTTGTTGGCGGCCTGGCCACCGACATTGGTGGTGGCTTGGTGACCAGAGGTGAGCACCCGATCGTTGTCGGCTGCTTGGTGGTCGATGACAAGTTTTAGTATAGGAGGTGTTGCCCCTCGCCACCGTCATTGTTCGTCCTCAGCATCAGGGTGTGAGCCCAGGCAGGGTGGCGAGGAAAATCGTCTTCTGACGGTTTGTCGCATCGGATCGTTGTGTCCAGGCGTGGTGGTTGTTTACTTCGTCGCCGGAAGGCGTCGGGATCCGGTGCTGCGGGCGTCACTGCCAGAGTTGGCTGCCTGGTGGTCAGCGATCGGCTGCTCGGTGGTCGCCTGTCCCGATGTCGCTTGTTCAGCGGCCGGTGGTCCAATTGTCGGCGGCCTAGTTGTCGGTCGTTCGACGGTCGGCGGCCTGGTAGTTGACTGTCCGACTGTGGTGCAATCGGCGGCGCGCTCTCCTCCTCGTCAGAGCTTATCTCTCCGAATAATTCTAACATTAATTGCGAGCTCATGATGGCAAATGGTGACGGCAGTGGCGCTCATGCCGCCTTATATATTCGGGAGAGTCGGTAGTGGGGAAGACAGAGTTGTTCGGCAAAGTCCCGGTAGGAGACTCAGGGTCCAGATGCTCGTGATGCCGGGAAGAGATGGCGCTGTCCCCACTTGTTTGCGAGTAGTATGGAGTGTGGCTAGGTGGCGCCTCCGTTGGATTCTCCGTTGCTGTCGGAGTCCTCTGGTGTGTTCGATACTGATTTTAGATCTTGTACGTGGATATGCCGGTACCATTTTTCTTGCTCGTCTCGTAGATCCACAATTACTGGAGAAATTATATGGCGGATTTCTATCAAACCCGCGAATCGTGGAGCGAGTTTGACATTAAATGCCTCGTCGTGATTTAACAGGGGCCGTTATCGCTTCCACACCTTATCCCCCAGACATGGGCGCCAATCGCGTCGTCGGAGATTGTAGTGGCGTTCTTGTCTGAAACGTCCGCGCCAGGTGAATCCTGGTAACTTCGTAGGCTCCTTCTAGACCCTGTCGGTGTGTCTCTGGAGTAATCGGATCCTGGGCAGGGCGTCGGTCGACGGAATGCGATGGTGCTAGTTCACGCCCATGTACGAGGAATGCCGGGCTGTACCCCGTCGCCTCATGCCGCGCTGTGATGGCAAACTGCAACGCATCGATGCGTTGGTCCCAATCTCGGTGTTGGTCTCCGACGTACTGGGCGACCATTGTTTTGATGGTTCGGTTCGCTCTCTCCACGGGATTACAATGCGGAGCGTAAACGGACGAGGTCCGGTGTTTGATACCGAACGAGGACAGCGGAATTGGCGTGAGGTAAACTGGGTAGTGTTGTCCGGCATGAACTGGTCCGGACATACGTGTCGATAAATAATGCGGCGTGTTACCTCCGTTGCCAGGTTCGTAGCAGTAGCCTGCCATAGAAGCACCATTTCTATCCACTTACTGAAGCGGTCTTGTGCGGTCAGGAGCCAGGTATAGTCGCAAGCGGATCGCGGCAAGAGTCCAATCAAATCCACGGACACCTGTTGCCAGGGGACGGCGACTGGTGCGGCGTGCAGGTTCCCTGCCTTTGTTGCGGCATTTTGTGAGCCAAACAGTTCAAGCAGCTTCGCACGTACCGGGCGATTTCTCGGTACATCCCTGGCCAATAGTAAAGCCGGGCTATGCGCGCGGTGGTTTTTGCCACGCCCAAGTGATCGGCGGTCGGATCGTCATGCATCCTTTGCAGTACGTCCGGTTGCTGATCCCGGGGAACATATTGTTTCCATTGGTCGACGGCCGGTGTCTCTCGGAAGTCCAGGTCGTGGAGGATGTGCTAAAAGAGCTAGCCGTCCCGTATCTCAAAGTCCGAGTGATCGGTTGGTCGGCACTTCACCTCGTTGAGAAGGCGGCGGGTACCAAGGACATGTCACGCTGCGTTTGATTGCGTTGAGTTGCGCCTCCCGAGAAAGTGCATCTGCCATTTGATTCTGACCCCCTCTTCTGTACCGGATATCAATATCGAATTGCTGTAGCTCGGTCACAACGGTGAATCAGTATCCCTCCAAGTAATCCCGCATCCGACGAATGCCCCAGACCACAGCGAGACACTTTAACTCCGTGGCGTTATAGTTTCGTTCTGCGGCGTTGAGGGTTCGACTGACATATGCGATAATACGCTCTCCTTTAGCCTGGTGTTCTGTTAATACGGTCCCCAGGCCGTGGGAGCTGGCGTCAGTCTGTAGTTGAAACGGCACAGCGAAATCCGGGCATACCGGTGTTGTGGTCAGAGCCTCCTTTAGGCGACGGAAGGCACAGTCCTCAGGGTCTCCCCATGACTATCGGGCGTTCTTTTTTGTGAGCGCGGTGAGCGGTGCAGCCACAGTAGAGAAATTTGAAATGAACCTTCGATACTAGGAAGCCATACCCAGAAACTGCCTGACCTTGCGCACAATGGTAGATGCCATCCCGTTATGGCACTTTTTTTTTCCGAATCGATGTGTATGCCTTGTCGATCCACGACACGGCCTAGGTAGCAAAGGCTATCGCAGCAGAAATGACACTTCTCCGGGTTCAAGCGTAGTTTCGCCTCTCGTAATCGTCAGAAGACTTCTCCGAGGTGCCGAAGGTGTTCGCCAAAAGTTCGATTGGCGATGACAATGTCGTCTAGGTATACGGGGACATTAGGTTCTAACTCAGGGCCTATCACCGAATCCAGCAGTCTCTGGAAGGTTGGGGCCGAGTGTAGGCCAAAGGGCATCAGTAAACTGGAAGAGGCCCTTCCCCGGTACGGTGAAGGCAGGTTCTTGGTCTGCTCTCGATCGTCAGCGGTACTTGCCAGTAGCCACTCTGCAAATTCAATGTTGTCAAGTACCGAGCTCCTTGTAAGTTGTTCAGAGTGACCGTGATGTGCGGCAGAGTATAAGCGGCCTTTTCAGAAGCGGCATTGAGTTTGCGGAAGTCGATACAAAACCGATGCTTCCCATCCTTCTTCCGCACGATAACTACTGGCAAACTCCACGCTAGTGAAGGGTTCGATGATGCCTTCCTCGAACATCTTATCGACTTCTTTGATGATGGCCTGCATGGCCGGGCTTTTAGGTCGGTACCGCTGTTTGATGGGTCCAGGTTTTAGTCGGATACAGTGTTCCGTTCGGTCGGTCGGCCCTTTGATGGATTCAAACCTCGGTAATCCTGTCGCCAAGAAACGCCTGATGCCTTTTCCTTGGCGAGCCTAAGGCCCTGTCCTGTCATGATCGAACCCGTTTTCGGAGCGGTATTTGTCTGATTTGGGGGTGGTGGTGACAAGACGTATCCCATTTTAGCTCACAGATCGGTGCCGATAAATACTGTGCTTGCGAGGTCCGACAGTACGAAGAAATTGTGCCAATAAGTATTTCCTTGCCAATAAAGCGGCAAACGGATCGTCTCGGTGACTTCGACCCGGGTGTTGTCGGCTAAGAGAATATAGTCCCCTTGAGGTTGGGCCGTTCTTGGGTATTTCTGGACTTCTCCCTGACACACGAGACCTCCGACTCCAGATCCAGGAGAGCGGAGAATCGGTGCCGGCGGATCCACACTTCGATGTGCGGCCGAGGACGGTATTCTATTCGGATTTGGGCTGGGTGACGGCCGCTACGTCCCCGGCCCGTCTCGCGTTTCTCGTCGATGGGACAATCCCAGGTCAGAATGCCATCTTTGCTACACCGTGAGCAAAACTTCTTAGGTAGACGCTTACAGTCCAATCTAGTGTGACCTCGCTGTTTGCACCGCCAGCAGCAGTCCTCACGGTTGTATGTCACTGTGGCAATCGCAGGCTTGGCCGTTGGCGCCGGCTCGGATCGGGTTTCCTGGAGTCGGCGATTAGCCTCTTCGATCTTCGCGACCCTTGCATGCAAATCATCCATGGACATCTGGTCGATAAGATGGATGTATAGTTGGTATTCCATGTTCTCATAGATTTGTTCCAGCTGCTCTCGCTCGGAATATCCCCCGGCTTGTCGCATCATGGTGAGTATTATGCCGGAAAAGGCTCGGAACGATTCCCCTAACCGCTGGGAATGTCCACTAATTTCGCGCTTGAGGCGCTTCAGGTATCCAGATGACAGATAATAGTTGCGGAATTGTTCGCAAAAACTGGCCCAGCTTCCCTACGCTTCGTGGTTATTTTTATACCACAGGAGTGCCTCGCCCCGTAGAAGCTCTGGTAGTCCTAGGAGCAGGTCCTAGGAGCATCTTCCTTGAGACCATAACTGGCTCCTCCGTTCTCTCTAAGAGTCTCCGTTCTCTCTGGCAAGTGAGTTTTTTTCCGTCGAAGTGGTGGCCCCACTTTCGGATCTAATTGATAATCTTGATGCGTTCTATCGGACTTAATGGCGGCATCGCTTCGCTCCTTTCCAGAACGTCAACGATATTATTTCCGGGATTGTCGGTCAAATTGGCGGCGTAGTATAAACAAAGTCGGCGTCGTAGTCCACTTAGCCGGTGGTGTTGACGTTATATCGTTGAAGATGTTCCAGTCTTGTTCTTTAGAAAGGTTGTTAATCCAGGCAGTCATGAGGATTTACGCATGCTGGGCTCTCCTTTAAGCAGGTCCCTCGGGAGCCATGTAACGATGCGCCTATCCCGAACGCCACGGTCTGGCTCGCCGGTTTCCAGGATTCGGGAGTAGGAGGGAGAGTCGACCATACGAGACCCTTGACTTTTAAGAAAACCAGAATATATTTAAGCTTTAACAAAGATGATTACAATACAATACAAGACTTGTGTCGCACGTTGATCGCAGAAATATACTGATAGCTTAGCTTCGGTCGCGGACGCAGGTACTCTGCGAGTCGGATTTCTTTTGCTACGCGCGGTCTTATAGGGGCTCTTGCCGAGAGCGATGCGGTGCGGATTGATCGCGTGTCTAGGATTGCGGCGCAAGCGTGAGTTATAAACAGAGTCGATCGGACGCGAGTATTCCGCGAAGGGCTGGATTCAGGTATGATCAGGATTGTCGAATGCCGGGGGCACCCTGGCTGCGGAGAGGTTACACCCGTCTCCGTCGACAGGAACGGTCAGGATCGGTTGTTAAGGTCGCAAGGATTCCTCGATTGCTCCCTGAGGCTGTAAGCTGGTCGGATGTCGGATGAGAATAGGTATCGAAGCCTCGCTCGTGCCCGCTTATATGTCTGGCGCGGCCGTTGGGCCTCCTCACTTCCGCGCCACAGCCGCGCCGCGTGGGACGAATCACGAGTGGGAGAGCCCATCGGTGGAAACGCTTGGGAGCGCCCATAGGCGCCGAGTTTGTTTGGGTAGCTGGTCGGTCCGGCGGATGCGTTAGTGTAACACTAGGGTGTCATCACACACATATATACAGGGTGTCCCATTTTAAAAAACGCACCTCGATAATTATTCAACGAAGCATTTTTAGCAAAAATGTTTCAGACAAAAGTTGTATGGTTTCAAGGGGGACATAACATGGTGTCATTAATTTGGCCTTGAATAGTTACTTGAAGGTTACGTGAAGGTCACCGTCAATTTTTTTAATGAAACTGCCTACTTTTTATTGCATACTCTTGCAGCTCATATCGAGAGCTTTCCAAAACACTATAATTAAGTTATTTTTTATTAAGTACTTTCCGAGTTATGAGGCTTGTGAAATCATTTCTTAATTTTACATAAACCGTAAAATATCTTGTAAAATATTCATTTTTCGATTATCTTACCTAATACTTTTACATGCAAAATAATGAGAGGAATCAATTGGTGTAAAGAAAACATGTAGTTGTTTTGAAGAAAAAATATGTAATTTGCAATTAACAATTCCATATTTTTTCTTAAAAACAACTATGTGTTTTCTTTACATCAATTGATTTCTTTCATTATTTTGTACATAAAAGTATTAAGGTTAGATAATAAGGTAAGATAAAAGTCAATTGTTGCATAATTCCACATAGATTTGTAACTTTCTATGCAAAGTGAAGTGTATCCCGCATCACAAACACGGGTTGGGTTAGGTTATATCTTTTGAAAGTGAAGCTCCCCGCAGGGAGGCGGGACATACTGTACCTACGCATGTACTTCCTAAGATGAAGCAAAATTTACTCTTAATCATGGTGGAAGAAAACCAGGTGTGCTCATACGCATATATTTCTAATAGCCAATGAGAAAGTGATGCCAGATACCGCTATTTTGCCGCGGCAATTTGAATTCGACGTGATATTATTATTATTTTATTTATTTATTTTGATACTTTTACTTAATTATTATTATTTATTTATATACTTATTTATTATTTATTACTCATTATTTATTATTTATTATTTATTACTTATTATTTATTATTTAAATTAATAATTTTTATAAATATTTTATTAATATTTTATATTTTAATAAAATATTAATAAAATATTTATAAAAATTATTATTATTTATACAAATTATGTCATTGTAGGCAATGAGAAGAGTAAAATTAATTAATTTTAAAAATATTATTTATTCATATTAATACAATTTACTTATTAATACAATTTCAAAATGAAGAAGAGTATGTAATGCACATTTATATTTTTGTATTGGTAATTTTTCTCATTTTTTTAGCTTTTTTTCTTTTAAATGCATCATTTTTTAATTTTTTATTTAATTCTCGAACACGGATATATGTTCTTGTACGTATTAAACATAATAATATTTTCTTTGGTGTTACTAAACAATTTTGATCTCCTGTTTCGATGATTTTTGATGCTAATGTGTTGAAAATCCATGGTTCCTTACAAATAGAGAAACTATGGTAATCCTGAAATAACTTTTCCATAATTTTCGCCGTTTCAAATAATTCCGTACAAGGGCTAATTATTTTTTCTTTAGAAATATAATTAATCCAGTCGTTATTTGGATTAACCAATAATTCGGTTGGAATTCCTAAAAACGGAAATTCACTCCGAAATCTATAAGCTGCATAACCTGCGATATATTTAAGGCCTTCTTCTTTTATTACATCAATTGTATTCAATTCTTCGATTTGATCCAGAAGCTTTAATTCATCTTCAGTTGGGGAATATTGTATATCTATACTTGTATCTATATATCAAAAACCGTATAAAACAATATAATAAATGGTACATTATTTTCTATACCTGTAGAAATAAATATTTTTATTACAATTTCCTACAACCTAGAAGATATAGTTATTTTAATAAAAAACGATTAAATTTTATTCACAACGGAATCGATTAATTATACGACTATTTCTTTTTCCGTATACATACATATCCAAGAAGAACACGAAGTCAAAGTAATGTCACTTTACCGTCATATTGACTAAATTTACATCGTTTTGGTCATGATTTAATCAAGATGACGTCAAATTGATATTAGTTTGCTTTTTGTGTTCTTCTTGAATTAGCTTACCAGGCTCATCATTTTCATCTTCAAATTCCACAAATTCGTATAAATCTTTATCTTTATAGAAATCTTTATCCGAATGTGTATTATATTGCATGTTCTCTAGGATTAATTCGGTCTCATCATAATCATTTTTCTCTTTATTCTTTTCTCTCTCTTCTTCTTTCTCGTCTTCAACGAAGTCGATATCGCTAGTTAAGCATTTTTCTTCTAACGAATCTTGTATAGAGGTATTACTGCCGATAGTGAAAACATCTGATGAATGTTTTCCTAATACGTACCAGCGTAGTCTGTATCGAAACTGCAATGTTGGTGTTGGGTTATCGTAATTTACTCCCATAGCTCGGATGTACGCAAATAAATTTTCGATCACATCTTGATTAAGGCGATTGGTCATGATATACTTTATGTTTGCATTTTTACTTGTGATGTCTTCGTATAGATGCATTAACGAAGCATCAGATAATAAAATTCCTTTCTGAAAGGGAAGTAGACTCTTTCGTTTATCTACTCTCATATTTTTCATCATATTTGTCACTTGATTTAAAATATCATTTTGTTTCTTCAGATCTATACCATAAGCATGAAGTCCTTCGTGGTTATCGAACTTGCTCTTAATAACATCAAACCATTTATTAAATAGACTGAGAAAACATGCAGTTTCGCGCCACATCAAGCAATCGTTCATAAAGCCACGAAGACCGCACCATTCAATTGCAGCTGCATTAGTGTTTGAAAATATCTGTGCAGCTAATTTAACATTTTACCTTTGAGGTCCTGTGACGTCTAGATGCAGTCGTGATAATTTATGAGCTATTTTTAAATCCTTGCTATTAATTTCTAGCAATCTTTCTAAGCAAGATTTATTAATAAATTGGCCACTTATATGCAAACCGGAATCTAATAGATGATTTTTTAATAATTTTATCAGATGTGGTACATCGGCAAAAACGTGTATTTTTTTTGTTACATCACATGGATGTTGGAAATAAGTTTTTTCTCTATCTACGACAGACTCAATTTCAAGTTCTTTTAGAACAGCTTGATTCGTAGTTCCCAAATCGCATGTTAGAGCAACGACCGTATAACCATTATGATGTAGTTCTGTGATTACATTCAGAATAATACTCTTCGTCATATCCTGATCAAATTGGTAATATACCGGTTGTTTCCACTTCTTAAACAAACCTCTACCAACAATGACCTGGCATTTCTTATTTGGTCCAATCGCTCTTTCTTCTCTTCTATCAATTGCAATTTGTTCCATAATGTGTATTTCGTCAAAGCATAAAACAGTCATTTTTTCTGTTTCTGTCATAAATTGACCTTTATATTTCATTATATCCACAACATTTTTTAAAATACCCTCAGTTAAGTCAAATACTGCTGCCCATCTCCGAAGTGTCGACATTCCAGGAAGAGATATGTTCCGTGTCTTTAGTAAATATACGTAGGCTTTCGGACTTACACTGCGCAAGGACATTGCAGCTGCTATGTCTTCCGAAGACCAATGCGTTTTTTTCTGCGAAGGATTAAGGAGCATTTTAATTTGCCCCGGGGTAAATACTGAGCTCAATATTTTCTGTACATTTTTTTTTACAGTATTTTTTTCTTTTTGTTTTTGTTTAGCAAGTTCGCGCTGTAAAGCTCTGATCAATAATTCCGATTTTTCACATTTCCTTCTTAACTCTTTTATTTCATGATGGAACTCTTCTGAATTTCTTAACTCTTTTATTTCTGATCTCTCAAACATTGTATCAACATTATCTGTAATTATTAATAAACGTATCTAAACCAAATTTTAAAATATTAAAGATAAATATTATAAAATTACTATAAAATATATTAATCATATAAGAAATATATAAAATAAGTTAATCATATATATATACATATATATATATATATATATATATATATATATATGATTAACTTATCTTATATATTAATATATTGTGAACAGTTGTTAATATATTGTGTAATTTTAATTGAAAATTTACATTTAAAGCCAGAAAATTATATAAAATAATAATGCACACTTTGGATTGCTGAAGAAGATGCTACTTGTACATCTTCGCTAATTGATGAGACTAAATTCTGCGTGGGGACTGCATCAGGTTTCAATATACGTTTTTTCGGTGTTGTGTAATCTAAAAGTGATTCCATCCACTTTGAATCCTCTTTGTATGCTGTTGAATCGAAGTGAGCAGAACAGATGCGTCCTGTGTACAGAATGTATTATTTTATATATTTTTGTATATTATTTTTATATATTATTTTCTTATATATTCTTCTTTTTTTTATATATTATTCTTTTTATGTACAGAATATATTATTTTATTTTATATTATTTTATATTAATATTATATTATATTATATATTTATGATATTATATTATTTTTTATTGTATTGTATTATATTATATTATTTTATTTTATTTCTTTATATTATTTTATATAATATAATATAATATTATATTAATATTGATATATTATTATTATTATATATTAATATTTTATTTTATATTATATATATTTTATATTATATTTCATATATACCATTTTTCACATTGACATTTTCTTTTCCACAAGCTGCTACCCATTCTAATAATAAAGTTTTATTTTTTGGAAATCGAAAAAACTTAATATTTTTTAATTTTCGGGAATCGTTTTTACATGTTTTTATTGAACATATACTCATTGTGATATGTGCAAAAGATACGTTTTAAAATACAAAGCCTCAAAGTCATGAAGACATTTGAAATAAGTGAAGTCATTTGATATACTTTAAAAATGGCCGCATCTGGCATCTGCGCAGAACCGTACGAAATTCGTCTCGAGTATGAGCACACCTGGTTTTCTTCCACCATGCTCTTAATGAAGATCAAGATTAAGTGAACTTTGCTTCGTCTTGAAAAGTACATGCGTACATAGTGTGTTCCGCCCCCCCCCCCCCTGCGGGGGGTTCCACTTCCAGAAGATATAACCTAATCCAACCCATATCCGTGGTATACCTCGCTTTGCAGAGAAAGTGAGAAACTCACAGAACTTCATGTTAACTGTATAACAATTTGTCTTGTACTAACTCACCTTTTCTTAAATATTTTCAAAGTCATAAGAAATATCAAAATCATAGAAGCCTATCATTATTCCATTACCTGATTTCAATATAAGAAAGGTAAACAATGTCAAACGACAACATAGTCTATATACGATGTCATAAAATTACATATTATTCATTAGATATTTTTTGTTTATAACTTTTTAATAAACAATGATCGCCGACTAAAACCTTCACAACATTACTTAGAATGATGATCTTGATAACATCCCACACAGTACAAATGGCTATTTGCCGACTGATAGTCGACATTTTTTAGTCAACTTGAAGTCGTCTTTTTAAGTCGACGTTTAGTCAACTATTTCTAGTACGGTTTATTGTTAACTTTAACTATCGACTATGAGTCGACTTAAGGTCGACCATTTTCAGAAAATTAAAAGTCGCCTTTCGGCAAAGCGAAAAGTCGATTAAATTAGGGCATTTTCAATTAAATTAGGCATTTTCAAAGACTTGGTTGATTTAATTTCATTATTCTTTAATTGTATTATACAGGGTGTCGAAAAAGTATGGAACCGGTGAAATATTTCGAAAATAAAGCATTTTAGAGAAAAATCGCAAAACACGTGTTCGATCATTTCAAGGGGCTACTTTTTTAAGGGGGTCGAAGGGGGTCGCCCCTCAAGGGGGTCCAAGGGGGGCGACCCCCCTTAAAAATCTTAAATGGGACCCCCTATTTTTTATTGCATATTCTTATAGCTTACCTCGAGAGCTTTCCAAAACACTATAATAAAGTATTTCTTCATTGAGTACTTTTCGAGTTATGAGGCTTGAAATAATTTCTTAATTTTACATAAACCGTAAAATATCTTGTAAAATATTCATTTTTCGATTACCTTACCTTAATACTTTTATGTACAAAATAATGAGAGGAATCAATTGGTGTAAAGAAAACACATAGTTGTTTTTAAGAAAAAATATAGAATTGTTAATTGCAAATTACATATTTTTCTTCAAAACAACTATGCGTTTTCTTTACACCAATTGATTCCTCTCATTATTTTGTACGTAAAATTATTAAGGTAAGATAATCGAAAAATGAATATTTTACAAGATATTTTACGGTTTATGTAAAATTAAGAAATTATTTCAAGCCTCATAACTCAAAAAGTACTTAACGAAAAAGGTACTTAATTATAGTGTTTTGGAAAGCTCTCGAGATAAGCTACAAGAATATGCAATGACAAATAGTAGGTTCCATTTAAGAAATTAAAGGTGACCTTCATGTGACCTTCAAATGACTTCAAGGTCAAACCAATGGTACCATCTTATGGCCCCCTCGAAACCAAACCACTTTTGTGTGAAACATTTTTCTCTCCCGGGCTTAGTTTTCGAGATATTCGACTGGATGGATTAAAATGGGCCACCCTGTATATATATTCAAGAGCGACGCGGTAGCGACGCGAAGTACATAAAAAACAGGATCCAAGCATTGAGAGTCACTGTTCTCGACGCGGCGGCGCTACCAAGTAGCTTATCCGGAATTTCACACAAATAAACTTTCGGTTAAGATATTTAATAAACTAAAGCCGTAATAAAAAATCTAACGACACTTTTATGATATAATATGAATATAAACTTTCGATTGCGACCAGTTTCAATAAAATCGGTGCAATCAATCCTGAGAAGTGATGATCAAATATCAGAATTGTGACATTTTTCGTTCTTCTCTTTCTTTTCCAGGTTCAGATTCACATACATATGCTCGCACGCACACACGCAAAGCGAGTTTATCCCTCAAGCGGCGTTCACATCGTGCGTATGATTATTGCTTTGATGTGTAAAATGCTTTAAGAGACAAAATCATATGTGTGTATGTGCGTGCATACATGTGATATGTATATGTATGTGTGTACGTACGTGTGAGAAATTAATTTATCGTACAGTAACAATTTTTAAAACTACTCCTTCAATGGAATTTAATATCTTAGAAACAGAGTCGTAAAAATACGGCTTTTGCTGTTAAATAAAATTTAAAAAAAATTATTTATCATATAGTAACAATTTTCAAAAACCATCCCTTAAAAGAGCAAATTTCAAAAACCATCTCTTGAGAAACAATATCTCGAAAATGATGTGTCGCAGAAATATGGGACCTACACCGTTAATTAAGGTTTCTATAAAGACTAATTTACCGTATAATAATAATTTTTAAAAACCAACCCTTGGGGGTAACATCTAATAATTCAGAAACGGTGCACCACAAAAATATAAAACCTGTACTGTCAGTTATGACTTGTAGAAAGACAAATTAAGCGTATAATAATTTTTAAAAATCACTCCTTGGGGGTGAAATCTAATATTTCAGAAACGGTGCACTACAAAAATATAAAACCTGTACTGTTAGTTACGACTTGTAAAAAGACTAATTAAGCGTATAATAACGATTTTTAAAAACTACTCCTTGGGGGTGAAATCTAATATTTCAGAAACGGTGCACCACAAAAATATAAAACCTGTACTGTTAGTTATGATTTGTAGAAAGACTAATTTGCCATACAGTAACAATTTTCAAAAATAAAAAATATCTATAAATAATTTACAAAAATTTTCCGCCAAAAAAATAATTTAAAAGGATATAAAATTTTACAAAAAGGTGTGATATCCCTCTAAAAAAACCTTACAAAAAATAAAAAAAGTACGCCAAGTATATAAAAAATACTCTACCTTGTATGCAACAAAATGTTTAATAAAAAAAGTCCATAAAAATAATTTACAGTAATTTTCCCTTACAAAATAATTTTTCTAAAAAACAAAAATAATTTTCCTAAAAAAGTATTAAAAAATAAAATATCAGAATTAAATATGAAATCAATAATTACTATAAGCCAAGTACTTAAGAGCAATTTGTAAATTTGACATAATATTTGCCATGAAATATCAAACTTACATTGTAGAAATATTATACATAAATTCTCCCTAAGAAATTAAAAAGCATTTTATATTTATTCAGAGAAACTTGATTTTTAAAATATTTAAAATCAACACTAAATGAGAATTAGGATTCTTTTAATTCTTAAAACATTTCTTAATATAATGTATATAATTTAAAAAAAAATATAATGTATATAATATAATGTATATAAAATATATAATGTATATAATTTAAAAAAAAAACGTTTTACGCAAGTTTTAAATCGCACAGTCTTGAAATCAAAGTAAGTTATGAAAACTTGGCGTGCCCGGATCGTAATCAAACACAGATTAAATATTTAATTACATAATGTCTAAGATTTTACATTTTATTGGAGATATATTTGTTTATAATGTAAACGATCCGCGCGGGCACACCAAGTTTTCATAACTTACTTCGATTTAAAATCAGTTCACTAGTAATGGCTCATATATGGCCAAAAAAAAGTGCCACAACTGGTAATGGCCCATCTATGAATAACTTTGCCAATTTTCAACGGATTTGCATGAAACTTGATACACCCACATTTTTCGGGTCGCTGATGACAAATTTGGGATCGAAATTTTCAAATTCAAAATGGCGGATTTAGTATGGTGAATTAATTTTGTTATTCTATTATTATATTTGTTATTCTATTAGAGAAGATTCAAATTCGATATGTTCAAGTTTGAATATCTTGAACTAATCCGTTATCTGCGACCAAAAAACGTACCGAGTGTGATACTTGCACTTATTTGGTCAGCGAGCGACCTATCAGGGATCCTCCATGGCAATCGGCATTGCATCCATCGAGTGAGATTCCAACATCGCTCTGGAGTCGCATATCACTGTGTTAAAAAGCAGCATTATAGGTGTGAGGTCTGGATAGCTCAGTGATCGGGAATCGAACCCAAGTCTTTCGCTTTCCGGGCAACTGCTCTAGACCACTGAGCTATCTGACCTCACACCTAATGCTGCTTCTTAACGCAGTGATATGCAACTCCAGAGCGATGTTGGAATCTCACTCGATGGATGCAATGCCGATTGCCATGGAGGATCCCTGAAAGGTCGCTCGCTGACCAAATAAGTGCCGGTGGAAGTATTCGCGTGCATGCTGGCTTCCGACTGGCCTTCCGTATGAAACGGCACCGACGAGCACAACGCCGTAGAGTGACCACATCCCCCAAGATCCCTCTAGTATATACTAAAATCCCCACTGTACCAAATAGCAGTAGCGGATGGACTCTAAGATAGGGCCGGGGCAAGCCTCCAAAAACATTTCCATAATGGAATATCAAAGTTAATCACTAGAAACCACCATATTGAATCTGCCAGTCTAAATTTTGCAATATTGTCTATAGATTCATCATAAGAGACTCGAAAAACGCGAACATATCGAATTTGATCTTCTCCATAATGAAATAAAATTAGTTCGCCATATTGGATTCGCCATTTTGAATTTTGAAATTTCGACCCTTGATTCATCACCAGCGACGCAAAAAAATCCCTTATTATAAATAAACTTTCATGTAAAATACGAATGTATTTGTTCTCACCAGTTTTGGCACAAAACGTTGATTTCGGATGTACCAGTGAACTGGTTAAAGACTGTGCGATGTAAAACTTGTGTAAAACGTTTTTTTTTAAATTATATACATTACAACTTACAAAAACTTGGCGTGCACGGGTCGTATTAATCTATAATTGAAATTAATTACATGTATATAATTTCGCAAACTTTGTAAAATTATGTATATTTGTAAATTAGTAAAATTATGTATATTATAATGTGACCCGAGCACGTCAAGTTTTTGTAAGTCGTTTTGGTCTTAATTTTATTAGTTCTGAATTTACTTGGCAAAGCTTATGATTAATTTCAAAATTAAATATTTCATAATAATAAAAATGCGTAAATTGTAATACAACTTGGGTACAATTTTTGTATGTAATTTTTCTTAAATCCTTTAATTCCAGGTTTACTTAGTAAAACTTATGATCTTAAAACAAGTCAATTAGTTTTTCTCTTTTAAATTCAAATTTGGCGATTAATACAATCGATGTTATTGCAGTAAGTGTTAAATTTTATGACATACTATTTGTAATCTAATATAAAACCCGCAATATATTAGTACTATTTCATATATTGTACAAATATTTATTTGGATCCCACATACTAATGTATTTTTATATATCATACAAAGTATTGAACTTATTTTGAAAATCATTTTCATTTTATCGAGAATCTATAATACATAAATGCAAGATAGAATATGTGATAAATTTATTTCAAATTACGAATCCTATCAATTGCTCCAATGTACTTGGCTAGTTAATTATTGATTTCATATATAGTTTTGATTTTTTTTAGGAAAATTATATACAGGGTGGTCCTCGTAACGGTCGCCACGATTTTTAAGGCACTTACAATAATCTAACAAAAAAATGTTTCAAACAAAAGTTGTATGGCTTGAAGGGGGCCATCTGACGGTGGCAATGATTTGACGTTGGAGAGTCATTTGAAGGTCACGTAAAGGTCTCCGTCAATTTCTTAAATGTAACTCTCTATTTTTTATTGCACATTCTTGTAGCTTATCTCGAGAGCTTTTCAAAACACTATAATAAAATATTTTTCCCTCAAGTACTTTTTGAGTTATAAGACTTGAAATCATTTTTCCTAATTTTACATAAACCGTAAAATATCTTGTAAAATATTCATTTTTCGATTATCTTACCTTAATACTTTTATGTACAAAATAATAAGAGGAATCAATTAGTGTAATGAAAACACATAGTTGTTTCAAAGAAAAAATATGTAATTTGCAATTAACAATTACATATTTTCTCTTAAAAATAACTATGTGTTTTCTTTACAGCAATTGATTCCTCTCATTATTTTGTACATAAAAGTATTAAGGTAAGATAATCGAAAAATGAATATTTTAGAAGATATTTTACGGTTTATGTACAATAAAATTAAGAAATGATTTCAAGCTTTATAACTCAAAAAGTACTTGGGGGAAAAATATTTTATTATAATGTTTTGGAAAGCCCTCGAGGTAAGCTACAAGATTATGCAATAAAAAATTGGGAGTTCCGTTTAAGAAACTGACGGTGACCTTTACGTGACTTTTGAATGACTCTCCAAGGTCAAATCATTGCCACCATCTAATGGCCCCCTTCAAGCCATACAACTTTTGTTTGAAACATTTTTTTGTTAGATTATTGTAAGTGCCTTAAAAATCGTGGCGACCTTTACGAGGACCACCCTGTATAGTTTTTGAGGGAAAATTTTTATAAATTATTTTTAGCAATATTTTTTTATTAAACGTTTTGTTGCATAGAAGGTGGAATATTTTTTATGTATTTGGCGTACTTTTTTTACCTTTGTAAGGATTTTTAGAGGGATTTCACACCTTTTTGTAAAATTTATCTTTTTTGCAAAAAATATATACACATTTTTAGCATTTCGAGGCCACCTACACTTTTGTATTACTAAATCATTTATTAATTGCCGTTCGGTACTTTTAGTACGTACAATGTTTGTGTAATGTCCATTGATTATATTCTTACCTACATAAAAAATTCTACTAATAACTTTATACGTATTCGCACCAATACGTATTTTTTCCGTAGGTATTAAATTATTTTGTCTCTTTTAGTTCCTGTATACTATATTACTATATATTACAAGTCAAAATTATTATTGATTTAATTAAGTTTTTATCATTACATATTTACTGTTATATATTTCATTATTATTGCAATATTCTTTATTATAAAATAAAATTTCGTTTCACGTATAAAGAATCAAAAAGAGTTTCTGAAGTTCAGATTTAATTGAATGATAAGACATGCTGCAATTCTGTCATTGTATTACATCTTAAAAATTAAAATTTAACTATTACTAAATCTAAAAGAGAAAAAAAGAAGTTAAAAATTAGAAATAACTTACAGATGTATGTAATAAGTAAATAATAATAATATAATAATTACCATAAAAGTTTGTTGCGTATCGTAACAAATATTATTTTATAAGGCAGCATTATCAACATATAGGCCCATATTCTGAATCCTCTTTTATCGATAAAAATGCTTCTAAAAGTGGCCTGTAGTCAATCGAAGGCTTATATGCCACTTTTAGAGGCACTTTTATCGATAAAAGAGGATTCAGAATATGGGCCATATAGTCCATCCTCCCACAACTCAAAATATATTTCCAGTTTTTACAAATATAATGTTACTCTTTTCCTATTTCCATAAAACGTCTAAATTATTCCTACAAGTAATCTATTCATACAAGTTATGGTTATGCAGAGAAAGATTATCTATGTACACAATTATATATAAGTGTGTATAATTCTATATAGTTCTATAGTTCTATAGTATATAATTATATATATATATATATATATATATATATATATATATCATATCTACACATATACAGGGTGTCCGATTCGTGAGGGACCAAACGAAAAGTGATGATAGATTGGGTCAAACTAAGAAGAAAATTCCTCTACCATTTTGCAAAATTCGCAATAATTATTAAGTAATAAGCAAAAACGTCACATGAAGGTTTAATTTTTTGAATGGAAACCCCTATTTTTTATTATGTATTCTTATAGCTTATCTCGAGAGCTTTCCAAAACACTATAATAAAGTATTTCTTCATTGAGTACTTTTCGAGTTATGAGGCTTGAAATAATTTCTTAATTTTACATAAACCATAAAATATCTAGTAAAATATTCATTTTTCGATTATCTTACCTTAATACTTTTATATACAAAATAAAAGAGGAATCAATTGGTGTAAAAAAAAAACAGTTGTTTTTAAGAAAAAATATGTAATTGTTAATTGCAAATTGAAGGTGACCTTCATGTAACCTTCAAATAACTCTTCAAGGTCAAACCAATGGTATCGTATATCCCATATAGCACAGAATGGTATCGTATATCCCATATAGCACAGAATATTGCAGAAATATCACAGCAATATTATTTTTTCATTGCAATATTGCAACGAAATATAGCGCGAATATTACAGGAATATTATAGAGATATCACAGTAATATTAAAATGTCCGCGAAAATGAATCACAGTAATATAATGGTGATATATCACAATTATATTATCGTGATATTTGTTATAATATTTATGTAATATTATGAGGAGTTAAGGATCGTTTATGAAGGCCATAAACTGTTAACTTGTGTCGGAACCGGTAAGTTCAATCCCAGTGAACAGTTTGTAGCAGTTATACGTAGAAGTACTAATTAGAACATAGAAGTAATAATTAATATAACAATTGTTATGTTAATCTATAATTAGTTCTATAATTGCGACAAACTGTGTTTATTGTGGGATTGAATTTACTGGTTTCGGCCTAGTTAACAGTTTATGGCCTTCATAAAGGAGCCTTTAAATTAGGAATAAATATACTCTTATATATACTGTAGACATATATCTACTACGATTTTATCTTTTATATATTTATTATTGTCACTGAGGAACATACTGTACTTATATAGATAAAATAATACATAACTATACACAGTTAAGCAAATCACAGATATTACGTCTTGTTTGGCCGAAAATAATATATAATTTTATTTTCACTGTATGTCGTACAATATTCTTGCAATTATTTAGCACTAAATTTTTACATATGTAATTATTTTGACAACAAAAGAACAAAAATTAAGCTGTATAAAAAGATACTCTCATATAACCTCGATCGCGTGTAACTGCTACGTTTCGCCGAGAGCCAGTGACGTAATATAGAGGAAAAATCCTATCCAGTCAGTGTTCCTATATAAACATGATTTGGCACGAGTCGCTTTTTTGCAAATTTTGGTATAAATAAATATAAAAGTTTTCTATACTTTCTTTATAAAATATAATATATATTATCATTATTTTTCTAATATTTTTAATTTCTTACTCCTGACAGGACTAGCGCACGCGATACCCTTATTATTAGTGAAATATGTCAAATGACATTTTAATACCGTCTTATTCTGTCATTAAAAATGTCATTAAAACATCATTTGATATCACTTTGCTACTGAAAATGTAATATATTACATAATATAACTATAATATTTCAATGTTATTTATAAACGTGTAATATATTAGTAATATTTCTGCAATATTTTCTTAAAATATGTAATATTTCTGATATATTGCAATTTTTCTGTGATATTTCTGCTATATCACGTGCTATATGTGGGGTCTTATGGCCCCCTCGAAACCAAACAACTTTTGCCTGAAACATTTTTTTCTAAAATGCACCGTTTGTGAGATATTTAGGTGTATCCAGACTTTTGGCGTACCCTGTATATATATATACAGGGCAGACCATTTTAATCAATACACGCGAATATCTCGAAAAGGAGGTTTTTTCAAAAAATGTTTCACACAAAAGTTGTATGGTTTCGAGGGGGACATAAGATGGTGCCATTAGTTGGACCTTGAAGAATCACCTGAAGGTCATCTCCAACTCTCGAAATGGGACACCCTACATGCTTTTACATATTCTTGTAGCTTGTCTCGAGAGATTTCCAAAACACTATAATTAAGTTAGTTTTCATTAAGTACTTTTCAAGTTATGAAGCTTGATATCATTTCTTAATTTTACATAAACCGTAAAATATCTTGTAAAATATTCATTTTTCGATTATCTCACCTTAATACTTTTATGCACAAAATAATGAGAGGAATCAATTGTTGTAACGAAAACACATAGTTGTTTCGAAGAAAAAAAATGTAATTGTTAATTGCGTCAATTGATTCCTCTGATTTTTTTTCTTCGAAACAGCTATGTGTTTTCTTTACACCAATTGATTCCTCTCATTATTTTGTGCATAAAAGTATTAAGGTAAGATAATCGAAAAATGAATATTTTACAAGATATTTTACGGTTTATGTAAAATTAAGAAATGATTTCAAGCTTCATAACTCGAAAAGTACTTAATGAAAACTAACTTAATTAGTGTTTTGGAAAGCTCTCGAGATAAGCTACAAGAACATGCAAAAGCATATAGGGTGTCCCATTTAAAAAGTTGGAGCTGACCTTCACGTGACCTTCAGGTGACTCTTCAAGGTCAAACTAATGGCACCATCTTAGGTCCCCCTCGAAACCATACAACTTTTGTCTGAAACACTTTCTAGTAAAACTTCTTTATCGAGATATTCGACCGTGTCCAGACTTTTTTAACACCCAGTATATATATATATATATATATATATATATATATATATATATATATATATACAGGGTGTCCTATTTTAAATAACGACCTCAAATATCTCCCGAATAATACGTTTTACAGAAAAATGTTTCAGGCAAAAGTTGTATGGTTTCGAGGGGGCCATAAGATGGTACCATTGGTTTGACTTTGAAGAGTCATTTGAAGGTCACGTGAAGGTCACTTCAATTTTTTTAAATGGAACACCCTATATATTTTTGCACATTCTTGTAGCTTATCTCGAGAGCTTTCCAAAACACTATAATTAATATACTGTTTTAATTGAACTTAATATATTATACTATATTATATCCATTTATAAACAAAGTTTCGAAACTTATACATTCTTTTATTACAACATCGCACATACTTTTTCGTTTATATTGAATTGTTTTATTTTATCTTATCTTATCTTATTATTGGTGGAATATATAATTTCTATCATTCATTTTTAGTTACACACACACTACTAACTACAATAACATTCAATTGTTTCTTAATCAAGCATAAAATATCTCTTACCTACGTGAAATGTAAATCCAGACAAATGGAAACACTTTCTTTTTGGAGGCTGTTTGAAGTGGTATAATCTTTCGGCATAAACGTGATAGTTGCCTTTGTCAATACTAAACCTTTCAATAAAACACATAAAATTATTCCAAACATAATTTGCATTTTTCGTAAACGTTTGCACTCAATCGGTTTCCGTTGAATCCTCAATTAGTTGTTTTTCTCACTCTACTAATTCTGATGTGCTAGTCGAATTGATATTAATTCATATATATATATATATATATATATATATATATATACACACATATTTTTGATAAATTCCTTCAAATTCAGTTCTAACGAATCACAAGTTATTATCTTCTAATATTATATTGTTAGATTTCTCTTTATATTCGATCACAATATATATCTTAAGATTAAATTAAGGGAACTCTTAATAAGTACATAATTTCTATTTTTTTAGGAGAACAAATGTGAAATATGAACAATGTGAAATGATACATATTCATTTGATTGTATCGCGCTAACACAGGAATATAATTATTATATATTAATTTCTTTTTAATTTCTTTTAATATTGTAGTAGAAAAGCAGAGTCAATAAACAAATAATAATCGCAATCAAATTACACCAAAGAAGTTATAGAATTACAGATCTTGTAACATTTTCATCCATATTTAAGTGCACAGCGTGTAATTTCGAATTTCACTTAAAATTCACTTAGAATTCACTTAAATATTTGCTATATCTTTGTTTTTATTAAAAATATATAATTATGATTAAACAAATATAATTATGTACAAAATAAATATAATTATGACAATTCGTTTGTACGATTGTGTTAGTACGTACAATTACGTACGTACAATACTATGTATGCTTTTTAAAATCCACTATTCGTACACAATTCTGTGATATTCATATGACACAGTTTGAATCAAGCGATAAATAACGCGGTAGCGTTTCACAGTAGTAACTGACTTCGAATGATCAATCTGACCATGTATTGCCATGACGTCTTATTAGCTGCATTCCGTTTGTAATTTATTTTTCTCCACGGAGATACTCGGCGTTATTTTAAAAAGAATTAAAATTGTTTGACAAAAAAGTTATATATATAACAAAAACAGTTTTATATATAAATAAAAATAGTTATATACATAATTGTTTAATTTTATTAAACTTCTTATATCAATTTATTTCCGAGTAATCTCCTCTTTGGCATAAGAGGCACGTTTATTATATAAAAAAAGATATTCTGATTATAAGAAATTAATTAAATAATGGATTTAAAAAAAGTGATTTATATGTTTTCTGTGATATTCATATAATGCATTTTAAATCAAGCGATACGTAACGCGATAGCGTTTTTACACTAATATAAATAAGTATAAATTTACAATAGCACATAAACTAAAATAAATAAAATAATTAATTGTACGAATTATTATTATCGTTATTTGCATTGAATAAACTTATAATATAATATAATAACTAATATAACTTTATAATATAATATAATATAACAATTTATAGTATTAATTACTTTATTATTTTAATTATACTATTGTCGTTTTATATATGACAGTCTTTATATTATGCACTAATATTTATTAATGCATAAAACCAAATTCTCTCTTTCTCTCGCTATAAATTAATTGCTTTATTTTCAAAAAATTGTGATAGACGCCTTAATCACATTTTGTTAAATACATATGAAAATAATTGATACTTAATCGATCTCCTTGTGTGTTAACTTATTCAGTTCATTCATATATTAAATGATATACAAAATTTTTATTTTTAAAAATATTTTTATATTATTAAAGAAATTCTTCTACATAAGAATAATTTAAACGAATATTTATGTAACGATCTCTTTTTAAATTCATGCATAATAATGGACGTATTTTCAAAAATTTTATAAATTTATAAAAACTTTATTCCCTCTAGCAATGATATATAAACGTACAAAAATTTATATGTATAGTTTGAAATAGGAAAAACATCATATAAAATATAATATCAAAAAAACTTCAAAACATAATATAAAAAAATCTTGAAAAGGAAATTATAATTGTTAATATTTATGAATTTACAAAATAGTTAATACTACATTTAAAAAAGTGCAGATCTTATATAAAATATATAAAATACAAAAATATACATCTTAAATGTCTAATAAATAACAAACATTCAAATATTAATACATGCATATCCATCTACAATTTATTCCTTTTACTAACTAAAGTTATTTATATCAGTTAGATAATATAATTATAATATTTATAATTATAATATTTACTGGATTCAGTAAATCTCTTCTATGTCACTTCTTAGAGTTATAATATTTTCGAGACAAAATTTGAAGTTTGGTTTAATTTCGTTGCATTGCAACAACACAGCATTAATATCAAATGGATAGTTAACCTTTTAACTACGGCATTGTCAATAGATGACGAAACGTTTTATGAAACATGGCTGTCGTTAATAAGTAACTTTAAGATGCTATGATGCGGAGATCATTTATTGACAATTCCATTAGTTCTTTATGTTATCTCGAGTCTACAGTTATTTATTTTATTCATCAATAAAATGCATAACAAAATGACAAACATTTTATAAAACATTATCTATATGGAAATATTAATTAATGCAATAACATATTATTATAGATATTTTAAGTATGCTAAAATAAAATCCAGAATATTTTATATATACGTTATGTTATACTAACGTAATTTAAATAATTTAGATAATTTAGAATAATTTAGATAATTTAAAATGACAGAGAGAGAGAGAGAGAGAGAAAGAGAGAGAAAGAGTGAGGGAGGGAGAGAGAGAGACAGAGAGAGAGAGAGGGAGAGAGAATCATTATCGAGAAAATGAAAGAAGGACAAGCAAATATATAATATGATCTGAATATAATATAAATGGCAAATAATTTATGAATTATTTACCATATATCATTGCTCTGTACGTTGTCTGTTGTACATGATGCTTTGCAGACTTTTTCCTCTCCTGTTCATTCTTTGCTATATTTTCGTGGTACTCACACTCCCGAAAACACGATTAATAATGATTAATCAAGTATGTAATGATCACGAAACATATCACTTTGCATGACATTCCTGATCGCGGAATAATCAATTGAAAGTCGTGATATAGCAATCGTTTAATAATTTATTTATACTGACATTTTAGCGTATTTAAAAAAAGATTAAAGTATTGTATGAAACATATTAAACTCTATAAATGTTAGATAAATAATTATTATCTATGAGGATCAATAATTGAAAGATCGTAAAAACTGTCGCTTCAATTTTTATTTACAATTGAATAATCGCACTTTGATAAAGATTTATTGCCACAATAAATTTCATATCTTTTATCAAAATTTGATAATCGTTAATTGTAATAATTATAGCGAATTATGCTTAGACACTAATCACGATTGCATTTAGAAAAATAATTAATATATGAAGTATTTCGCACTGCTTTACTGTTCGTGTGTCGCCGTACGAATGATAGCAAGGCCATGACATGTAAACAATAATCCCGCCAAGGCCGAATACTGTGTTATTGCCCATTCATTGTCGAAATATTTTATCTATTATGTTTTAATATACAGGATGTCCCATTTTAATCGGTCACCCCGAATAACTTTTTTATTTTTGATTGTAGAAAAAAACATTTTAGATAAAAGTTGTATGATTTCAAGGGGGACATAAGATGGTGTCATTGGTTTGACCTTGGATGGTCGTTTGAAGAATATGTAAAGGTCATTTTCAATTTCTTAAATGGAATCCCCTATTTTTTATTGCTTATTCTTATAGCTTATCTCGAGAGCTTTCCAAAACACTATAATAAAGTATTTCTTCATTGAGTACTTTTCGAGTTATGAAGCTTAAAATAATTTCTTAATTTTACATAACCATATAATATCTAATAAAATATTTATTTTTCGATTATCTTACTTTAATACTTTTATGTACAAAATAATGAGAGAAATCAATTGGTGTAAAAGAACACACACAGTTGTTTTTAAGAACAAATATGTAATTTGCAATTAACAATCATTATATTTAATTATATTCAATTTCCAATTAAAAAATTAAAATATTTTTATTATAATATAATTTTATTTATCTTATTATTAATATTAACTTTTTCTATCTCTCTCAATTTCAATCTTAAATTCAATATTAAATTTTTCTATTTCCTTTAAATTATTAAATATCGGGCAATTTACTATCCCTTTTAAAAAACCTTACAAAGGTAAAAAAAGTACGCCAAGTACATAAAAAATATTCCACTTTCTATGCAACAAAACGTTTAATAAAGAAATATCGCTAAAAATAATTTATAAAAATTTTCCCTCAAAAATTATATATAATTTTCTTAAAAAAGAATCAAAACTAAATATGAAATCAATAATTAACTAGCCAAGTACATTGAAGCAATTGATAGGATTCGTAACTTGAAATAAATTTATCATCACATATTCTATCTTGCATTTATGTATTCTAGATTCTCGATAAAATGAAAATGATTTTCAAAATAAGTTCAATACTTTGTATGATATATAAAAATACATTATTATGTGTGATTCAAATAAATATTTGTACAATATATGAAATAGCACTAATATATTGCGAGTTTTATATTAGATTACAAATAGTATGTCATAAAACTATTTAACACTTACTGCAATAACATCGATTGTATTAATCGCCAATTTTGAATTTAAAAGAGAAAAACTAATTGACTTGTTTTAAGATCATAAGTTTTATTAAGTAGACCTGGAATTAAAGGATTTAAGAAAAGTTACATACAAAAATTTAACCCGAGTTGTATTACAATTTACACATTTTTATTATTATGAAATATTTAATTTTGAAATTAATCATAAGCTTTGCCAAATAAATTCGGAACTAAAAAAATTAAGACCAAAACGACTTACAAAAACTTGGCGTGCACGGGTCGTATTAATCTATAATTGAAATTAATTACATGTATATAATTTCGCAAACTTTGTAAAATTATGTATATTTGTAAATTAGTAAAATTATGTATATTATAATGTGACCCGAGCACGTCAAGTTTTTGTAAGTCGTTTTGGTCTTAATTTTATTAGTTCTGAATTTACTTGGCAAAGCTTATGATTAATTTCAAAATTAAATATTTCATAATAATAAAAATGCGTAAATTGTAATACAACTTGGGTACAATTTTTGTATGTAATTTTTCTTAAATCCTTTAATTCCAGGTTTACTTAGTAAAACTTATGATCTTAAAACAAGTCAATTAGTTTTTCTCTTTTAAATTCAAATTTGGCGATTAATACAATCGATGTTATTGCAGTAAGTGTTAAATTTTATGACATACTATTTGTAATCTAATATAAAACCCGCAATATATTAGTACTATTTCATATATTGTACAAATATTTATTTGGATCCCACATACTAATGTATTTTTATATATCATACAAAGTATTGAACTTATTTTGAAAATCATTTTCATTTTATCGAGAATCTATAATACATAAATGCAAGATAGAATATGTGATAAATTTATTTCAAATTACGAATCCTATCAATTGCTCCAATGTACTTGGCTAGTTAATTATTGATTTCATATATAGTTTTGATTTTTTTTAGGAAAATTATATACAGGGTAGTCCTCGTAACGGTCGCCACGATTTTTAAGGCACTTACAATAATCTAACAAAAAAATGTTTCAAACAAAAGTTGTATGGCTTGAAGGGAGCCATCTGACGGTGGCAATGATTTGACGTTGGAGAGTCATTTGAAGATCACGTAAAGGTCTCCGTCAATTCCGAATCTATAATACATAAATGCAAGATAGAATATGTGATGATAAATTTATTTCAAGTTACGAATCCTATCAATTGCTTCAATGTACTTGGCTAGTTAATTATTGATTTCATATTTAGTTTTGATTTTTTTTTAAGAAAATTATATATAATTTTTGAGGGAAAATTTTTATAAATTATTTTTAGCGATATTTCTTTATTAAACGTTTTGTTGCATAGAAGGTGGAATATTTTTTATGTATTTGGCGTACTTTTTTTACCTTTGTAAGGATTTTTAGAGGGATTTCACACCTTTTTGTAAAATTTATCTTTTTTGCAAAAAATATATACGCATTTTTAGCATTTCGAGGCCACCTACACTTTTGTATTACTAAATCATTTATTAATTGCCGTTCGGTACTTTTAGTACGTACAATGTTTGTGTAATGTCCATCGATTATATTCTTACCTACATGAAAAATTCCACTAATAACTTTATACGTATTCGCACCAATACGTATTTTTTCCGTAGGTATTAAATTATTTTGTCTCTTTTAGTTCCTGTATACTATATTACTATATATTACAAGTCAAAATTATTATTGATTTAATTAAGTTTTTATCATTACATATTTACTATTATAGATTTCATTATTATTGCATTATTCTTTATTATAAAATAAAATTTTGTTTAACAAATAAAATTTTGTTTATGAAGAATCAAAGAAAGTTTTAGAAGTTTAGATTTAATTGAACGATAAGACATGTTGCAATTCTGTCATTGTATTAGATCTTAAACAAAATTGAAATTTAGCCATTACTAGGTCTATAAGAGGAATAAAAAGAAGTTAGAAATTCAAAATAACTTAAACAGATGTATGTAATAAATAAATAATAATAATATAATTACCATAAAAGTTTGATATAAGTTTGTTGCGTATCGTAATAAATATTATTTTATAAGGCAGCATCAACATATATAGTCCATCCTCCCATAACTTAAAATATATTTCCAGTTTTACAAATATGATGTTACTCTTTCCCTACTTCCATGCAACATCTAAACCTTATTCCTACAAGTAACCTATTCATACAAGTTATGGTTACGCAGAAAAAGATTATCTATGTACATAATTATATATAAGTATGTGTGTCTATAACTCTGTAGTTCTATAGTATATAATTATATACATATATATAAATATGTGTCTGTGTGTGTGTAGAATTTTACATATTTGACTGCGCAATCATAATTATAGTTACATAGACATTTATTACATTTGCCTGCGTAGACACAAATATAGTTATGCAGAAACATTCTCTACATGTATAATTATATATATATAATTATACATGTAGAGAATATTTCTGCGTAACTATATTTGTGTTTACGCAGGCAAATGTAACGAATGTCTACGTAACTATAATTATGGTTGCGCAGTCAAATATGTAAATTTCTACACACACACACACGCACACGCACACACACACACACACACACAATATACAGGGTGGCCCACGTAAAGTGTTACAAATTTATATCTCGGAAACGAAACAATTTAGAGAAAAATGTTTCAGACAAAAGTTGTATGGTTTCAAGGGGGACATAAGATGGTGCCATTAGTCGACCTTGAAGAGTCACCTGAAAGTCACGTGAAGGTCACCTCAAATTTTTTAAATGGGACACCCTATATGCTTTAACATATTTTTGTAGCTCATCTCGAGAGCTTTCCAAACCGTTATAATAAAGTATTTCTTCATTGAATACTTTTCGAGTTATGAGGCTTGAAATAATATCTTAATTTTACATAAACCATAAAATATCTAGCAAGATATTCATTTTTCGATTATCTTACCTTAATACTTTTATGTACAAAATAATAAGAGGAATCAATTGGTGTAAAGAAAAAAACATCGTTGTTTTTAAGAAAAAATATGGAATTTTTAAATGCAAAATAAATATTTTTTCTTAAAAACAACTATGTTTTTTCTTTACACTAATTGATTCCTCTCATTATTTTGTACATAAAAGTATTAAGGTAAGATAATCGAAAAATGAATATTTTACTAAATATTTTATGGTTTATATAAAATTAAGAAATTATTTCAAGTCTCATAACTCGAAAAGTACTGAATGAAGAAATACTTTATTATAGTGTTTTGGAAAGCTCTCGAGATAAGCTACAAGAATAAATAATAAAAAATAGGGGTTCCCGTTTAAAAAACAGAAGGTGATCTTCAAATGACCTTGAAAATGACATTTAATGTCGAATCCAAGGTCACTATTAGATAGCCCCCTTTGTTCCCTACAACTTTTATCCGAGTCGTTTTCCTTCAAACGTTGATCCTGAAAAGTTATGAGGGTGGAACTTTTAAAATGGGACACCCTGTATATATATGTATTAATATAATATTTAATATGATTGCAATTATATTAGTGCATGTGACTATCGGTGTTATGTATGTTTCAAGATTTGCATGAGATGAGCATTATTCGTATATAAATTTCTGATTTATTAAGATAAGTTTTATTTTCCGATGTATTAAGATAAGATGAGTTTTACTTTATTTTCAAATATAGTTTTATTTCTTTCCATACAGCACAGAACATTGCAGTAATATTGCGGCAATATTACAATGTTGCTGCAATGTTACAACAATATTATTGCAATAACATTGCTGCAATATTCTGTGCTGTATGGGTTTTTTCTAAAAAGACAGTAGACGAATTATTGCAATTTTATCGGAGATCCTGACCAATGGCGGAGATAAATTGCGGAGATAAACAGAAATTTGTTCAGAGGCACATTTTCTTATTTACAAGGACTCGACGGTTGGGCAACTTTTATTACTTTCAGTACGTGAGAAAAATATTAATTATTATTTTTCATTATCTTTATAATGTCATTACAAAAAAAATTTTATAAATTTATCGATAAGACAAAGAAACAGAAGACTTCGTAAATTATTTAAATTGTATAATGTCCAAATGAAAATATTGAATCATATACAAGCAATTATGATGAAACTGCTCAGATTCATTCACATTGTGGATATAATTTATCTTCTAATATTCTTGATAACAATGATATCATAGAATCAGAATCGGATACTGATAATAGTAATGTTACGTCCAGCCGACTCCACGTTTCCTTCCTTCCGCGAGGGTTTACCTAATTTAAGTTTCATTCTTGATATTTATTCAGGTGTTTGTGATGAAATTTTATATCCTCGATTCCCTATCCCTCGAGATAGATTATAGAGTTTGGTCAGAGATATTTTCTAAATTTTCTCACGTCGGATATTTACGGATTATTAGGCCCGAGATAAAAATATATCAGTATGGACAAACCTTGTTGAAGGACAAGATATGCAAAAGGTAACCGAAGACAGAGTATAAAAAGGAAGCTCTCGAGGAAGCATTCATTCAGTTGTGACCAATCTATACCCGGTGGTACAAGTTCCGAATAACTATCATCCAACTTCATCGAAACGACTCCCTCATCGACGGGGACATCACGATATTCTAGAGGACTTTGCGCATCAGCAACCGACCAGTTCTCTGACCATCAGCTCTTCGACGAACAGCTCTTGACAATCAGCTCGATCAGCATCCATAAAATAGTAAGTCCATCCGATTCTTCATCGCGGTCTCTCGATTTTCCTCATTTTTTTTATTTTTATTTATTTGTTATTATCTTGCTCTCAGTGGAATCCCGTTCCACTCGCACTAACTCTGAGAGGCGTCGCGCTAAACGAAACAGATACCGTCGGAACCGTCGAGCGCGAAATTTACTGGCCCGAGCTGTGAACGATCCCTCATTCAGATTAGAGTTAAGCCAAATCAACACCAATCTACCCGTTGCACGAATCTTCTTGAATAGCATTCAAGAAGATCCACGAAACACTCCCTACCTATCTCCGGGAACCCTTCCTCCCAGTTACTCCCCTATATATATGAGGTAGAACTCGACTTGACAGAAGTAGATCCTCCATCTGACCCTCAATTGTATTCACCCCCTCCTTCTCCCCTTAACGAACCGTCGCTAAACTCACCTCCTCCTCCTCCCCTTGACGAACCATCACTAAATTCACCTCCTCCTCCTCCCTCTAACGTACCACTACCAAATTCACTTCCCCCCTCTTTCCCTTCTCTTCCTTCTCCTTTATCCTTTATCGATCCTAGCGATCTCCGCATCGCGACACTCCTCAACCTCCTTTTCCCTGAGTACACAGGTCCCATCCTTCCAGGTTGTTTTATCGTAGGATCTGCTCCCATATATCTCCCCATATTGCGCAGTTTCTTGAACGTCGCTCCCCCTAATATCATTATCCCCTGCTTTACCCCAGTTACCGATTATCCCTTAGCCATACCCATAGAGTTCTTATGGAGAAGATATCCTCCACAATCTAATTCCTTCCATACCTAATTAACCTTCCTTGTCTCGTTAATACACATATACACTCACACAGAATTAACTATCATTTGCACAGAAAACTCAAAATCATTGTAATTTCCGGTCGAGCCTAGAGATAAAAAATAGTATACTCCCTTAATCTGCTCGACTGACGACCTTCGTACTCGTATAACACCCGCGAGAAAACACACACACATACATACCCACTCATACACCCACACACGCTAAATATAGCGCACATAATTATAATTTCTTTTTCTCTTCTTTTATCTTCGTTTAAATTTACCAAGTATTTTTTTAAATAAATGTTAAATTTGTAACTAAATTTCTTAATTAATTCATTACCCTGCTCTCATTCCTAACCATCAAAGATCGCGCATTGGTCCCGCCCCGTGTAAAAGGGATTAAATTCCCTTACCGAAAAGGGGACCACCGAGCGAATGCTTGAAGCAGAGTAATAGCGACTTAACGAGAATCGTTTACCTGTTTTTCGAGTCTCAAAATTCGCATACAGGGTGTCTGAAAACTTTTCGCGGTCCCGAAGTGTGAAGGTATATTGGCTCAAATTAAGAAGGAAGGTCCTCTACTGTTTGGCGATATTTGCAATAATTAACGAAAAATTAATAAAAGAAGAGTGGCCAATGCGCGTGGCTAGAAGTGCGCGGCGGTGAAGGCGATCTCACTGTAACATAATGGCGGCGCGCGGTGAAGCGATGATTGGAGAGGGGAGGAGCCTTCGCCGCGCGACTACACATTCATCGCTCATCCCCTCCCCAATCACCGCGCGCCGCCATTATGTTACAGTGAGACCGCCTTCGCCGCCGCACGCTTCTAGCCACGCGCATTGGCCAATCTTCTTTAATTAATTTTTCGTTAATTATTACAAATATCGCCAAACAGTAGAGGACCTTCCTTCTTAATTTGAGCCAACATACCTTCACACTTCGGGATCACGAAAAGTTTTCAGACACCCTATATATTACAGATTATGACGCGTTACATTGTACGAATTTATTTCTCGACGCGTAGGTGACGCTAAATTGCATCCCGCGGAGGTCTAATGAACGCCCTGCTTTCAACAGTCAATCAAATATACTATAATTATGCTGTGCGAAGTCGCAGCAAATCTAATAAATCGAGTAAAAATAATAAAATAAATACCGAAAGATATTACACATGAATGAGCTTTTTTTGTTTAAATTAATTAGTTAGAAGCATGGTTCATTAGATTCCGCGCTTTTTACAATTAATAAATACAGTATGCGTCGAGAAACAAATTCGTACAATGTAACGCGTCATAACCTGTAATATATATTGTTAACATCGCGCTGAGGAAGGATCAAAAGATGATCCGAAACGTTCGCTTTTTGTTGTTGTAATATGAGTTTTTTAATAAACTAATATTGAAAAAAGAAGTGTTGTTGCTTCTCTGCGCTCCAACTACCGCGTGTTGGTTCTTATGCCATTTTCTTTGCAATTTTTTGATTATTTGAGCCAAATTTCTAATTATTGAATATAAAATATTGAATATAAAGTTAATATTCGCCGTGTAATTTGTGATTCTTCAGCTCGATCATTTGTAAAATGCATCAAATCATGTAATGCATATTTTGGCTGCTCTAAATGCATGCAAGAAGGAGAATATATTAATCATCAAATGCTTTTCCTTCAAACAAATGCAAAGTTGAGAACTGATGAAAATTTTATCATTCCAGAAAATGAAGATAATCATTTAGAAAGATCTATTTTTGAAAAAGCAAGTTTAGGAATGGTTAGTCAATTCCCTTTAGATTACATGCACTTAGTTTGCTTAGGAGTTGTTAAAAAAATGCTTCAAATTTTCTTGAATGGAAACATTAAAACAATCAAATTCAGTGTTGCTGATATTTTAAATATTTCACAAAATTTAAATAATACATCTACATGGATACCTACTGAGTTTGCACGAAAGACACATATTTTAAAAGAATTAGATCGTTGGAAAGCAACCGAATTAAGATTATTTTTATTATACGTAGGACCAGTCATACTCCAAAATTATTTACCGCAACATTATTTGTTACATTTCAATTCATTACATTATGCTATTATGATACTGGTCATAAAACTGATTGTATTAACAATGGGTATATAGGATTTGTTAACTTACTTTGTGGAAACTTCAAAAAAACTATATGGCAAATATTTTGTTATTTATAACGGTCATAATATAATTCATTTACCTGATAATGTTTTAAAATTTGGACATTTAGATTCATTTAGCACCTTTTCCTTTGAAAGTTTCTTGTATAAAATTAAACAACCCTAACAGCACATGATATTATATCATCCCATTGTTATATTCATTGTACTGTGATTATCCATAAAATACTGAGATCAATGTTATAATATCTTTTACAGTATCATTCGATTTCTTTTCGCGCGCGGATAATTTCAGGGTTAACTCAAGATACGGAAACGATACGTACACCTTTCTATCGCGTACGTAAAATCTCAGGTTTTACTCAAAGTACTGAAATAGTGCAACGTACTCATTTCTTCCGCGCGTGTATAATTTCAGTTTTATTCACAAGATACGGAAACGGTACGTATGCCAACGACATCTACATATATCATTTATATAGCGATCTCTTTCCGGTGATCCTCTTTGGCATGGCAAGAGATAATAGGGGCATGATTGATATATCAAAGGTAATCCATTTATTTAACACTTTTATATTTCATAGAATATTGAATAAAGTTAACGAAATTACACGTGATATTTTTTAATATTTTCTACAACTTTTCGTAAAACTTATCTGAACAAGAATTTAAGGTTATCCTTGCTTGCCAAGCCGCAGGGATAGCAAAGATATTCAATGTTAAAAGATATAAAGATGTAATAATTAAAACGTCTTAACATTAAATATTATTTGATATTATTTGATTTGATTGCATTTTCAACATTTTTGATTAATAAAATTTTTAAATTTTATTTTGTTGATTGAATTTTTTTATACTTATAATCATTTGTCTATAACATTACTCTAAAAAACCTTACAAAGGTAAAAAAAATACGCCAAGTACATAAAAAATATTCTACCTTGTATGCAACAAAATGGTTAATGAAAAAAGTCCTTAAAGATAATTTACAATAATTTTCCCTCACAAAAGCATTTTTCTAAAAAACAATCTCAACAAATAATTTCATAAAAAAATATTAAAAAATAAAATATCAAAAATTAAATAAAAAATCAATAATTACTATTAACCAAGTATTTGAGAGCAATTTGTAAATTTGATATAATATTTATCACGAAATCAATTTTACATTGTAGAAATATTATACATAAATTCTCCCTAAGAAATTAACTTGATTTTTAAAATATTTAAAATCAACACTAAATGAGAATTAGGATTCTTTTAATTCCTAAAACATTTTTTATATAATGTATATAATTAAAAATAACGTTTTATGCAAGTTTTAAATCGCACAGTCTTTAAATTGACGTAAGTTATGAAAACTTGGCGTGCCCGGATCGTTTACATTATAAACAAATACATTCTCAATAAAATGTAAAATCTTGGACATTATGCAATTAAATTTTTAATCTGTGTTTAATTACAATTTGTAACGATGCACCCCCAGTGCATGTTACTGTTCCCGGCCGAACATCAGCCGGAAGCTGCCGCCCGGAAAACATCCGCCGGGCAGGGGCAGGGGCGCGCCGCGTCGCGCCGATTAACCGTTAATTTCGAACCGATCAACGGCCGAAGCCGTCGGCAAGCCGCGCCGACGACAGCCGAGGGCGCCCGAAGAGCCCTAGGTGAGAACCCCCGCGCCCGGCTCCGCCGCGCCCCACCGAGTGGATCCGTTTCGCACCGTTTTTCCGCCGCTCGGTGGGGGCACCCCGTTTTTACGCCGGCGCGGGATTAATTACCCGGGGTATAAAAAGGCCCTCGGCGTTATCTCGGCACTCAGATTCCGATTCCGCTTGCAATAGCAAGTACGATCCGAACCTAACCTAGAACCGATCCTAGAAAACGCCTAAAGCCTCGAACAGAAGGTGGAGCGAACTCCTCCTCGGCCGAGCACTCTCGGTTTCGGGCCTAAGGCTAAGATCCAGAATTACATTTCAATTCCACCAAAAAGAATATTGGAGCGATCTCCGATATTATCGAGTGATCTCGATTTCGGCAAAACATCTCGCCGCCGCACCGCCGTTGCAATCAGTTACCGAGGTAGAGGAGAGCTACCCCCGATGAGCTGTTCTCGTCGGCACGGCGTATCCCCGCGATCTTCCATCCGCGCGAATTAAGTAATTAATAAATCAAACTGGAGAGAACAGGAGAGCTTCGAGATATCGAAAACGATGCTAACAAGGGGATGACGCGACCTTGGGAACACCGATTTGAATAAAATTTCAAGTGCGTGTAGTACTCGAGCAAAGAAGTTTTTGAGGAAAGTGAGAGGACGCAACGCTCAGCCGTTTTTGAAAAAAACCAAGCGAAAAATATGCCGTATCTTGTATACCGGTGAGTTTAGATTGATCGTCAAGTAAGCGGCGTAGCTCGGGCGGTAAAGCCCGAGATTACTACGCTGCAGGTCACAGGTTTGATCCCGACCTGTGGTAGTTTCCTTTTTTCTTTTTTTTTTCATTTTTTTTACGTGAAACCTGCAATATTTTTTAAAATGAAGTAAATTTAATAAATAATTTTATTTTTGTTTTTATTTTCCATTACGAAAGGCAATTTAATTTATTTACGATATGTCGTTAATTTATATTCAATTTCATAAAACCTTACAATTCTATATATTCTACTCGATATTAACCAAAAAAATATATTAAATAATTACGCCACTTATTAATTAATTATAATTTAATACGAAAAATATTCGGTACATAATTTTTAAACTCATTGTCAACTTCGCTACTGCTCCAACCGTAACTTGTATACCTGTTTTCATCAGGTAACGGTTTTTAGTCCCTTCCTGCCTTTTCTATTGTGTTATGTATACACCTATACAACATTTGAAATCCTGTTCGATCCTAGCCAGACTTTAACCAGAGCCATCAGTTCAAAGTGAACTACCAACGGCGACGGTTGACACTTGAGAGCAAAAAGTAATTTTTATAAGTGATTTTACAAGATCTATTTCCGCAATCAAAAATGGATAAAGATGCAGGACCTTCAACTAGTAAATCAGTTACGGATTTTAGTGAAAGATCATTTTGTGATGAAGATTTTAAAGGAGAATTTACGAATGCTCTTCTTGTTGCTAATCGCATTTATGAAAAACAGAATCTTTTGTCGAAGAATCCTCCTGAAAAAATTAGTTCAGTTTCTCGAGCTATAGCAGAAGAAATAAGCAAAGCAACGATAAATGTGCTCAATGAAGGCATTGTGATAGTAGACGAAGAATTAATTACGTACAACGAAAGCGATGATGAAGAAATTTTGAGGAGGTATGTTTTATTGTGTTTTTTTACTACTGCAATAATTTTTTTATTAAATTTCTTGATAAAAAAAACTTATATTTCATTCTTTGTAGTGTACGCTATCTTCCGACGACGATTATAATCCAGACGATTTTGAAAAGCCTCCACCTGATTACATTCCGTTAGAGTATAAAGAAAAAGTTGTTGCTCTTGCCCTGGCACATCCGAAATGGAGTTTGGCCACTTTGCAGAAAAATGACGCTACTCGTTTAAAACGGAAAGATCACATTCAACGTTGGAAAGAAGATGTTGAAAAAGGCGGAACTCGAATTGATAAGTTAAGGGCCATAGAGGCTGAAACTTTCGATCGTTTCACCGAAGCAAGGCGCTATTTCGAGCATGTAAAAATATAAAAAAGTAACTTTAACAAAAAACAAATGTTTCTTTTTTGTTACATTTTCAAAAATATCATTGATATAATAATATTATATGACGTTATATTAGTTCTAGCATATATTTTATACGAAAAAAATTTACAGGTTACCACTAGAACATTGCAACAATGGGCGATGGCAGCAGCTTTTCCTTTTTTATCAAATGATTTTCGGTTTGAGGCAAGTATTTCATGGCTGACAGTTTTCAAGCAAAAACATAAAATAAAACAAAGAAAGATCACAAAATACGTTAGTAAAAGAGAAGTAACTACCCTTGAACAAACATTAAAAGCTGCAGAACAGTTCCAAAAACAAACAAAATTTTTAATTCACAAATTTGATTTAGTGTAATTGTAATTAATACAGATCAAACAGGATGTCAATATCAAATGAGCTATAATAGATCTTTGGACTTCCAAGGAGTCAAAAGCGTTCTTGTAAAGAAACAAAATTTAAATAAGTTAACTCATTCATACACCACACAATACTGTATAACTGCGTCTGGCAAGTTGGTTCCCCAAGTCTTTTTATGTTTACAAGAACCCACGGGCAAGTTTGGCCCTCAAGTTCTAACGGTTATTGATAAATTGGAATTAGAATTTAAAAACATTGTAGTCACTTGTTCAAAATCAGGAAAACTAACAAAAGATCTATATGGACAATTTCTTGAAAGTATTCTTGTGCCATATGTAAAACAGAATAAATTTTTGCTAATTATCAATTCTTGGGGGGGGCAAACAGATTGCAATTTGCACGATAGTGTTTTTGAAAACGACTCTGGAGAAGCAACTTGCACATTGAAATTTGTTCCACCAAAGTGTACGCCTCTTGCTCAACCATGCGATGTATATTTTTATCGGCAAGTTAAAAATTTTATAAAACGATTGCAAAATGCTTCTATATTATTAACAGATCAGCGAGAAATAGCATCGCGCGAAGATGCTATAAAAATACATGCTTTAATTCATCACCAATTAAGTGCTCCCGTTTTTTATCCAATGATAAAATATGCTTGGTTTGCAGCAAAATTAATAGAAGGAAGATCGATCTTTTTAAATGTTAACGATGTTTGTTTTCCTATTACACTTTTGAAAAAACATTGTGCGTGCCGAAATGTCTTTTGCAAAATGTGCATGGTGTGAAAAAAATCTTTTATCATTTCACATGTTTCTATGATAAATATCATCCGAACTATTGTAACCTATCTGCACAAGATGTACATGATGATGATAGTGAATAATAATTTTAACACACGTTTTTCGCAATTTTTCGTATTAAATTATAATTAATTAATAAGTGGCGTAATTATTTAATATATTTTTTTGGTTAATATCGAGTAGAATATATAGAATTGTAAGGTTTTATGAAATTGAATATAAATTAACGACATATCGTAAATAAATTAAATTGCCTTTCGTAATGGAAAATAAAAACAAAAAAATAAATTTATTAAATTTACTTCAATTTAAAAAAATATTGCAGGTTTCGCGTAAAAAAATGAAAAAAAAAGAAAAAAGGAAACTACCACAGGTCGGGATCGAACCTGTGACCCGCAGCGTAGTAGTCTCGGGCTTTACCGCCCGAGCTACGCCGCTTACTTGACGATCAATCTAAACTCACCGGTATACAAGATACGGCATATTTTTCGCTTGGTTTTTTCAAAAACGGCTGAGCGTTGCGTCCTCTCACTTTCCTCAAAAACTTCTTTGGTCGAGTACTACACGCACTTAAAATTTTATTCAAATCGATGTTCCCAAGGTCGCGTCATCCCCTTGTAAGACCGCGCGTCAAAACACGGCACAAAAACACCGGCCAGAGCTGCCAGATCCGAGACGCAAGCAACCGGCAACCGTGAGTGGAGGGGGTAACGGGCATGCGAGCGTGAGCGTACGTGTGAGCTCGCCGAAGCGCCGAGCTCACACGTACGCTCATGCTCACATGCCCGTTACCCCCTCCACTCACGGTTGCCGGTTGCTTGCGTCTCGGATCTGGCAGCTTTGACACCGGCACGCGTCGCGTAACGTCACGCGGTCATCGACCGCATACTTATAATAGATCGAACGAAACAGCTGACAGGATTTTTCTGCATCGCGCGAAGCCCTTTAATACATTCCGATTTCCGCGGCGATTAAGCTAACGCTCAGCATTTTATGCACAACGATAACGCCGATACTTAAGATCGAACATTTACACCGCACTGTTCTATCAGACAGTTATACATTTATACTGCACACTCGTACCGTACAATCACACCGTACACCGTGCAATTATATTACACATCCGCACCGTATAATCATACCGTACAATCACACCGTACACCGTACATTTATACTGCACATTCGCATCGCATATTTATACCATGCAATCGCACCGTACATCGTGCATTAGTACTGCACACTCACAGCATACATTCATACCGTACATAAGACCCGTTTGTACTTTCAGACACACACACTCATCTTTTCTCTTTGTACACACTCAACACATGAATAAATCAATTTTAATTTCTGACCTAAACACCGAGAGAAATTCTTAAGCTTGCCTAAGAAACCGAATCCTGATCCCGGCTGCGATTATCCGCCGGCGTGCGCGGAGGTCGTCCGTGACAAATTTTTTAGTTTTTGTGCGGGAAATTTATTGTAAATTATTTTTAAGGACTTTTTTGATTAACCATTTTGTTGCATACAAGGTAGAATATTTTTTATGTACTTGGCGTATTTTTTTCACCTTTGTAAGGCTTTTTTAGAGTCCAGCTTAGGGAAAAAAGATGCTGATTTCTTGAATGTCTTTTGTGTGAACACATCTCTTAGAATTTTCTAAAATTTTCTCACATTTATTTCTATCTTATTATTTTCGTTTTCTTTTTTCTTTAAGTCGAAAACCATTTAGAAATGTTTAAAAAAAAAAATATCCTTAATATGCTTCTTGAATGGAAATCTTCATGAAATATGCTTTTATGAATACATTTTTAAACCAATCACATCTCGCTTTAGTCAACAAGTGAATGGAAATGAAATACAAGGGAAAATATAAAGATATAAATAAATATGAAAGAGAGAGAGAGAGAGAGAGAGAGAGAGAGAGAGAAAATAATAAAAAATTTTAAAACAATGCAAATTCTAAAGAATTCTGAAAGAATTCTTTAGAATTTGCATTGTTTTAAAATTTTTTATTATTTTCTCTCTCCCTTCTCTCTCTCTCTCTCTCTCTCTCTCTTTCATATTTATTTATATCTTTATATTTTCCCTTGTATTTCATTTCCATTCACTTGTTGACTAAAGCGAGATGTGATTGGTTTTCGAAAAAGATTCTCGATAAGCTCTTATCGTTTTTCAAATAATCGTGTATCGAAATCTTCTATTGCACTTGGTGAGTGATAAATGAAATCGAGTCAACGTTTATCGTATAAATTGATGTGTACAAACGTTACTACAAACCAAAAAACAACGACTGTTTTTGGATCAAAAACGCGGCCATCCGGTGATGGTATTTACCCGCCTCCGAAATTCCATCTTACGAAATGTAACGAAATTATCCTCTTCTTCTTTGTCGCGATTTTAACGATTACAAAAGTATGATAGTAATGTGCATCGCGCAAATTTTTATAAAAATGTCATTGGTGTATGAATTTCTTCGCGATTTTTTTGTCTCTCACCTTGTCTCGAAAAAATTAAAGATATAAAGATGGTTTATCGATTTTAATTTTTCAAAACCAATTTTACGCGAAAATTAATTTCTTTCATGTTGGACTATCAAAATGTATATAAAGAAAGTTTTAATCCTTCCCCTATTTAATTATATATACGCCAAATATAAAAATCTAATCCTTTTCATTAGTTAAATAATATAGTAATAAAGAAATGAAAGAAAGAAGGATAGAAAGAAGGCCAGATTTGCATCCACGTGTAGTGTGTGAACATCTTTAGCAATAAAAAAATCTAATACAATAAACTTACTACATTTGTTTTTCCTTGTGATATAAAGATTGGAGCTTGCAACTAGATAAGGAGAGCGTGCGGCAAATTATACCTCTATATACCGGCGATTATTGGTATAGTACACTCAAAAAGATATATTGTCGTCGGATGACTTAACGAAACGCGAATTTCCTGTGGAAAGTCCTGATCATCCAGGTTGTGCAATGATATACTATACACCATATCCGACTAATAGTAAAAATTCTACATTCTGCTTTGTAAATATTAATATATTAAATGATAGTAAAGAAGAAAAGAAGAAAGATCTAGACAGCGGTAATTGCAATAGTAATTAGCCGATAGTAGTTCCGAACATGAGCAAGAAAATGTTTCGGCAGTTGAGAGGAAGATTAAGGATAAGACAAAAAAATCTGACGATAATGATTCAGAAAGCGCGGAGAAATGCGATTCATCGTCGCAGTAGCAGAAGAGAGAATGTGCGAGATGTCATAAGCTATTTTCTATCGATAGCACAGGGAAATGTTTGTATAAACCATGGACCTAAGAAGATATGGATGGAGTCTAAAGCGCTCATATGGGCGAGGGGGCTGTGAAATTTGCGGTAAGGGAGGTGTATAGCTCTGTCTCTTTCCAAAAGCAACCTTCGGGTGTTTCCGTCGCATATCCGATAATTCCCGAAAGATTATATATCCCGTATTAGCTAACTTTCGAATAAAAATACATGTATTTTTATTCGAAAGTTAGCTAATACGGGATATATAACCTTTCGGGAATTATCGGATATGCGACGGAAACACCCGAAGGTTGCTTTTGGAAAGAGACAGAGCTATACACCCCCTTACCGCAAATTTCACACACCGCCCCGGCTCTAGACTCCATCCATATCTTCTTAGGTCCATGGTATAAACAGCGTTGCGCTCATCATTGGAGCAAATTATTCGACGGAAGGACCAACGGCGAGATGGATCGTAAATATTGTTATAGAGGCTTGGAATTTTCTATCGGTTGTGAGACAGGAGTACATGTGTCGATCAGTTTGACACCCGGACTCAACGGACCTTTGAAGGGCTACGTCCGTACATTGCCACTTAATTGCTATAATAATAAGTATAGAATCTGTGCTTTAGATTGCGAGATGTGTTATACAGAATATGATTTCGAGCTTACTAGAGTCACTATTATCAATCTGGAAGGCAAGATAATATGCAATAATTTCGTTAAACCAAATAGCCAAATATTAGATTACAACACTAGATTCAGCGGTATTACGGAAGAGCACATGAAGCAGAAAAGCACTCTGACTCTAGAACAAGTTCAGAGAAAATTGTTAAGCTTGATCAGCGCTGAGACAATCGTGATCGGTCATAATTTGGCGAGTGACTTTAGAGCATTACGTATATTTCATGAGAAAGTTGTCGATACGACAGCTCTTATTCTTGATCCTAGATGATTCCCCTATACTTTAGGATTAAAGGTTTTGGCGCGGAGATTGCTCCAACGAAGCATAGAGAATACGCATATGATTTCCTCGAGAGTGCCTAGCCCATACAGCACAGAAAGTTGAAATAACGTTGCTGAAACGTTGCAATGTTGAATATTGAAGTATGAATATTTTCACAACATTGAATCTGTGTTGATTTTTCTACATTGATTCTTTATATTGTTACAACGTTGAAACAATATTCAAATATTTATTATATTATTCTTATTATTTATTTTTTTTATTTTATTTGATTATTCAAAATAATTTTATATATAAATGAATATATGTGTATATAGTATATATATATATATATATATATATATTTTTATTTATTTATTTATTTATTTATTTATATTTATATATAATTTAAAATTTATATTAATAATTTATATTAATTACACACACACACACACACACACACACACACACACACACACACACACACACACATATATATTAATACATATTTCTGTTATATAATATATAATTTTATACATAATAAAATTGTATAAATTCCGGTTAAAGCAAGTTGTGGAACTGGGTCTAAAAAGCTTTTCGAGTCTGCAATAAAATAATTCATTTGGCGCAGGCGCGTTATTAGTCTTTTTGCCGCTTAACAAAGAATTTCAGGCACATAGCCATAGCACGTGCTCGCTAGTGCGCATCAGTGAAATTAACAGTAATAGTGAGAAAAAGACGTTTATATTGATACACAGTGCAATCATCAGATAAACCAACTAATTCCTTGATACTTTGTCTCACAATCAGTGAATATTTCAGTTTGCAGGCACTGATTCCAAGTGTATTATTGAAAAACACGTGGTCGAGGTTATAACCTTTTAAATAAAACATCTTTATACAAATTTAACATTTTATTATGAAGTTATTTATTATGAAATCGCATAATAATATATGTATAGATGTGTTTAGTAGAACATTTTATTTACAACTATTAAAAGTTTTCTTAAATTGAGATTGGGATTAATTTTTAGACTTAAAAAAATCTAATCTCAACACAGAAGGACTTTTAACAGTTGTAAAAAAATGTTTTACAACTGCTAAGCAACCATTAAGTCAATATTTATCAATATTAAATCAATATTAAATCAATATTAAATCAAATAAATTAATATTAAATAAATGTTTTTGAATGTTGAATTGCTACATTCGTTAAACATTGCAATTCAGGGGGCAACGACATGACGTTTCTGTAATTTATTTTCAACGTTGAATCTATATTTTATAAGGTTGATGCAAATATTGCAAAAATTGTATTGCAATGTTTCTGAGATGTTTATTCCAACAGTTCATAAAAGGTATGGGTAGGCTGCTTTGGATCTGGCGCTGCATTATATAAGTAAGAATAAGTAAGAATCACGTCGACAACTACAAAAATTTGTGTAAAGAAAAGCACCCTTGTTATTTTAGCGTTTTAAAATCCTTAACCTTTAACTTTATCTTTCTAACAATAATCATGTTTGACTATAAAAAAGTTTTTGATCATTCTTTAATTATCATTAGAAAGATAAAATTACTTATCAGTTATTAAGAAATTTTCCTTTTGGTATATTCCTTTTGATATATATTTGGTATATTTTTTTATATTCGTGCATGTACATTTATATTGTATAAGAGTAACAACTGAATTAATAAGATTTTACTCGTCGCTCTAGCCATTTAAAGTTAGTAGCTAGCATAAATTTTATCAATTACTAATAAATGACGCCTCTC
>JALHBL010001026.1:0-14814 GCA_023638675.1 Camponotus pennsylvanicus | reverse complement strand
ACAACACAACACAACACAACACAACACAACACAACACAACACAACACAACACAACACAACACAACACAACCCAACCCAACACAACCCAACCCAACCCAACCTAACCCAACACAACACAACACAACACAACACAACACAACCTAACCTAACCCAACCCAACCTAACCTAACCCAACCCAACACTAACCAACCTAACCCAACCCAACCTAACCCAACCTAACCCTAACCTAACCTAACACCTAACCTAACCTAACCCAACCCAACCTAACCCAACCCAACCTAACCTAACCTAACCTAACCCAACCTAACCTAACCCAACCCAACCTAACCCAACCTAACCTAACCCAACCTACCCTAACTAACCTAACCTAACCTAACCCTAACCCTAACCTAACCTCCCCTAACCTTAACCTAACCTAACCCAACCCAACCACCCTAACCTAACCTAACCCTAACCCTAACCCTAACCCTAACCTAACCCTAACCCTAACCCTAACCCTAACCTAACCTAACCCTAACCCAACCTAACCTAACACCTAGCCTAACCCCTAACCTAACCTAACCCTAACCTAACCCTAACCCCTAACCCTAACCCTAACCCTAACCTAACCTAACCCCTAACCTAACCCAACCTAACCCTAACCCTAGCCTAACCTGGCCTGGCCTGGCCTGGCCTGGCCTGGCCTGGCCTGGCCTGGCCTGGCCTGGCCTGGCCTGGCCTGGCCTGGCCTGGCCTGGCCTGGCCTGGCCTGGCCTGGCCTGGCCTGGCCTGGCCTGGCCTGGCCTGGCCTGGCCTGGCCTGGCCTGGCCTGGCCTGGCCTGGCCTGGCCTGGCCTGGCCTGGCCTGGCCTGGCCTGGCCTGGCCTGGCCTGGCCTGGCCTGGCCTGGCCTGGCCTGGCCTGGCCTGGCCTGGCCTGGCCTGGCCTGGCCTGGCCTGGCCTGGCCTGGCCTGGCCTGGCCTGGCCTGGCCTGGCCTGGCCTGGCCTGGCCTGGCCTGGCCTGGCCTGGCCTGGCCTGGCCTGGCCCTGGCCTGGCCTGGCCTGGCCTGGCCTGGCCTGGCCTGGCCTGGCCTGGCCTGGCCTGGCCTGGCCTGGCCTGGCCTGGCCTGGCCTGGCCTGGCCTGGCCTGGCCTGGCCTGGCCTGGCCTGGCCTGGCCTGGCCTGGCCTGGCCTGGCCTGGCCTGGCCTGGCCTGGCCTGGCCTGGCCTGGCCTGGCCTGGCCTGGCCTGGCCTGGCCTGGCCTGGCCTGGCCTGGCCTGGCCTGGCCTGGCCTGGCCTGGCCTGGCCTGGCCTGGCCTGGCCTGGCCTGGCCTGGCCTGGCCCTGGCCTGGCCTGGCCTGGCCTGGCCTGGCCTGGCCTGGCCTGGCCTGGCCTGGCCTGGCCTGGCCTGGCCTGGCCTGGCCTGGCCTGGCCTGGCCTGGCCTGGCCTGGCCTGGCCTGGCCTGGCCTGGCCTGGCCCTGGCCTGGCCTGGCCTGGCCTGGCCTGGCCTGGCCTGGCCTGGCCTGGCCTGGCCTGGCCTGGCCTGGCCTGGCCTGGCCTGGCCTGGCCTGGCCTGGCCTGGCCTGGCCTGGCCTGGCCTGGCCTGGCCTGGCCTGGCCTGGCCTGGCCTGGCCTGGCCTGGCCTGGCCTGGCCTGGCCTGGCCTGGCCTGGCCTGGCCTGGCCTGGCCTGGCCTGGCCTGGCCTGGCCTGGCCTGGCCTGGCCTGGCCTGGCCTGGCCTGGCCTGGCCTGGCCTGGCCTGGCCTGGCCTGGCCTGGCCTGGCCTGGCCTGGCCTGGCCTGGCCTGGCCTGGCCTGGCCTGGCCTGGCCTGGCCTGGCCTGGCCTGGCCTGGCCTGGCCTGGCCTGGCCTGGCCTGGCCTGGCCTGGCCTGGCCTGGCCTGGCCTGGCCTGGCCTGGCCTGGCCTGGCCTGGCCTGGCCTGGCCTGGCCTGGCCTGGCCTGGCCTGGCCTGGCCTGGCCTGGCCTGGCCTGGCCTGGCCTGGCCTGGCCTGGCCTGGCCTGGCCTGGCCTGGCCTGGCCTGGCCTGGCCTGGCCTGGCCTGGCCTGGCCTGGCCTGGCCTGGCCTGGCCTGGCCTGGCCTGGCCTGGCCTGGCCTGGCCTGGCCTGGCCTGGCCTGGCCTGGCCTGGCCTGGCCTGGCCTGGCCTGGCCTGGCCTGGCCTGGCCTGGCCTGGCCTGGCCTGGCCTGGCCTGGCCTGGCCTGGCCTGGCCTGGCCTGGCCTGGCCTGGCCTGGCCTGGCCTGGCCTGGCCTGGCCTGGCCTGGCCTGGCCTGGCCTGGCCTGGCCTGGCCTGGCCTGGCCTGGCCTGGCCTGGCCTGGCCTGGCCTGGCCTGGCCTGGCCTGGCCTGGCCTGGCCTGGCCTGGCCTGGCCTGGCCTGGCCTGGCCTGGCCTGGCCTGGCCTGGCCTGGCCTGGCCTGGCCTGGCCTGGCCTGGCCTGGCCTGGCCTGGCCTGGCCTGGCCTGGCCTGGCCTGGCCCTGGCCTGGCCTGGCCTGGCCTGGCCTGGCCTGGCCTGGCCTGGCCTGGCCTGGCCTGGCCTGGCCTGGCCTGGCCTGGCCTGGCCTGGCCTGGCCTGGCCTGGCCTGGCCTGGCCTGGCCTGGCCTGGCCTGGCCTGGCCTGGCCTGGCCTGGCCTGGCCTGGCCTGGCCTGGCCTGGCCTGGCCTGGCCTGGCCTGGCCTGGCCTGGCCTGGCCTGGCCTGGCCTGGCCTGGCCTGGCCTGGCCTGGCCTGGCCTGGCCTGGCCTGGCCTGGCCTGGCCTGGCCTGGCCTGGCCTGGCCTGGCCTGGCCTGGCCTGGCCTGGCCTGGCCTGGCCTGGCCTGGCCTGGCCTGGCCTGGCCTGGCCTGGCCTGGCCTGGCCTGGCCTGGCCTGGCCTGGCCTGGCCTGGCCTGGCCTGGCCTGGCCTGGCCTGGCCCTGGCCTGGCCTGGCCTGGCCTGGCCTGGCCTGGCCTGGCCTGGCCTGGCCTGGCCTGGCCTGGCCTGGCCTGGCCTGGCCCTGGCCTGGCCTGGCCTGGCCTGGCCTGGCCTGGCCTGGCCTGGCCTGGCCTGGCCTGGCCTGGCCTGGCCTGGCCTGGCCTGGCCTGGCCTGGCCTGGCCTGGCCTGGCCTGGCCTGGCCTGGCCTGGCCTGGCCTGGCCTGGCCTGGCCTGGCCTGGCCTGGCCTGGCCTGGCCTGGCCTGGCCTGGCCTGGCCTGGCCTGGCCTGGCCTGGCCTGGCCTGGCCTGGCCTGGCCTGGCCTGGCCTGGCCTGGCCTGGCCTGGCCTGGCCTGGCCTGGCCTGGCCTGGCCTGGCCTGGCCTGGACAAGATATCAGAAAGCAAAGAAGAACAAAAAGAGGAGGAAAAGACTGATAATCCTAATAAATACAAATATATTTTGTAACAAAAAAAAAAAAAAAAAAAAAAAAAAAAGAGAGAGAGAGAGAGAGAGAAAATATATATATATATATTATAACCATGTAAAACTATTGTATGCGTATTATTATAATAACCTATAATTAAAATATAAGCAAACGTGTAAAATGGCAAAACACGCGAAAGAAAGGCCATATAGAGCGAAAGTGCAAATAGTGCACAATAAAAGTGCACTATGATAGAAATAAGATAACTAAAAAAAAAAAAAAAAAATATATATACAATAAAATAAGGTTAAATATATGTAATTTAGCAAATAGTTATGTAAGATGTAAAAATCTAAACAAATAAGATAGAAAAATATCGTGTGCGCATAAATTTGATAACTGCGCATGCTAAAATATCATTAGAACGCGAAAAGTGCAAACGCGCACGGCACTCGAGTGCAAGAGACCGACTGCGCATGTATATGACGCCTGCGCAGCCGAAAACTTGTACCGCGCATGCGCAACGCGCCTGCGCAATAGAAAATCGAGAAAACCAATGGGAAAACGGCTCTATTAGCAGCGCGTAGCATCTACGAACGCGCGGAAACGCCCACTGGCATTGATGGTGGGGATGAAACGAGTGGGGAGACCCATATATAAGGAGCTGCAGAGCTCATTCTTGAGCTTTTTCCCGGACGCGTGCGATACATTAAAAAATCGTTACGAAACCGAGAATCATTGTTCCGCGAACACAGCGATAAAGTGTTAATTGAGCTTTTTCCCGGACGCGTGCGATATCAAAAAATTCGACACGTAGAGAGATAATTGTTCCGCGAACACGGCGATAAAGTGTTAATTGAGCTTTTTCCCGGACGCGTGCGATATCTAAAATTTCGACACGTAGAGAGATAATTGTTCCGCGAACACAGCGATAAAGTGTTAATTGAGCTTTTTTCCCGGACGCGTTCGAAGTATAAAAAAAAACTTACGAAACCGAGATTATTGTTCCGCGAACACGGCGATAAAGTGTTAATTGAGCTTTTTCCCGGACGCGTGCGATACATTAAAAAATCGTAACGACGAGAATAATTGTTCCGCGAACACAGCGATAAAGTGTTAATTGCGTTTTATTTCGAGGGCGTCTCATTAGCGTGTAAACCGAGAAATATACGTATCGCGAGTACGGCGAGACAGTGCATTTTGTAAAACCGTTTTTCTGAAGACGAAACATTTATAACCCGAGTTCTTTTAATTGTGTTTATTAAATATACTTATTAAATACTAAAATTGAACATTGACGGTTAATTTATTTTATCCCAGCGATAAAATTAAAGATCCTAAATCCCGGTAGTGATTAGTCCGTCCGGAAGTGATCTAAAATAATAAATAAATATTTGTAAAACAAATATTAAAACTTGTTGGTGATTTACCTGTGGGAATCCAATCCGGTGACGTCATCAATCCAGGGCTGTCCAACGGTGATATCCAGCGGCGACCTGAAACAGAGAAAACATTAGTGAAGGGAATCACGAGGAGGAAACATCGCAGATTTCTTCATTGATGCGCAGTCGGCGGCCATCACGTAACCAGATACGGCGGCGTGACGCAGCAGTACGACGCAGTCGGCAGCCATTGTGTAACTTGAGACGGTGGCGCGACGCAGTAAGGCGAGGCCAGAGGATCTTTTCCAGGGATCTCAGCTTTCTGCAAACCAAATATCCTTGCTTGTTGGTGGATAAACAAGCTGGCGACCGTAATAATTAAAGGTAAGAAACTTACATCCTCGGATCTTATCGAACAAGTATCAGTCGTCCGATTACAACCCAACACAATTATATGGTAATAATTTTATCCAAATTTTATGGTTAAAAAAAAAAAAAAAAAAAAAATTCCTGAAATTTCCAAAATCCGACCACATTTATGTCCAAAATACGTTTGGGACAATTCTCTATCGATTGGTATATACTAACTCGCCCGTTTTTGGTATCTCGATCCCCTTGTAGGACAAAAAAAAAAAAAAAAAAAAAATCAAATTTCTAAAATTCGATCCATTTATGGGTCCAAAATACGTTTCCGACAATTCTCTATCGATTGTTATATTCCAACTTTCGGCCATTTTTAATGTCCCGAACCCCTTGTAGGCCAAAAAGAAAATTTTTTCAAATTTCCAAAATTCGGTCCAACATTTATGGGTCCAAAATACGTTTCGAACAATTCTCTATTCAATGGTATATACTAATTTTGTTCCATTTCACAGTTCCCGCTCCTCTTATAGGACAGGAAAAACGTCTTCCAAGTACATACAACCTAAACGATGCTTCCTACGACGGTCATTCATAGGACACAAATTGTACATCTCCGCAAACCCTATCCATGCCTCTCAGACAACCGACTCGTAACACTTACCGTTAAAGAGATACGATGTGATGAAAAAAAAAAAAAAAAAAAAAAATTAAAACGTTTGTTGCGCGAATTGGACGCAATTGCAACACCTCATCCAAATCAAATTTGCAAAAAACGGTAAATCACGATATCTCGAAAACGGTTCGAGTTACAAAGTCGACGCTAGAGACCGTTTCGACTCAGAAAAAAGTGTCAATAAACGAGGGCTATGCGCCGATCATGCAAATCGAACCGTTCTCCCGATATACTGGTGTAAAGTCAGTATTTCTCACTTAACTTTCAAAAGAATCGAGTTACGAGGTCAAGGTATAGAACATAAAAATACTGACACTTTTTTCCACGTCCAATGAGACCAAAACGAACCCTCTACGTCCAACCGTTTCCGAGTTATGGACGTTACAAATTTCGAACGACTCTGACACTTTGTTCCCGTTGACCGATCTTATTCAAACTCCCTGTGGAGCCTTCCCGCGAGCTCTACTTTCGTTAAATGCAAAAAAAAAAAAAAAAAAATTTCAAAAAATTTAAAATTCGCATCCCAGTAACCCTAACCTTGAAACCGGCTCCCCAAGGCATCCCAATTCCCCAGGAGGCGAACACATCGGAGCCAACACCAGGGACATCGGGGATGAACAAGGACAGAGAAATTTCTAAATCAACAAGTAAGACGATGATTCTGAGTCCCGAAGGGAAGCTCATCCCATTCAGGAAGATAGAAAGGGACACAGCAGAAAAGAAAGAGGAAAAATCATCGGACCCACCAAAATACAAATATATCTTGTAGCAAATAAGAAAATATATGTATTGTTTATGATTACATTGTAAAGTTATTGTTATAACCTATATAATATAAGCAAACCGTGTAAAATGGCAAAACACGTAAAAGAAAGGCCATAGAGAGCGAGTGCAAATAGTGCACAATAAAAGTGCACTATGGTAGAGATAAGATAATTAAAACATATATATATAATAAAATACGATTAAACAAGTTATTCAGCAAATAAATACGTAAGATGTATAAATTTAAGCAAATAAGACATTAAAACATTGCGTGCGCATAAATTAGATAACTGCGCATGCTAAATATCATTAAAACGCGAAAAGTGCAAACGCGCACGACACTCGAGTGCAGGAGACCGACTGCGCATGTATATGACGCCTGCGCAGCTGAAAACTTGTACCGCGCATGCGCGACGCGCCTGCGCAATAGAAAATCGGGAAAACCAATCAAAAATCGATAGGAATAAATGCGCGGAGCACTGGTGAACTCACCGGAACGCCCATAAGGCATGATGGTGGGGATAGACAAGAGTGGGGAGACTCATATAAAACGAGCGGCAGAGCTCATTCGAGATCTTTCCCGAATGCGTTCGTTGGCTTTAAAACTACGAAACATCGAGAATAATTGTTCCGCGAACACAGCGATAAAGTGTATAATAGAGCTTCTTTCCCGGATGCATTCGAAGTATAAAAAACTTGCGAAACCGAGATTATTGTTCCGCAAACACAGCAATAAAGTGTGAAAATTGCGTTTTATTTCGAGGGCGTCTCATTAGCGTGTAAACCGAGAAATATACGTATCGCGAGTACGGCGAAACAGTGCATTTTATAAAACCGTTTTTCTGAAGACGAAACATTTATAACCCGAGTTCTTTTAATTGTGTTTATTAAATATATTTATTAAATACTAAAATTGAACATTGACGGTTAATTTATTTTATCCCAGCGATAAAATCAAAGATCCTAAATCCCGGTAGTGACTCGTCCATCCGGAAGTGATCTAAAACAATAAATAAATATTTGTAAAACAAATATTAAAACTTATTGGTGACTTACCTGTGGGAATCCAATCCGGTGACGTCATCAATCCTGGATTGTCCAACGGTGATATCCAGCGGCGACCTGAAACATAGAAAAGCATTAGTGAAGGGAATCACGACGAGGAAACATCGCAGATTTCCTCATTGATGCGCAGTCGGCTTCCATCACGTAACCAGATACGGCGGCGTGACGCAGCAGTACGACGCAGTCGGCAGCCATTTTGTAACCTGATACGGTGGCGTGACGCAGTAAGGCGAGGCCAGAGGATCTTTTCCAGGGATCTCAGCTTTCTGCGAACCAAATATCCTTGCTTGTTGGCGGACAAACAAGCTGGCGACCGTAATAAATAAAAGTAAGAAACTTACATCCTCGGATCTTATCAAACAAGTATCAGTCGTCCGATTACAACCTAACCTGAGGCTAATAAGTTTTGGGTCAAAATGTTATTTTTTTCTTTTTCATTTTTCTTTCGCGGTCAGGACTGGGAAATTTTGGGAATTTCGCGGTCAGGACTGGTAAACTAGCGGGCTTTGGAAGTATACTATTCGAATATCCCGGTCAGGACTGGAAACATTTATTTTCATTTTTTTTTACCGCTCATTGAGGAGCGGTAACAAGAAAGGTCCTATACCTCGTCGCGATAGGACATAGTTTCGGAGATACGGCGATTCCAAAGTTTAAATCTCGTTTTCCTGGCGAACGGTGAGTGCTAGAAGGAAAGGGTATAGGACCCCATAGACGGCAATGAGGAGCGGCAACAAGAAAGGTCCTATACCTCCTCGCGATAGGACTTATAGTTTCGGAGATACGGCGATTTGAAAGTTTAAATCTCGTTTTCCTGGCGAACGGTGGGTGCTAGAGGGAAAGGGTGTAGGACCTCATAAACGGCATTGAGGAGCGGCGACAAGAAAGGTCCTATACCACGTCGCGATAGGACTTATAGTTTCGGAGATACGGCGATACCAAAGTTTAAATCTCGTTTTCCTGGCGAACGGTGAGTGCTAGAGGGAAAGGGTATAGGACCTTATAGACGGCATTGAGGAGCGGCAACAAGAAAGGTCCTATACCTCGTCGCGATAGGACTTATAGTTTCGGAGATACGGCGATTCAAAAGTTTAAATCTCGTTTTCCTGGCGAACGGTGAGTGCTAGAGGAAAAGGGTATAGGACCTCATAGACGGCATTGAGGAGCGGCAACAAGAAAGGTCTTATACCTCGTCGTGATAGGACACAGTTTCGGAGATACGGCGATTCAAATGTTTAAATCTCGTTTTCCTGGCGAACGGTGGGTGCTAGAAGGAAAGGGTATAGGACCTCCTATACGGCATTGAGGAGCGGCAACAAGAAAGGTCCTATACCTTGTCACGATAGGACTTATAGTTTCGGAGATACGGCGATTCCAAAGTTTAAATCTCGTTTTCCTGGCGAACGGTGAGTGCTAGAGGGAAAGGGTGTAGGACCTCATAAACGGCATTGAGGAGCGGCGACAAGAAAGGTCCTATACCACGTCGCGATAGGACTTATAGTTTCGGAGATACGGCGATTCAAAAGTTTAAATCTCGTTTCCTTGGCGAACGGCCGTTGCTAGAGGGAAAGGGTATAGGACCTCATAAACGGCATTGAGGAGCGGCAACAAGAAAGGTCCTATATCTCGTCGCGATATACCTTACAGTTTCGGAGATACGGCGATTTGAATGTTTAAATCTCGTTTCCTTGGCGAACGGCGGATGCTAGAGGGAAAGGGTATACCACATTTTTTAATGCCCATTCGAAATCCTATAAGAACGGTCCTATGGACTTTAGCTCTAGGACCGATATTTTCGGAGTTAGGAATTTTACTCCAAAATTTTCTAAGTCCCTCAGTAAGAAAGTTAAAAAATCGACCAAAATTGGTATATACCAATCGTTACAGAATCGTCCGAAACGTATTTCTGGCTTATAAGTTTTGGGTCGAATTTCTTTTTTTATATTTCTTTCGCGGTCAAGACTGAAATTTTGGGAATTTCGCGGTCAGGACTGGTAAACTAGCGGCCTCTCGCGGCATACTATTCGAATCTCCCTGTCAGGACTGGAAATATTTATTTTCATTTCTTTACCGCGGTCAGGAGTGGGAAATTTTTCATTTTTGAATTAATCATTCCATCGTGTAGGAAATGTTGCGATTCGGATTCCAATGGAGGTCTGAGGCCGAAGTAGGACTCGATTCCCGAGAAAATGGAAATTTTCGATTATCTCGCGAACGGTTGGTGATACGACTTTGGGGTCCGAAGCGGTTTTATAGCACTCTAGGAGCATTACAAAATAGGTCCTATGACCCGAAGCCGTAAGTCACTTCGTTTCGGAGATAGCGTCTTGGCGTGACGCGTCATCTTCGTTTTTCGAGGTAACAGTAAGTGTTAGAGGAATTGGGTATTGGACTTCATATACGACGTTTAAGAACGAAATTCGGAAAGGTCCTATACCTCGTCGCTGTACAACACTGTTTCGGAGATACGATTCGTGATTGGATCTCGTCCGCGCATGCGCGCAAGTATTACCGCGCATGCACAAAATGTCGCGCATGTACGAAACGACTCCTACGCGTACGCAGCTCGCGCATCAGCGAAAACACTCCCGCGCCTGCGCATATGCTCACCCATGCGGAGTGTCCCGCGCATGCGCCGAAGCTCGCGCATACGCGAAAAGGTTCCCGCGCATGCGCGTAAAGGGTCCGCGCATGCGTCGAAGTTCGCGCATGCACGGTGTCCCGCGCATGCGCAATAATGTCACACGCATGCGCCGAAGCCGGCTCATGCGCGAATACTCGGGCGCATGCGCGAATAAAGCGGCGCATGCGACGAAGTTCGCGCATGCGCGAAAAGGTTCCCGTGTATGCGCAGAATCTCGCGCATGAGCGAAATGTCTCGCGTATGCGCCGTATTTCGCGCATGCGTGAAAGGTATGCCGCGCATTCGCCGTATCGCGCATGCGCGAGGGTCCCGCGCATTCGCCATATCTCGCGCATGCGCCGTATAGGCCATCACACACAAAATTGCATAGCTGCATATGCATAACATAATAACCATATGGACCAATGAGCATCGATTATTATGTTATGTAAGTCAATATGCCGACCTAATACTCGATGTTCATTGGTCCATATGGTCTTATGTTATGCATATGCAGCATTGCAATTTTGTGTGTGATGGCCTTATCGCGCATGCGCGTAAAGGTTCCCGCGCGTGCGTCGAAGTTCGCGCATACGCAAAGAGGGTCCCGCGCGTGCGCCGTATTTCGCGCATGTGTGAGGTATCCCGCGCATGCGCCGTATCTCGCGCATACGCGAAAAGGGTCCAGCGCATGCCGCGAAGCTCGATCATGCGCGGAAATGTCCGGCTCATGCGCCGAAACTCGCGCATGAGCAATAATGTTCACACGCATGCTCCAAAGCTCGCACATGCGCGAAGTGTCCCGCGCATGCCCCAAAGCTGGCGCATGCGCGAAGTGTCCCGCGCGTGCGCAAAATGGGTCGCACGCATGCGCAAAAAGTGTCCCACGCATTCGCCGGTGCTCGCGCATGCGCGAAGTGTCGCGCCCATGCGCCGTATCTCGCGCATGCGCCAAAACTCGCGCATGCGCGAAAATAGTCCGGCGCTTTCGCCGATGTTCGCGCATGCGCGAAAAGGTTCCAGCGCATGCGCCGAAGCTCGCGCATACGCGAAGTGTCCCGCGCGTGCGCGAAATGTCACACGCATGCGCCGAAACTTGCGCATGCGCGAATAAAGTCTGGCGCATGCGCCGAAGCTCGCGCATGCGCGAAGTGTCCCGCGCATGCGCCGTATCTCGCGCATGCGTGAAAAGTATTCCGCGCATGCGCCGTATCTCGCGCATGGGCGAAAAGTATTCTGCGCATGCGCCGAAGCTCGCGCATGCGTGAAAAATATTCCGCGCATGCGCCGCATCTCGCGCATGCGCGAAAAGGGTCCAGCGCATGCGCCGAAGCTCGCGCATGCGCAAAAGTCCGGCTCATGCTCCGAAACTCGCGCGTGCACCAAAAGTCGCGCATTTGCCCATGCTCGCGCATGCGCAATAATTGTCACGCGCATGCGCCAAAGCTCGGGTATGCGCGAAAAGATCGCGCGCTTTCGTCGATACTCGCGCGTGCGCGTAAAGAGCCCGGCGCATGCGCGAAAAATCACGCGCATTCGACGATGTTCACGCATGCGCGTAAAGGGTTCCGCGCATACATCGAAGCTCACGCATGCGTCAACAGTGTACCGCGCATGCACGAAAAGAGTACCACGCATACGCCAATGCTCGCGAATGTGCGAAAAGTGCCTCGTGCCTGCACCGAAATTTGCACTTGCGAGAAAAGTCCCGTGCATGCGCCGCAGTTTGCGCATACGCGAAAATGTTCCCGCGCATGCGCCAAAACTCACGCATGCGCCAAAAGTGTCCCTCGCATTCGCCAAACTTTTCGCTTGCGCCCAGTCCCGCGCATGCGCCAAAGCTCGCGCATGCGCGAAGTGTCCCGCTCATGCGCCGAATCTCACGCATGCGCGAAAATTGTCCCGCGCATGCGCCAAAAGTTTTGCGCATGCGCTGAATCTCGTGCAGGCGGCAAAAGAGTCCCGCGCATGTGCCGAAGCTCGCGCATGCTTATACAGATTTCGGCATCTGCGCAGAAGGTCGCGCATGCCTGAAATGATTCCTGAGCGTTCGCAGAAGTTCGCGCATGTGGGAATATTCCCACGCGTGCGCAGACGCTCTCGCATTTGCGAATACTCGCACGTGCGCAGAAGTTTTCGCGCATGCGCAAAAAGTCCCACGCGTGACATAAGTATGCCTAAACTCTAATAGACCGTCCCGTACGCAGAAATTCGCGCATGCGCAAAATGACTGTTGTATGCGCAGAAGTTCGCGCAACCGCGAAACGACTTTGACGCTTGCGCAGAATATCGCGCATCGGCGAAGACTCCCGCGGGTGCACAGAAGTTCGCGTATCTGCGCAACGAATCCTGTGCGTACGCAGAATTTCGCGCATGCGCGAAATTATTCCCGCACTTGCGAAGAAGTTCGCGCAGCTGCGAAACGACTCCGGCGCGTACGCAGAAGCTCGCGCATCCGTTAAAAGACTCCCGCGCGTGCGCGGTAGGTCGCGCATGCGCAAGAAAACCTCTTGTGCGCAGAATTTCGCGCAGCTGCGGAACGACCAGCGCGTCCACAGAAGTTTGCGCATGTGCGAAAAGGCGCGTGTGCAGAAGTTCGCGCGTGAGCGAAAAAAACTCCGGTGCGTGCGCAGATGCGGAATTTGAGATATTTGTTGGCATGGTGTAATATTAATTATCTGGGATATTTTGATTAATTGCATTGTAATATTTCACGATATCTTGCGATATTTGTAGCGCAAAGTTTTATTCTGTATCAAGAGGTTGTTTAGATTTAATTTATATCGATATTTTACGATATTTGAGGCGTATTGTCATATCGTATCGTATCATATCATAATCGCATCGTATCGTATCGTATCGTACCGCATCGTAATCGTATCGTATCATAATCGCATTTAATATATATCTTATCGTATAGTATCAATCATATCGTATCACGTCGTATCGTATCGTATCGTATCATATCGCATCGTTTCGTATCGTATCTTATATACAATTATGATACGATACGATATAATTATGGTACGATACGATATGATACGATATGATGCAAATATGATACGATACGATACGATATGATAAGATTATGATGTGAATATGATACGATACGATACGATATGATACGTTTATGATACGTTACGATATAATTATGGTACGATACGATATGATACGATATGATGCGAATATGATACGATACGATACGATATGATACAATACGATTATGATACGATAAGATATGATGCGTTTATGATACGATACGATTATGATACGATACGAAATGATATGATACGATAGGATTAAAATACCATACGATACGATACGATAGGATTGGAATACGATACGATTCGATCTGATTATGATAACGATATCTTTATATTTTGACGATATTTCGCGATATGTCGAAACGCAGTTATATTCAGGAGCTAAGGATGGTTTAAGTTTGATTATCTCGCAATATCTCGATATTTCGCAATATCGCGATATTTCGCAATAGATCGCGATTTTTTAACGATATTTTTGATATTTCACAAGTCGAGACGCAGCGTTTTATTCTGCACCTAAAAGTGGTATAACTCGTGATATATGGCGATAAAGCGTGATATCTTGGAACGCAGAATTATGTTTCTACATAGGAGTAAATTATGGTTAACTATCCCGCGATGTATCGCGATATATTGCAAGATCTCGGGGCGCAGAACAGTATTCTCAATGTAAGGATGTTTTAAGTTCAGTTATCACGCGACATATCGCGAAACCTCGTGGCGCTGAATTTTCAATCTGCAGCAATTATTGCTTTCACTATCTCGCGTATTCGCAAACGCACCGCATGCGCATTCTCGGACGCACCCGCAAACTTACGCGCATGCGCGAATTTCGACATATGCGCAAGACTGCGCATGCGCGAGCTTCGGCGCTTGCGCGAGACTTACGCATGCGCGACCTTCGGCGCATGCGCGGGTTTCTTTGCGCATGCGCGATCTTCGGTGCATGCGCGAGCTTCGGCACATGCGCGAGCTTCGGCGTATGCGCGGGTTTCTTTGCGCATGCGCGACCTTCGGGGCATGCGCGGGACATTTTTGCGCATGCGCGAGCTTCGGCGCATGCGCGACCTTCGGGGCATGCGCGGGACATTTTTGCGCATGCGCGAGCTTCGGCGCATGCGCGGGACTCTTCACGCATGCGCGAGCTTTGCCGCATGCGCGACGTTCGGCGCATGCGCGGGATATTTTTCGCGCATGCGCGAGCTTCGGCGCATGCGCGGGACTCTTTTGACGCTTGCGCAAGCTTTGGCACATGCGCGACGTTAGGTGCATGCGCGGGAAATTTTTCGCGCATGCGTGAGCTTAGGCGCATGCGCGGGACTCTTTGCGCATGCGTGAGCTTCGACGCATGCGCGAGTTTCTTTTGCGCATGCGCGAACTTCGGCGCATGCGCGGGACTTTACGCATGCGCGACCTTTGACGCATGCGCAGGACTTTTCACGCATGCGCGAGCTGAGGCACATGCGTGGGACTCTTTTCACGCATGCGCGAGCTTTGGCGCATGCGCGAGACTTTGCGCATGCGTGAGCTTCGGCGCATGCGCGGGACTCATTCACTCATGCGCGAG
>JALHBL010001025.1:0-38514 GCA_023638675.1 Camponotus pennsylvanicus | reverse complement strand
TTACATACATATTTAATCGAATATTATCTTTCGAAAAATATATATTTGATATGCTATTGTCTTTATATCCGCAGAAATCCTTATACAAAATTATAAACACTTAGATGTTTTGATATCTGGAGGAATAGAAATACACGGCCTCGTGGCTACAGCTGTATCTCGTCGACAAAATGTAGTCAACCCCGTTTTTGAAGAGTATAAGTTTGTTGCTCATCGAGATCTAAATGTGATACCTTTGCAAGATGCAATAAGAATGTCGGTGCAGGTTGCACTTGAGTGCTACAACATGATAAACGTAAAAATCATCGAATTTATCGAAAATAGCGATCAAGTGATGCCGGAGAATTTAAGTTCTTTACATGTTTATAAAATTTTAGACGACTTACCACAAATTAGTTACAATATCAAAATAGTAGCGATCAACGAAAGATTCAAAGACATCTCCTTGCCCGACAATATTTCTAGGATAGAATTTGATAAACTGACAAAAAATGAAAATTGTTTGATGATCATAGGTTTCGGAATTTTATCAAAAAATAGAAACGATTTATACGAACAATTGTTGTCTGTCCTAATGCCAAAGGGATTTCTTCTGACATTTGAAGAGTTAGATACTATTTACGATTACTCATGTCTGGACAAATATGGATTAAAAGTTATTTTGGAAAAACGCACCAACGATAAGACAATTATATTATTAAGAAAAATACAAGATTTTAAGACGAATCAACAGATTGTGCATGTAAACAATTACGAATTTTCGTGGGTAAATAAGATTAAATCATTCATGAGCGTGGAAAATGACAACACAAATACGAGGATTATAATCGTCGCAGAACGGGACTTTGAATGCGGTCTACTCGGCCTTGTCAATTGTTTGCGAAAAGAACCGGGTGGTGAAATAATTAGAAGTGTATTTATTCAAGATGGAGATGCGCCTGCTTTTTCATTGCAAGAATCGTTATACATAAGGCAGCTACAACTGGATTTACCCATCAATGTTATACGTTCCGGCATTTGGGGATCCTACAGACATTTTCCATTACCATTACTAGAACCAAAACTCGTAGAGAGTGCTTACGTTTCTCAAATGGTACGATTTCAAAAAGATTCGGTATTTAGGAAAATTGAAATAATAATAATTTGTGATACTTTCCCTCATAAATTAAGTAATAGTTTTTCTTACTGTAACTTTAAAAGGCTTAAAATAACTTGTTATTTATTTATTTTATTTATATTTAGGTGCGAGGTGATCTGAGTACTCTTTGTTGGATGCAAAGTATGATATCTTTCATCAACAATGATGAAGAAAATCTTGTAAGAGTAGTTTATGCATCTATCAATTTTCGAGATGTCATGATAGCTAGCGGTAGACTAACCATCGAATCTATTACAACCGAACGAAATAATAATTCTTTAATTGGAATGGAATTTGTTGGTTTTAATAAAACTGGGCAAAGAATAATGGGATTGTGTTCAACGGGGTAAGTGAATATTGGGTAGTGATAGAAACTTGATAGAATCTTAATATGTGTGTGAATATATTCTTAGAAAAATGTGTGAATATATTCCTTAAAATAATTCTAATAATAAACCAAAAATAAAGATCTAAAAGTAAACGATATAAAATACATTTCTTATATTTAAATTAGAAACGTTTTTGATGAAAGAAATGAAAAAATTGCTATATTTTATATATAATTTATAATATTTCTAAATGATTTTCTAAGTTATATTATTTTCAGAGGAATGACAAATATTCGCATAATTGATAAATATCTTTATTGGACCATACCCGACAAATGGACGATGGAAGACGCTGCGACGGTTCCTTGTGTATATAGCACGTGTTATTACGCTTTGTATTTAAGCGGTAAAATGAAAAAAGACGATAAAGTGTTGATTCACTCTGGTACGGGAGGTATTGGTCAAGCTGCCATTTATCTTGCCCTTTACGAGGGTTGCGAAGTATTTACGACGGTTGGAAGTATCGAGAAACGAGACTTTATAAGAGAAACGTTTCCTTCTATTCCCGAGGATCACATCGGAAATTCTCGTGATACGAGTTTCGAACAAATGATTATTCAGGGAACGAGAGGTCGCGGAGTGGATATCGTATTGAATTCTTTAGCTGAAGAGAAACTGCAAGCATCCGTCCGTTGCTTAGCAAAGGGTGGTCGTTTTCTCGAGATTGGAAAGTTTGATATGGTCTCCAATAGTCCTTTAGAAATATTTGCATTTTCAAAAGGCATTAGTTTTCATGGCATATTATTGGATAAGTTATTTTCTGCAGAACCAGACCGTAAGGCAATAATGTGGAATAAATTAAAAGAAGGCTTAAAGAATGGCGCCATCAAGCCGTTATGCAGAAAAGTCTTTGAAAAGGATGAAATAGAAACTGCTTTTAGATATATGGCTGCTGGAAAGCATATTGGAAAGGTATGATCATTTTTAATGCACGTACAATAAAGAAAGTATAATTAAAATTGAAATATTAAATTCTCAAAAAAATGCATACAGTCTTTGTTTTCATTGTATTATCTTTAGTATTAGAATTATTTAATATAAATAAAAATCACTCTTGTTTCCTGTTTATATTTTGAAACGCAAACATTTCTATGCTAAGAATATTTCTGTCTATTTTCCTTAATTAAAACTTAATATTGAACGTAAGTTGAGATGCAAACATTTTCACTTTAAATATTTTTATCAAGAGATTTTAAAATTAAACAGCTTTTTTTGGTGTATTTTATCTTCTTAACTGTTGTAATATGTAAAAGTTATCCATGGTGCTTCTTTCCTTTTTACGTTCATTTGGAAAAACTCTCCTTCTTTTAAAGGTTTTTTTATCGATTCTTTTAAATCTTTCTATTTTTTATTGTACAATTACATTTTATTTGACAATTTATTTATTCTCAGGTTTTATCTGTAATCTTCATTTTTTCTAATAGTTTGTCGTCTTTTATATGTTCTTCTTATTTCCTTTTCCTGATAGTTCAAAATATAATATAATGTTATTTGCAGATAATGATAAAAGTTCAAAAAGAAGATGAACTAGATGCACCTATACTTGCGCATCTCCGGTACTACTGCCTGGAACACAAATGTTATATCGTTATAGGTGGTTTGGGTGGTTTCGGTCTAGAATTAACCGATTGGTTAATCTTACGTGGCGCAAAAAATCTAGTATTGATTTCGCGAAGTGGAATAAAAAACGGTTATCAGCGATCAAGAATAACATTATGGCAATCTTACGGTGTGAATGTTCAAATCGTTACAGCTGCTGATACATCGAAATACGAAGACTGTAAATCTATATTGCAATTTGCCGAAGAACAAGGTCCCGTGGATGCTATATTCAATCTCGCAGTTGTGTTGAAAGATGACATATTTAAGAATCAGTCCCCACAAACATTTGAAGATTCCTTTATATCAAAGGCATGGACGACGAAAAGGATGGACGAATTATCCAGAACAATTTGTCCCCAGCTCCGACATTTTGTCGTTTTTTCTTCCGTTTCATGCGGAAGAGGTAACGCGGGCCAAACAAATTACGGAATGGCAAATTCCGTAATGGAAAGAATTTGTGAAAGAAGAATGAAAGAAGGTTTACATGGTTTGGCTATACAGTGGGGTGCAATTGGTGACGTTGGACTTGTCGCAGATATGCAAGAAGACGACAAAGAACTTGTTATTGGTGGTACATTGCAACAAGAAATATCCTCCTGCTTGGACACATTAGAAGCGTTCTTGTTACAAGATCGGTCAATCGTAAGCAGCATGGTTGTTGCTGAGAAAAAAGAAGATTCTAGCGAAGCAACGAATCCATTTGAAGCGGTTGTAAACATTATGGGTAAATTCATTAAGTATATATTATGTAAAAGGTTCGCTTATACAAATTAAATTTTTATTGCAAAGAATATAAATTTTAATAATTCTTATATTGCAGTTTCAAGATTAGATAAGATCTGATTAAAATCATGTGTAAATATTTAATTCTTTCCCTAATTTTTAAAATAGGATTGAAGAATCCAAACATGGCGGCGCCAAACATGTCACTGGCTGAACTAGGCATGGATTCAATGATGGCAGTGGAGATTAAACAGACATTGGAGAGGGAATTCGATATTTCATTGACAGCTCAAGATATTCGAAATCTCACTTTTGCAAAACTTAGAAAATTGACAAATACACCTGAACAAGAAAAGATGTATCGAAAAGATGACACCGAAGCTAATGTAAATGATTTGGACGGTTTGAACATGTTGACTCGAAAGCTTAACGATTCAGACTTGAGTCCAGACATTTATGTAAATCTCGCTACAGAGAGGAAAGTTGCTGGGAGTGAAATATTTCTTATACCAGGAATCGACGGGTGCGCAAGTGTATATAAACTGATAGGATCGAAAATTAAATCTTCAGCGATATGTTTGCAACATGGTATACTTTATATGCCGGGTGTTACTCGTTCCGTAATGAAATCAGCAGCATATCTTCTGCCTGTACGAAATTATGTATAATATAATCTATTTGAGATCTTTATTTAAATTTTTATGTACTTAATTTGATTATATAAATGCATATACATACGCGCCATTTTTACGTACAGTTTCCTACTTGTTTGCTTATTTTTCTAGCACATATTGGACAACATACAAAGTCGAAAAGAATTTCTAATTGTTGGTTATTCATTTGGATCTTTAATTGCCATCGAATTAGCGAGATTATTGGAAGCTAAGAATTTCTCCGGACGTTTAATACTAATAGATGGAGCTCCTGATCAAATAAAATTGTTGCTTAACAAATTTCTTTCTTATACTACAGAACAAGAGCTACAAAATAGCATTTTACTTAATTTAATAAACATGTACCTTGAGCCTAACAATGAAATGGTTAGACAATTATTAAAAATATATATGTAGTTAATTATTAAATATATATATATATATATATATATATATATATATATATAGTTAATAGGATAGTATATAGTTAATGGAATGAGAGGAAAAATTATGAAAAAATAATTTGTTATAATGTATGCTTTAAAATTATAAAATAAGCTAAATTTTTTATTATATTATTTTATTATATTATTTTATATAATCTAAATTACAAATGTTTTGTAGTTTCTTTAACGTAATTTAGATTATATGAAATAACATAACATAATATAAGCATATTACTTTACCTCAGTTTAAAATGCAGATTGTCATTTTGTTGTACTGATACAATATTATTACTTATAGCTTGCATTAGAACTAAATAAGTGCAATACGTGGGAAGAGAAATTAGAATTAGTTTCTGCTCGCTTTTCCAAGGATATCAATGGATTAACTGTTGAAAATCAGAAACTTTTATATTCGACGATTTACGATCATATAATCGCTATACAAGATTATAATATAACATCATTGCCACGTCTTAAATCATCTATAACCTTATTAAAACCCACACTTGCGTCTATCACTGTTATTGAAGAAGATTGTGGTCTACATAAGGTAAATTTGATTAGAGCGTAATATTTTTTGTCATTTTTAAGATTATTTTTATAAATAAAAAATATTTTTAGGTTACCGAAAGTACAGTACAAATACATTACGTGGAAGGTACTCATATCACAATAATGAACAATGAAAAAGTAGTATCACTTATTAACAAAGCATTGTAAATTATAAAAATATGAATAAGAAGAGAGAACTGTACGCGTTTTCTCTACAATGATTCTATTTCAATAATAAAAGGAAATAATGATAAACCTGAACCAATAACAAACAATAATATTGTTATTTGAATGTCTCCATTCCATATGTTAAGATTTAGCTAATTTTATTATTTAATTTGCACTTTATTATTTAACCTGTCACTACTCAAAATGCGGTTAAATTACACATGTCATTATAATGTCATATGTCATTAATATCTTAGAGCGTCGCCAACGCAATCTTCTGTCGAGAGAGAAACTATACGTTTTCTCTTTTTGTGTTGTGTAGATGTTCGTTGATGACGGTGATGATAAAGAAATATGAATATTTCTTAAATGAAAATTTCCATATTTGGTCTTTGCATTATGATATCTTCATTTACAGATTACTCAGAATAAAAATGAAGATACTTTTTTCATACGAATCAAACTTGCTCTAGCAATTCAGCTTAATAAGATTTCGATCCATTCAGCCGTTGTTAAGATTTGATAATCTGATGACTCTCAATCCGATTCGCGTATAGATACACGGAGTGCCTCGCTAATCCTTCGTATGGCGCGAGACATATACAAATATGATGATATAAAAATAAGATAAAATAAGATAAATAAAAATGTAAATAAATATACGGAGTGCTTCGCTAATCCTTCGCATGAAATTGACGCGGGGCATATAAAAATATGACGATATAAATCGTTAAAATAAGATAAATAAATATAATTAATGATATAAATTAATAATCTGAATAAATATAATATAAATAAAACTTAAAAAGTTTTATATTTTAATTTTATAACTAACATTTTATAATATAAATTATAAAATTAAAATATATAAACTTTTTAAGTTTTATTTATATTATATTTATTTATATTATTAATTTATATTATTAATTATATTTATTTATCTTATTTTAACGATTTATATCGTCATATTTTTATATGCCTCGCGTCAAGTTCATGCGAAGGATTAGCGAGGCACTCCGTATATTTATACGCGAGTCGGATTGAGAATCATCAGATTATCGAATCTTATAACGGCTGAACGGATCGAATTCTTAAGCTTAATCGATAGAGCGAGTTTAAATTGTATAAAGACAAAAATAATGAAAGTATCTTTATTTTTGTTCTGCATGATCTATAAACGGAGATATCATGATGCAAAATCGAAATATGGAAATTTTCATTTAAGAAACATCTTTATCATCACCGTCATCAACGCACATCTACACAACACAAAAAGAGAAAGCGTGCAGTTTCTCTCTCGACAGAAGATTGCGTTAACGACGCTCTGCGATATTAATGACATATGACATTAGTGACATGTGTAATTTAACCAGAGTTGGGAACGTTACTTCAAAAAAGTAACGCGTTACCGTTACTCGTTACTAATTTTGAAAAGTAACTCGTTACCGTTACTGTTACTAAGAAAGTAACGATTCGTTACTTTTTCGTTACTTTTTATAATACAAAAATTAAATTAATTTATTTTAAAATACAATTATTATTTTATAGTATTTATTATAATTAATTTTAAAATATAATTATTACTTTTATATATTCGATAATTATAAATTATTCCATCATTGATGTTCTTCATATTTAATTTTTCAATTATTGTAATTTGGAAATTTTAGATTTATGAATACAAAGAAAAACATCATGCATGTATCAAGCGACGCGGTAGCGTCGCGACGCCAAGTACATAAAAAACCGATAAAAAATTGAATCCTAGCATTGAGAGTCACTGTTCTCGACGCGGCGCTACCAAGTAGCTTATCCGGAATTTTACGTTAAATGACGTCACATAAATTTTCGATTGAAATATTTCAGAAACTAAAGCCGTAATTAAAAATCTAACGGCATTTTTATATAATGTGAATACAAGCTTTCGATTGTGACTAGTTTGAATAAAATCGGTGCAGTCAATCCCGAGAAATGATAATCGCATGTCAGAATTGTGACATTTTTCATTTTCCATCATAAGATTCAGACTCATGAACGTATCTTTGCACGCACACATTCAAAGCGATTTTGTCCCTCAAGCTGCGTTCATACCGCGCATATATGATTATTCGCTTTAGTATGCAGAAATGCTTTAAGAAACAAAACCATTTATGTACATGTGTGTGCATACGTGTGATATGTGTATATGTGTGTGTATACGTGTGAGAGATTAATTTATCGCATAACAATTTTCAAAAACCTCTTGGGGGTAAAATCTAATCTATCCCGAAAACGGTATCACAAAAATATAAAAACTGTGCCGTTAGATAAGACTTCTAAGGAGACTAATTTATCGTATTATAACAATATTCAAAAACCACCCCTTGGGAGTGAAGGCTAATATCTAGAAAATGAAACATTGTAAAAATACGCGACTTACAACCTTATAACGGTAAAATAAAATACGTCAAGTATATAAAAAAATATCTTTAAAAAATCTAACATATATTTTCTGTAGAAATAATATTTTTTACAAAAAGCAGTGAGATCCCCTAAAAAAACCTTATAAAGGTAAAAAAATACGGACCAAGTGCATAAAAAAAATCAAAAAATGTAAAAGTGATAAAAATAAAATATTTAAAAATCGATATGAGATCAATACTATTAGCTAAGTACAATAAATTATGTGATATTAATTCGTAATCGATACTAAAATGAGTTAAGATTACTTTAATTCCTAAAGCATTTTTTATATGATGTATATAATTTAAAAAAGTTTTACACAAATTCTAAATTGCATAAATGACCTTCAGGTCAAAGTAAGATATGAAAACTTGGCGTGCCCCCCTCCCGCTCCGTCATTTACATATCTTGAATAAAATAAAAAATTTGATTATACAATATACATATATACAATATATATTTGTTCATTCTTTCATTTAGTAAGTACAATTTACATTTTTATAAAATAAGATTTAGACTACGAATGTGCAACAGGCAGCCTGTAGGTCAGAAACGACCTGCGAAGCTTTTCAATTCGACTTAAAACAATTAAACTTTACTTGCAGAGAAAATAAAAAAACTCATAAAAAAAGAGATTTCACTTTGCCTAATCTCTATGTGATGATTTCCAGGTAATATAGAGGAGACAAGATATATAAGTTCGAAATTTAGCTACGCGCGTGCGCGGTCCGTAGTGTAATTTTAAATTTTACATTGGGCCCATCAAAAATCTAGCTTTTCTCCTGTTTTAAACTATATGATTTAAATACGGGGCACGCCAAGTTTTCATATCTTACTTCGACCTGAAGGTCATTTATGCGATTTAGAATTTGTGTAAAACTTTTTTAAATTATATACATCATATAAAAAATGCTTTAGGAATTAAAGTAATCTTAACTCATTTAGTATCGATTACGAATTAATATCACATAATTTATTGTACTTGGCTAATAGTATTGATCTCATATCGGTTTTTAAATATTTTATTTTTATCACTCTTTTAGATTTTTTGATTTTTTTTTATGTACTTGGCGTATTTTTCTACCTTTATAAGGTTTTTTTAGGGTTAATATTCACTATAATATTTTTTAAATAAGCATATTTCATATGAAATTAATGTAATTTGTTTAGTGTCCGAATATTTTTGCGAAATGAAATTTGTATATTATTTCACTTATACTTTGTTATTTACAAACATATGTACATTAAATAAATAAAATTTATGTTTTTTCCAACTACGATGTGTTCACTTTAATACATGATACCACAATTACCTCGTTAACATTATTGTAATCAAATATAACAGCAATAATATCTCGCACATCATAGTGTCCGAATATTAATGCGAGTCTGTATATATTGTGACGATAGATCGAAGCGCCTATTCCGCGTAATTTATTCATTTAATCAAATAAGAAGTAATGATAAAAATACAAAATAATATAGGTAGAAATACATAAAAAGTTGCATATCATCGAACACAATACCGCCGAAACTTCGACGGCGAGGATACAACCATATACATATATAATATATTAATAATATGTAATATATATATTAAATAATATAATAAATAATTTACGTATATTACACATATATAAACATTTAATATATTTTATAAGTGTAAGGAAACCTTTCTTGTATCATTAATCGCATACGTACGACGATAATGTTCTAAGGTCAACAGTGCCGAAACTGTTTTTTTCAACAGTTGTGCCGATAACCATATATTATTTATATAACTATACAGGGTGTGTCAAAAGTCTGGATACACTCAAATATCTCGTAAACGTTGCATTTTAGAGAAAAATATTTCAGACAAAAGTTGTAAGGCTTAAAAAGACGCATTCAACGGTAATAGCTGTTTGACCTTGGATGGCGTTGTCAAGATCAGATCAAGGTCAAATTGAATTTTTAAAATGGAATCCCTTATTTTTTATTACTTATTCTTATAGCTTATTTCGAGAGCTTTCCAAAACACTATAATAAAGTATTTCTTCATTGAGTACTTTTCGAGTTATGAGGCTTGAAATAATTTCTCAATTTTACATAAACCATAAAATATCTAATAAAATATTCATTTTTCGATTATCTTACCTTAATACTTTTATGTACAAAATAATGAGAGGAATCAATTGGTGTAAAGAAAACACATAATTATTTTTAAGAAAGAAATGTAATTGTTAATTTCAAATTACATTTTTTTTTTCGAAACAATTATGTGTTTTCTTTACACCAATTGATTCCTTTTATTATTTTGTACATAAAAGTATTAAGGTAAGATAATCGAAAAATGATTATTTTACTAGATATTTTATGGTTTATGTAAAATTGAGAAATTATTTCAAGCCTCATAACTCGAAAAGTACTCAATGAAGAAATACTTTATTATAGCGTTTTGGAAAGCTCTCGAAATAAGCTACAAGAATAAGTAATAAAAAATAAGGGATTCCGTTTAAAAAATTCAATTTGATCTTGATCTGACCTTGGCAACGCCATCCAAGGTCAAACAGCTATTACCGTTGAATGCGTCTTTTTAAGCCTTACACCTTTTGTCTGAAATATTTTTCTCTAAAATGCAACGTTTACGAGATATTTGAGTGTATCCAGACTTTTGACACACCCTGTATATGCAACTTATTCTATAACTTGTATTAGAAAATTAAGAAGATTAAAATACAGAATGTTAAAATGTTTTATAATGAAAAATATTTTGATTTTTTCCGTATGATTAAAAAGAATTCTTTTTACAAATAGAAATTGTTAGTTGTATAGAGAAAAAAAGTCCTATAAATATAAAATTTTAACATGTCTGATAAATTTTAAAAAGTTTCTTAGGAGAAGACAAGAGAGATACTGAAAACGAAAATATGTAGAAAAAGGAACAGTAAAAACTAACAAAGTTTGTAAAAGCTTTAAAATATAATCGTTTTAGTTCCAGGTAAAGAAAGTTTATTGTACGTTTATACCTTATATCCTCTTAATATGTTTAGACCTGGAGAAGAATAGGTCAACGGAAAAAACTTTCTAAAGATTTTCGAAAATCAGGTAGAGAAAGTACGAAGATAAAAGCTGTGATTTATAAATCCATGTAAATGTGTATTATTGTCTGAATCAAAAATTCACAAATCATTAGTCCGAACAATAAAAGGAATTTTCTTACGTTAAAAATAAGTTCTGATTATATTATAATATGATTAATTATTATAATATATAATTAATAGGATAAAGTAAATAAATAAAATCTTTCAAAATCTGTAAATAAATAATGTATATTCGGATTTAAAAGAGATCAAATTGATTTCATTTATATCTATTGAAATGAAGAATGATATGAGAAGATCAAAAATAGAATTAAATGTTCGAATTAATTATTATTAAGTTAAAATTGAAAATTTAAATCGTAAAGTGAATAGTTTACGCAAAATTAAATTGATAAATATTAAATAAATGAGTACTAACAATAAGATTTGTCTCCGATATCCGTCTCGCATATTTAGCGATTATATATGATTTATTTCTAAGTTATTTTAATTTTCCTCAAATGAATAAATATAAAAAAATAGTAAAAAGTAGTAAAGAAGAAAAATAAAATATAAAAATAGTAAAAAGAAAAAAAAGATGGTTTGATAAGAACATAATTCTCCGATAAGAAAAATATGATAATGATTTATGAGAAATCTAGAGATATGAGATTTGTTTACATTATCGAAAAGGAAAAATATAAAGAGAAGGATATTATTTAATTGAGCTCACTATTTATAGAAACGATACACGTGAACGCGGTATAGATAAAATAGTAACGAATGCCAGTTTGCAATCATTACATGAGGAACTTATGCGTAAATATCTGTAAAAATTAAAATGTCTACTAATAATACACGATTAAATTTTTAAGATATAAATTTCTGATTAATAGCGCAACCACATGCAGCAAATAATAATTCCCGAGGAAGAGTGTATCCCTAAAAAAATACCTTTTAAAAAAAGGTAAAGAAAAAGCGTCGAGTTCATCTAAAAACTATCTCACAAAAAATAGCTATCACAAAAACTAGCTACCTTTATTTACAAAAAGTACTGATATAAAAATTGCGTCAAGTTGGGGTGCAATTTCACTTTAACTTTGTTAGTGTTGTTAAATTTTATACATATGTGCTTTTATATAATCCGCTGCTGACAAATAGGTAGAAGTTCCGTTTAAAATCTATTACATTTTTGTCATAAAGAAGAACATTTTTGTTAGAGTTGAATCAATTTTTAAAAATAAAAGATTACGTCAAATGATTTTTAAATTTTCTAGAAAATTAAAATAAGATTAAAAAACTTATTTAAAAATTAAAAATTAAAAAAAATGAAAGATTACGTCAATAATTTTTAAATCTTCTACAAAAATAAAATAAAAGAACAAATTTTTTTAAAAATTAAAAATTAAAAAGAATATAAATTAAAAAAATTTTAAATAAAAAAACTCGGCGCTGCCTAGTAATTATTGAAATAATGCTAGTATGTAATTGCTCATTTATTATTATTGTCAATCAAATTGGTAGCGCGCCGAGTTTTTTTATTTAAAATTTTTTTAATTTATATTCTTTTTAATTTTTAATTTTTAAAAAAATTTGTTCTTTTATTTTATTTTTGGAAGAAGATTTAAAAATTATTGACGTAATCTTTCATTTTTTTTAATTTTTAATTTTTAAATAAGTTTTTTAATCTTATTTTAATTTTCTAGAAAATTTAAAAATCATTTGACGTAATCTTTTATTTTTAAAAATTGATTCAACTCTAACAAAAATGTTCTTCTTTATGACAAAAATGTAATAGATTTTAAACGGAACTTCTACCTATTTGTCAGCAGCGGATTATATAAAAGCACATATGTATAAAATTTAATAACACTAACAAAGTTAAAGTGAAATTGCACCCCAACTTGACGCAATTTTTATATCAGTACTTTTTGTAAATAAAGGTAGCTAGTTTTTGTGATAGCTATTTTTTGTGAGATAGTTTTTAGATGAACTCGACGCTTTTTCTTTACCTTTTTTTAAAAGGTATTTTTTTAGGGATATCACTTCTTTTTGTATAAAAAATCTTTAAAAATATGTAGCACTTTTACTTTTTTTATATGACTTTATTCTTATATCTTTAAAAATTAGTCTTTTTTTTATATGTATATGATTTTATATTTGTGTTGCTGAACGTGCATAAGTAACAAGCAGCATTGGCTGTGTCTATTATAGCGAGTATACTGAGTATATACTTAATTTTATATTAGTTTCTTAGTTTTGTATTTTAGTTTTCTTTTTAATGCAAAGTCTATCTTACTTATGCACGTTCAGCAACACAAATAGTTTATATAAAGTTATAAATTATAAACATAAACGTTATCTTAATATAAAATATTGTACAATAATAACAATATTGTACCGGATTAATGTGATTATACAGTTAATTTTATGTTAAGATAAAGTTTATTATGTCTTTAAAAATATGTAGCACTTTTACTTTTTTTATTAAATTTTTTTACTTAATTTTATATTAATTTAAAGTTTCTTAATTTTGTATTTTAGTTTTCTTTTTAATGCAAAATCGTACTTATGCACGTTCAGCAACACAAATAGTTTATATAAAGTTATAAATTAAAGACAAATAGTTTATATAAAATTATAAATTAAAGACATAAACGTTATCTTAATGTGTGTGAAATGCTTTAATACATGAACTTGTATACATGTCGAAATACATAGATATTTTCATTTTACATATACAGGGTGAGTTTTATTATTGCTTGTGTCAATCTTTTTATCATGCGGGAGATGACTACATAATAAATTGATCGGTACATAAATGTCAATTATTTGGATCGACCTTATATATCGAAAACCCAAATATAATGTATACAATTAAAATAAATTAAAAGCCGAAATTATATAGTATGAATTTATTGCTATTATTATTATTAAAGTTACATATTTAGTATTATTATTATTATTATTATATACATTATATTCGGGTCTTCGATACAATCGATTTAAATAATTGACACATTTAATTTATGTACCGATCAATTTATTATGCAGTCGGTAATCTCCCGCATGATAAAAAGATTGACACAAACAATAAAACTCACCTGTATTTGTATTAAACGCGATTAATTAATTATTAACTTACTTACAGTCAATTCCGACAAACATTTGCACCGTATAAGACACATTAAAGCACTTGTTGTAACATGTGTTGCGTACGTGTGTTAATACGTGTATATATTATCGACAGCGACAGTCGTACGCCAGATCTATCGCCATCTGGTGTCGACAGCGGCAGTCGTACGCCAAATTGTGTTCTATATATATTGTTTGATGACAACGACGTGGACGTTTCTTAATCGTATTTTCACGATTTTAGAACTATATATCGCGATATTTCCACTTCTACAGCTCGTAGAGTAAAAATAAAGACACTTTTACTATATAATTCGAACATAAGCTATCGATTAAGCCTAATAAGAGCTCGATCCGTTCAGCGGTTATCGTAATATAATAATATGAAATAATCTGAACTGGTCTCAATTTCCCGTCTCGCGTAAAGAGACACGGCGCGCGTCTTGCTAGAGAGATGAACTCGACGCAAGACACTACCGTGTCTCTTGATTATATGCTGATGTAACTAATCACACACGAATAACGCACAAAATTTACTGTAGCTTCTAGTATTGTGTTGCAATGCGTCCGTGCACCCTGTGCGATGTGACTAAACTTGTATTTCGTCTAGAAATGATCCAAAGTGTTTGGTTTGTAAAAGGGACACAGATCCATCTGTTCTGATTGGTCAAAGAAACGAGCCAATAGGTCTAACTAAAAATGACAAATTCTTTTAAAAAAAATTTCTAAACGATTCGTCTCGTTATTGTTCTTAAGATTTATGGCTTTATACCTTTGTTCCAATGTTATTTCAGTGGAATTTTTCAGCTTTTTGACTATCAATTATACATGTCCTACGGCAGGAGTGTCGAACGTCCGGCCCGCGGGCCTGATCCGGCCCGCATAGCCTATCGATCCGGCCCGCAAGCGTATTCCAAAATATTAAAATTTAGAAATATTATTAGAAAACCTTATAATGATGCATAAAATTTTTTTTATAAGTATTAAATCAGACCCGTCCAAGCCCCGGCTCGCGAGCTGGAGTCCTTCGATCAGAAAAAAAAAAAACAAAAACAAAAACAAAAATGGGGATTATTATTGCCCCACCTCCACGTGGTAATCCCTGGATAAAAAACGCAAAGAGGGCAATAATTTGATATTAATTTGGCCCGCGGACAATAATTAAATTTGAAATTTGGCCTCTTGAAAAATCTAGTTCACACCCCTGCCCTACGGTATCTCGAAGAAGATAGTAAAAGCTATACCATTAAGTCAAGCCCAGCGTCGAGCTTTCTGTAAATCATAATTTGAATTAAATAAAAATTTTGTGTGTGCAAAAATCCCTAAAATTCCCATTTTCGGAAAGCGCTCTTTGATTCACGGGAAACCTTCAGTAAATTTCCAATTTATTATATTTTTTTATATAATTAGCCAACGGAGATTGTAAACCAAATGGGCGATATAAACAGTAACATCTTATTTCAAATAAAAGAAAGAATTATATCTATTAACATAGCAGTAGCCATTATATTTTGATGTTGAGTTTTATACAACACAGATACATACATACGATATGATTTAATATCAAGATCAAGAGACACGGTAGTGTCTTGCGTCGAGTTCATCTCTCTAGCAAGACGCGCGCCGTGTCTCTTTACGCGAGACGGGAAATTGAGACCAGTTCAGATTATTTCATATTATTATATTACGATAACCGCTGAACGGATCGAGCTCTTATTAGGCTTAATCGATAGCTTATGTTCGAATTATATAGTAAAAGTGTCTTTATTTTTACTCTACGAGCTGTAGAAGTGGAAATATCGCGATATATAGTTCTAAAATCGTGAAAATACGATTAAGAAACGTCCACGTCGTTGTCATCAAACAATATATATAGAACAAAATTTGGCGTACGACTGCCGCTGTCGACACCAGATGGCGATAGATCTGGCGTACGACTGTCGCTGTCGATAATATATACACGTATTAACACACGTACGCAACACATGTTACAACAAGTGCTTTAATGTGTCTTATACGGTGCAAATGTTTGTCGGAATTGACTGTAAGTAAGTTAATAATTAATTAATCGCGTTTAATACAAATACAGGTGAGTTTTATTGTTTGTGTCAATCTTTTTATCATGCGGGAGATTACCGACTGCATAATAAATTGATCGGTACATAAATTAAATGTGTCAATTATTTAAATCGATTGTATCGAAGACCCGAATATAATGTATATAATAATAATAATAATAATACTAAATATGTAACTTTAATAATAATAATAGCAATAAATTCATACTATATAATTTCGGCTTTTAATTTATTTTAATTGTATACATTATATTTGGGTTTTCGATATATAAGGTCGATCCAAATAATTGACATTTATGTACCGATCAATTTATTATGTAGTCATCTCCCGCATGATAAAAAGATTGACACAAGCAATAATAAAACTCACCCTGTATATGTAAAATGAAAATATCTATGTATTTCGACATGTATACAAGTTCATGTATTAAAGCATTTCACACACATTAAGATAACGTTTATGTCTTTAATTTATAATTTTATATAAACTATTTGTCTTTAATTTATAACTTTATATAAACTATTTGTGTTGCTGAACGTGCATAAGTACGATTTTGCATTAAAAAGAAAACTAAAATACAAAATTAAGAAACTTTAAATTAATATAAAATTAAGTAAAAAAATTTAATAAAAAAAGTAAAAGTGCTACATATTTTTAAAGACATAATAAACTTTATCTTAACATAAAATTAACTGTATAATCACATTAATCCGGTACAATATTGTTATTATTGTACAATATTTTATATTAAGATAACGTTTATGTTTATAATTTATAACTTTATATAAACTATTTGTGTTGCTGAACGTGCATAAGTAAGATAGACTTTGCATTAAAAAGAAAACTAAAATACAAAACTAAGAAACTAATATAAAATTAAGTATATACTCAGTATACTCGCTATAATAGACACAGCCAATGCTGCTTGTTACTTATGCACGTTCAGCAACACAAATATAAAATCATATACATATAAAAAAAAAAGACTAATTTTTAAAGATATAAGAATAAAGTCATATAAAAAAAGTAAAAGTGCTACATATTTTTAAAGATTTTTTATACAAAAAGAAGTGATATCCCTAAAAAAATACCTTTTAAAAAAAGGTAAAGAAAAAGCGTCGAGTTCATCTAAAAACTATCTCACAAAAAATAGCTATCACAAAAACTAGCTACCTTTATTTACAAAAAGTACTGATATAAAAATTGCGTCAAGTTGGGGTGCAATTTCACTTTAACTTTGTTAGTGTTATTAAATTTTATACATATGTGCTTTTATATAATCCGCTGCTGACAAATAGGTAGAAGTTCCGTTTAAAATCTATTACATTTTTGTCATAAAGAAGAACATTTTTGTTAGAGTTGAATCAATTTTTAAAAATAAAAGATTACGTCAAATGATTTTTAAATTTTCTAGAAAATTAAAATAAGATTAAAAAACTTATTTAAAAATTAAAAATTAAAAAAAATGAAAGATTACGTCAATAATTTTTAAATCTTCTTCCAAAAATAAAATGAACAAATTTTTTTAAAAATTAAAAATTAAAAAGAATATAAATTAAAAAAATTTTAAATAAAAAAACTCGGCGCGCTACCAATTTGATTGACAATAATAATAAATGAGCAATTACATACTAGCATTATTTCAATAATTACTAGGCAGCGCCGAGTTTTTTTATTTAAAATTTTTTTAATTTATATTCTTTTTAATTTTTAATTTTTAAAAAATTTGTTCTTTTATTTTATTTTTGTAGAAGATTTAAAAATTATTGACGTAATCTTTCATTTTTTTTAATTTTTAATTTTTAAATAAGTTTTTTAATCTTATTTTAATTTTCTAGAAAATTTAAAAATCATTTGACGTAATCTTTTATTTTTAAAAATTGATTCAACTCTAACAAAAATGTTCTTCTTTATGACAAAAATGTAATAGATTTTAAACGGAACTTCTACCTATTTGTCAGCAGCGGATTATATAAAAGCACATATGTATAAAATTTAATAACACTAACAAAGTTAAAGTGAAATTGCACCCCAACTTGACGCAATTTTTATATCAGTACTTTTTGTAAATAAAGGTAGCTAGTTTTTGTGATAGCTATTTTTTGTGAGTCGAATATTAATACGAAATCATTAAATAATCAGTTGCGATCATTTTTTTTCAATGGCTACAATAATAAATTTGCCGGTAGAAGTGATCACTATGATATTGGAAAACAAAAATATCAACGTTGAGGATATATTGAGTTTTGAATCCACGTGTAATAGATTACAGCAAATAACATTCAGCACGAAATTTTGGGAAAAAAATTTTATCAAAGGTACCTTTTTTGTTTAGTTTTTTTTAAATATATTTTTTTATTTAAGTTTTCTTTCACATGTGGTTCTTTCATGTGTGGTTGATTTTTGTTGCTTAACGAAGCTCAATCTCCGCTAAAATAATAATGAAATAATAAAAGAATTATTATGTTATTATCTTATTAATTTATATTGCGTCTGTTGCTCAATGAATTCTTAAAAAAAGCTATGCGCTATTTAATAAAGACAGATTTGCTATATCTTGCGGCTCATTGTTATCGTAATAATATCATCTTTTCTAGATTTTGTTATTAAATTATTAGCATACGAATTATCTTGTATTTATTATTGTTTTTACTAAATAGAAATATGTAGTTACTTTACATTACTCAATGTTAGAAATATGTAATTATTTTACATAAATTGTTTTAAATTATTAAAAATAAGAAATTGGAAAAATTATTGTTGATGTATAATAAAATTTTTATGTTTAAAAATTATTTTAATTTTATAGTTGCAAAAAATTTTATTTTATATAATAAAACATAATAAACCATTAGATTAAAGTTGTTGCGATTTTTCATATTTTATTTTTAAAATTTGGAATAATATGGTTATGTATAAGTGTATATTTATAATAGTTTATATTCTCAAATAAATATTTGTTCCATGATTTATATAATATTATTTTTAGGTTTTATAAATAATTTTATCTTCTAATTTATGATATAAACGTACTTTTTCCTTTAAGCTAAATATTTTCTTTCGTTCAAACCTTATATTTTCTACAATTTTATAAAACATTACATTTTCAATCAGTTATATAAATATATATATAAATATATATATATATAAAATTAAGAAAATTATGTGTTTAGAAAGTACATTGATTATAATTTATTGTTGTTTAATATAATTTTTGAGAATTTTCTGTCTTAATTTTAGGTTTCCTTCTTCGAAAATAAATTATGAAAAGAATACAAAGAAAATAAAAAATATTTTTAATCATGCAGGAACTAGTATAGAATGTATTAAAAGGCTAGAGTATTATGTATCTCTAATGCCTTATAATAATCTATGTGATGTTCAAGAATTCACTCGTTTCCTCTGCTTCATATCGAAATATTCCATGATTTATTATTTTGTCTTGGACGATATAAACAGAATTATTTCCACACCATGGTAGAATTTAATGAATTAAATTACCATTAACATTATAAATTAAAGTAATTATTATACAGTAAATTTTTTCAGGCACAATTCCAATTTGACAACCAGATATAATTTTGGTCTAATTTTTCATTGGATAAAACGATATTGTTTAATATATAAGCAAAATAAATTTACAAGTTTGCCAAAAGAAAAACTGCTTTTAGAAAGGCAAATTACTATTATAGTAAAATATCTTCTACCACACGTGTCTTACTCAGACATTGATACATGGCTAGATGATATTGTACAAGAAGTACTAAGCCGTCTTAAAGATAAATATTCTACGCATTCAATATTCTCGATATCCTCTGAAAAATTTACTTTGTGGAGAAATAACAATATTGATGACAATTTCTGGAATCTAACAGAAGCAAAGCAAATTATAGATATCCTGGAAGAATACGTATTTTCTGAATTAGAAATTTCTCAGAAATTATTTGAATTATTTATAACATTAGATAACGATTCGAAATATATAAATTATAATTATAATTATGTAAGTTATTTTACATTATATTAAATTGTAATAATACTTTGTTATGCGCTACGGAAGCATATCTATATGTTTTATATCTTATAAATATTCAATATAATTTTCTAATAAAATGGGATGATATAGATTTTAGAGCACTACCGAGAATGTGTATTACCTATTATATATCACAGCGTAGCCAGAAGACTTGGTGTACGCTGCTTCATGAAAAATCAATATTATTATGACGATTCTATAAAATATATTCTAGAAATTCAATGGGATCCAAAATAGTTAGTACAATTTAGCTTAAGAGCTTATCTATCTGATATTGTGTGTGTGTGTGCGTGCGTGCGTGCGTGCGTGTGCGTGCGTGCGTGCGTGCGTGCGTGCGTGCGTGTGTGTGTGTGTGTGTGTGTGTGTGTACATATAATTATATTTCTATTATTATTTTCAGTAATACAGAAGAAGGTCAACTGATAGAATGTTTTTATATGTGAGAAAGGGACCCAATCTACAATACCCTGCAAACATTAACAGAACTAGATGTTTCATTCATGATGTCGATATTTTACAGAATCCATTACATGATATATCAGTAAGCAATCCTTTATATGTAATTTTTTAATTATTTTTAACAGGATATAGTTAAGAAAAATAACAATCAATCATGAGTCTTATAAGCAATACGTTGATCAATTAGTCAATTTATTCTATAAGCGATAAATGAAAGATAACTGTTTTATTTTGAGTTTGTAATTGAAATTTTTTTTATATGTCTGTCTGTTTTTAAATACAAAAGGAGATGTTTAAAACTTTCCAATACAAACGATGGGATTTGCGTGATCTGAACAATCATTGTAATATATTTTACTCTGAGAAACTCAATAGTAGTTAGCACTAGGCGGTTTCTAACCTAGGGATCTCAGGGGAGGTGAGGGGCGAGGGGATCTCAGCGGCGCGGGGGAATGACGTCACGCAGGATGGAGGGGGGATGACGTCACGCGGGACGGAGGGGATTTCGGTGGCGCGGGGGCTGCGGGGCGGGGGACGCACGTATAAACAAAAATGGCGGTATTCCTTTGAAGAAGATTTTGGGTCTCTCTCTATCCCTCCCTCTCTCTCTCTTTCTCTCTTTATCCCTTTATCTTTCTATCCCCCTCTCTCCCGCTCTCTATCCCTTTATCCCTCTATCCATCTCTTTATCCCTTTTATCTCTCTTTCTCTCTCTGTATTATCGCAAGTATACAATATTAGTCATAAACTTATATTTTGAAATATTTCGGGGTCCGACGTTTTCGAGCAATCTGTGAATCATAGCGAGATAACAACACATTTTTGAGATATTTCGGGGTCCGACGTTTTCGAGCAATCTATGAATCATAGCGAGATAACAACACATTTTCAACCCTAGGTTCAGTTACAAAAAAAAAAAAAAAAAAAAAAAAAAAAAAAAAAAAAAAAAAAAAAAAAAAAAAAAAAAAAAAAAAAAAAAAAAAAAAAAAAAAAAAAAAAAAAAAAAAAAAAAAAAAAAAAAAAAAAAAAAAAAAAAAAAAAAAAAAAAAAAAAAAAAAAAAAAAAAAAAAAAAAAAAAAAAAAAAAAAAAAAAAAAAAAAAAAAAAAAAAAAAAAAAAAAAAAAAAACCCCCCCCCCCCCCCCCCCCCCCCCCCCCCCCCCCCCCCCCCCCCCCCCCCCCCCCCCCCCCCCCCCCCCCCTTTCCCCACTAATGTACGTTCGAGAACACAAATATTTTCAGTTTATATATAATAAAGTTATATATATATAAACTGATTGAAATGTGATCTTTTATAAAATTGTAGAAAAATAAGGGTAACGAAAAATATTTAGTAAGGAAAAAGTAGATTATCACAGTAAATTAGAGATAAAAAAAAAACAAAAAAAAAAAAATAAACAAAATATTACTAAACTGACGAGCAAAAAACAAATCAAAAAAAAAAAAAAAAAATCGCGCTAATCTTGAAGTTTATTATGTTTTATAAAAAATAAGAGATTTTAACTATAAAATTAAAATAATTTTTAAACATAAAAATTTTATATAATACAATAATTTATCCAAGTTTCTTAATTTTAATAATTTAAAAATACTAAAAAAAAAATCAACATAAAAGAAAAACAATCTAAAAACAAAAAAAACAAAATGAATCGTATTCTAATAAACAAATCAAAAAACAAACAAACCACAAAAATCTTCAAAACAATTTTAAATCATTGAGCAAAAAAAAAAAAAAAAAAACCCAAAATATATCAGTATTATATTCTGCGGAGATTGGACCTAACAAAATCAAACACAGAAAAACAAACAAATAGGTTTAAAATTAAAAACTAGGAAAAAATCAAAACCCAAAAAACACGACAAACCAAATTCCCACACCAATTTTTCCAATATCATAGTGACACTCACCCATTATTTACCTAAAAAATACCACTATTACAATTTCTTCCCCCAAAAAATACTACCAAAAACTAACTACCATTTAACCTAATAAAATCCATATCCCCCACAAATTAAATTATCTATTCATATACCCCCAATAACCAAAACCCTAGAAGTAGTTTAGATAGGATTGTACAATTATAGAAATAAAAGGTTAGTCTAATGATTTTTAAATGTGTGTGGAAACCCCCCTTTGCTTCAAATAAAAAAAAAGACAAATTGTTAAAAATGTAGAGAATAAAAAAATATAAATTAAAAAATTTTAAATAAAAAACTGGGTGAGTAATTATTAAATAATGCTAGTACAAACCCAATCCTAAAAACATCTATAAAAAATAATCAAATCTAAAAAAAAATATACGTAATCTTTTATTTTTGAGGGAGATGATAACTTAATAAAAATTTGATCGGTATACATAAATGTCAATTATTTTAAACGGACTTCGACCTTATATATCAAAAAAAAAAAAAAAAAAAACAAAAATAGAAATGAAATCACCCAAATATAAATGTATTACAATTAAAATAAATTAAAAGCCGAAATTATATAGTATGAATTTATTGCTATTATTATTATTAAAGTTACATATTTAGTATTATTATTATTATTATTATATACATTATATTCGGGTCTTCGATACAATCGATTTAAATAATTGACACATTTAATTTATGTACCGATCAATTTATTATGCAGTCGGTAATCTCCCGCATGATAAAAAGATTGACACAAACAATAAAACTCACCTGTATTTGTATTAAACGCGATTAATTAATTATTAACTTACTTACAGTCAATTCCGACAAACATTTGCACCGTATAAGACACATTAAAGCACTTGTTGTAACATGTGTTGCGTACGTGTGTTAATACGTGTATATATTATCGACAGCGACAGTCGTACGCCAGATCTATCGCCATCTGGTGTCGACAGCGGCAGTCGTACGCCAAATTGTGTTCTATATATATTGTTTGATGACAACAACGTGGACGTTTCTTAATCGTATTTTCACGATTTTAGAACTATATATCGCGATATTTCCACTTCTACAGCTCGTAGAGTAAAAATAAAGACACTTTTACTATATAATTCGAACATAAGCTATCGATTAAGCCTAATAAGAGCTCGATCCGTTCAGCGGTTATCGTAATATAATAATATGAAATAATCTGAACTGGTCTCAATTTCCCGTCTCGCGTAAAGAGACACGGCGCGCGTCTTGCTAGAGAGATGAACTCGACGCAAGACACTACCGTGTCTCTTGATCTTGATATTAAATCATATCGTATGTATGTATCTGTGTTGTATAAAACTCAACATCAAAATATAATGGCTACTGCTATGTTAATAGATATAATTCTTTCTTTTATTTGAAATAAGATGTTACTGTTTATATCGCCCATTTGGTTTACAATCTCCGTTGGCTAATTATATAAAAAAATATAATAAATTGGAAATTTACTGAAGGTTTCCCGTGAATCAAAGAGCGCTTTCCGAAAATGGGAATTTTAGGGATTTTTGCACACACAAAATTTTTATTTAATTCAAATTATGATTTACAGAAAGCTCGACGCTGGGCTTGACTTAATGGTATAGCTTTTACTATCTTCTTCGAGATACCGTAGGGCAGGGGTGTGAACTAGATTTTTCAAGAGGCCAAATTTCAAATTTAATTATTGTCCGCGGGCCAAATTAATATAAAATTATTGCCCTCTTTGCGTTTTTTATCCAGGGATTACCACGTGGAGGTGGGGCAATAATAATCCCCATTTTTGTTTTTGTTTTTGTTTTTTTTTTTTCTGATCGAAGGACTCCAGCTCGCGAGCCGGGGCTTGGACGGGTCTGATTTAATACTTATAAAAAAAATTTTATGCATCATTATAAGGTTTTCTAATAATATTTCTAAATTTTAATATTTTGGAATACGCTTGCGGGCCGGATCGATAGGCTATGCGGGCCGGATCAGGCCCGCGGGCCGGACGTTCGACACTCCTGCCGTAGGACATGTATAATTGATAGTCAAAAAGCTGAAAAATTCCACTGAAATAACATTGGAACAAAGGTATAAAGCCATAAATCTTAAGAACAATAACGAGACGAATCGTTTAGAAATTTTTTTTTAAAAGAATTTGTCATTTTTAGTTAGACCTATTGGCTCGTTTCTTTGACCAATCAGAACAGATGGATCTGTGTCCCTTTTACAAACCAAACACTTTGGATCATTTCTAGACGAAATACAAGTTTAGTCACATCGCACAGGGTGCACGGACGCATTGCAACACAATACTAGAAGCTACAGTAAATTTTGTGCGTTATTCGTGTGTGATTAGTTACATCAGCATATAATCAAGAGACACGGTAGTGTCTTGCGTGGGAGTTTTCATCTCTCTAGCAAGACGCGCGCCGTGTGCTCTTTCGCTTTGAACGGGAAATTGAGACCAGTTCAGATTATTTCATATTATTATATTACATAACCGCTGAACGGATCAGCTCTTATTAGGCTTAATCATAGCTTATGTTCGAATTATATAGTAAAAATGTCTTTATTTTTACTCTACGAGCTGTAGAAGTGGAAATATCGCGATATATAGTTCTAAAATCGTGAAAATACGATTAAGAAACGTCCACGTCGTTGTCATCAAACAATATATATAGAACACAATTTGGCGTACGACTGCCGCTGTCGACACAGATGGCGATAGATCTGGGTACGATGTCGCTGTCGATAATATATACAGTATTAACACACGTGACGCAACACATGTTACAACAAGTGCTTTAATGTGTCTTATACGGTGCAAATTTTGTCGGATTACTGTAAGTAAGTTAATAATTAATTAATAGTTTAATACAAATAAGTGAGTTTTATTGTTTGTGTCAATCTTTTTATATCGGGAGATTACCGACTGCATAATAAATTGATCGTACATAAATTAAATGTGTCAATTATTTAAATCGATTGTATCGAGACCCGAATATAATGTATATAATAATAATAATAATAATAACTAGATATGTAACTTTAATAATAATAATAGAATAAATTCATACTATATAATTTCGGCTTTTAATTTATTTTAATTATATAATTATATTTGGGTTTTCGATATATAAGGTCGATCCAATAATTGAATTTATGTAGTAATTTATTATATAGTTTAAAACTCACCCTGTATATGTAAATGAAAATACTATGATTTCGACGTATACGTTCAGTATTAAAGCATTTCACACATTAAGATAAGTTTATGTCTTTAATTTATAATTTATATAAACTATTTATTTTAATTATAACTTTATATAAACTATTTGTGTTGCTGAACGTGCATAGTACGATTTTGCATTAAAAAAGAAAACTAAAATACAAAATTAAGAAACTTTAAATTAATATAAAAATTAAGTAAAAAAATTTAATAAAAAAAGTAAAAGTGCTACATATTTTTAAAGACATAATAAACTTTATCTTAACATAAAATTAACTGTATAATCACATTAATCCGGTACATATTGTTATTATTTAATATTTTATATTAAGATAACGTTTATGTTTATAATTTATAACTTTATATAAACTATTTGTGTTGCTGAACGTGATAAGTAAGATAGACTTTGCATTAAAAAGAAAACTAAAATACAAAACTAAGAAACTAATATAAAATTAAGTATATATCAGTATACTCCTATAATAGACACAGCCAATGCTGCTTGTTACTTATACGTTCAAACACAAATATAAAATCATATACATATAAAAAAAAAGACTAATTTTTAAAGATATAAGAATAAAGTCATATAAAAAAAGTAAAAGTGCTACATATTTTTAAAGATTTTTTATACAAAAAGAAGTGATATCCCTAAAAAAATACCTTTTAAAAAAGGTAAAGAAAAAGCGTCGAGTTCATCTAAAAACTATCTCACAAAAAATAGCTATCACAAAAACTAGCTACCTTTATTTACAAAAAGTACTGATATAAAAATTGCGTCAAGTTGGGGTGCAATTTCACTTTAACTTTGTTAGTGTTATTAAATTTTATACATATGTGCTTTTATATAATCCGCTGCTGACAAATAGGTAGAAGTTCCGTTTAAAATCTATTACATTTTTGTCATAAAGAAGAACATTTTTGTTAGAGTTGAATCAATTTTTAAAAATAAAAGATTACGTCAAATGATTTTTAAATTTTCTAGAAAATTAAAATAAGATTAAAAAACTTATTTAAAAATTAAAAATTAAAAAAAATGAAAGATTACGTCAATAATTTTTAAATCTTCTTCCAAAAATAAAATAAAAGAACAAATTTTTTTAAAATTAAAAATTAAAAAAAGAATATAAATTAAAAAAAATTTTAAATAAAAAAACTCGGCGCGCTACCAATTTGATTGACAATAATAATAAATGAGCAATTACATACTAGCATTATTTCAATAATTACTAGGCAGCGCCGAGTTTTTTTTATTTAAAATTTTTTTAATTTATATTCTTTTTAATTTTTAATTTTTAAAAAAATTTGTTCTTTTTATTTTATTTTTGTAGAAGATTTAAAAATTATTGACGTAATCTTTCATTTTTTTTAATTTTTAATTTTTAAATAAGTTTTTTAATCTTATTTTAATTTTCTAGAAAATTTAAAAATCATTTGACGTAATCTTTTATTTTTAAAAATTGATTCAACTCTAACAAAAATGTTCTTCTTTATGACAAAAATGTAATAGATTTTAAACGGAACTTCTACCTATTTGTCAGCAGCGGATTATATAAAAGCACATATGTATAAAATTTAACAACACTAACAAAGTTAAAGTGAAATTGCACCCCAACTTGACGCAATTTTTATATCAGTACTTTTGTAAATAAAGGTAGCTAGTTTTGTGATAGCTATTTTTTGTGAGATAGTTTTTAGATGAACTCGATTTTTCTTTACCTTTTTTAAAGGTATTTTTTTAGGATACACTCTTCCTCGGGATTATTATTTGCTGCATGTGGTTGCGCTATTAATCAGAAATTTATATCTTAAAAATTTAATCGTGTATTATTAGTAGACATTTTAATTTTTACAGATATTTACGCATAAGTTCCTCATGTAATGATTGCAAACTGGCATTCGTTACTATTTTATCTATACCGCGTTCACGTGTATCGTTTCTATAAATAGTGAGCTCAATTAAATAATTCTTTTTTATATTTTCCTTTTCGATAATTGTAAACAAATCTCATATTTTTTTATTAATTATAATTATTTTTTTTTTTTTTTTAAATTTTTTTTTTTTTAAAAAACCATCTTTTTTCTTTTTACTATTTTTATATTTTATTTTTCTTCTTTACTACTTTTTACTATTTTTTTATATTTATTCATTTGAGGAAAATTAAAATAACTTAGAAATAAATCATATATAATCGCTAAATATGCGAGACGGATATCGGAGACAAATCTTATTGTTAGTACTCATTTATTTAATATTTATCAATTTAATTTTGCGTAAACTATTCACTTTACGATTTAAATTTTCAATTTTAACTTAATAATAATTAATTCGAACATTTAATTCTATTTTTGATCTTCTCATATCATTCTTCATTTCAATAGATATAAATGAAATCAATTTTCTCCCGTATATTACATTATTTATTTACAGATTTTGAAAGATTTTATTTATTTACTTTATCCTATTAATTATATATTATAATAATTAATCATATTATAATATAATCAGAACTTATTTTTAACGTAAGAAAAATTCCTTTTATTGTTCGGACTAATGATTTGTGAATTTTTGATTCAGACAATAATACACATTTACATGGATTTATAAATCACAGCTTTTATCTTCGTACTTTCTCTACCTGATTTTCGAAAATCTTTAGAAAGTTTTTCCCCCCCCCCCCCCCCCTTGCCATTTTGTCTACTCTACACACTTAAAGTAGTTTATTTTCTCCCTTATTTTATTTTTCTTGTTTTTTTTTGTTCTTTTTCTACTTTTTCGTTTTCTTTTCTTTTTTCTCTTCTTTTTTACTTATTTTATTTTTATTAGTTTTTTTCTCTATACAACTAACAATTTCTATTTGTAAAAAGAATTCTTTTTAATCATACGGAAAAAATCAAAATATTTTTCATTATAAAACATTTTAACATTCTGTATTTTAATCTTCTTAATTTTCTAATACAAGTTATAGAATAAGTTGCATATACAGGGTGTGTCAAAAGTCTGGATACACTCAAATATCTCGTAAACGTTGCATTTTAGAGAAAAATATTTCAGACAAAAGGTGTAAGGCTTAAAAAGACGCATTCAACGGTAATAGCTGTTTGACCTTGGATGGCGTTGCCAAGGTCAGATCAAGATCAAATTGAATTTTTTAAACGGAATCCCTTATTTTTTATTACTTATTCTTGTAGCTTATTTCGAGAGCTTTCCAAAACGCTATAATAAAGTATTTCTTCATTGAGTACTTTTCGAGTTATGAGGCTTGAAATAATTTCTCAATTTTACATAAACCATAAAATATCTAGTAAAATAATCATTTTTCGATTATCTTACCTTAATACTTTTTATGTACAAAATAATAAAAAGGAATCAATTGGTGTAAAGAAAACACATAATTGTTTCGAAAAAAAAAATGTAATTTGAAATTAACAATTACATTTCTTTCTTAAAAATAATTATGTGTTTTCTTTACACCAATTGATTCTCATTATTTTGTACATAAAAAAGTATTAAGGTAAGATAATCGAAAAATGAATATTTTATTAGATATTTTATGGTTTATGTAAAATTGAGAAATTATTTCAAGCCTCATAACTCGAAAAGTACTCAATGAAGAAATACTTTATTATAGTGTTTTGGAAAGCTCTCGAAATAAGCTATAAGAATAAGTAATAAAAAATAAGGGATTCCATTTTAAAAATTCAATTTGACCTTGATCTGATCTTGACAACGCCATCCAAGGTCAAACAGCTATTACCGTTGAATGCGTCTTTTTAAGCCTTACAACTTTTGTCTGAAATATTTTTCTCTAAAATGCAACGTTTACGAGATATTTGAGTGTATCCAGACTTTTGACACACCCTGTATAGTTATATAAATAATATATGGTTATCGGCACAACTGTTGAAAAAAACAGTTTCGGCACTGTTGACCTTAGAACATTATCGTCGTACGTATGCGATTAATGATACAAGAAAGGTTTCCTTACACTTATAAAATATATTAAATGTTTATATATGTGTAATATACGTAAATTATTTATTATATTATTTAATATATATATTACATATTATTAATATATTATATATGTATATGGTTGTATCCTCGCCGTCGAAGTTTCGGCGGTATTGTGTTCGATGATATGCAACTTTTTATGTATTTCTACCTATATTATTTTGTATTTTTATCATTACTTCTTATTTGATTAAATGAATAAATTACGCGGAATAGGCGCTTCGATCTATCGTCACAATATATACAGACTCGCATTAATATTCGGACACTATGATGTGCGAGATATTATTGCTGTTATATTTGATTACAATAATGTTAACGAGGTAATTGTGGTATCATGTATTAAAGTGAACACATCGTAGTTGGAAAAAACATAAATTTTATTTATTTAATGTACATATGTTTGTAAATAACAAAGTATAAGTGAAATAATATACAAATTTCATTTCGCAAAAATATTCGGACACTAAACAAATTACATTAATTTCATATGAAATATGCTTATTTAAAAAATATTATAGTGAATATTAACCCTAAAAAAACCTTATAAAGGTAGAAAAATACGCCAAGTACATAAAAAAAAATCAAAAAATCTAAAAGAGTGATAAAAATAAAATAATATTTAAAAACCGATATGAGATCAATACTATTAGCCAAGTACAATAAATTATGTGATATTAATTCGTAATCGATACTAAATGAGTTAAGATTACTTTAATTCCTAAAGCATTTTTTATATGATGTATATAATTTAAAAAAGTTTTACACAAATTCTAAATCGCATAAATGACCTTCAGGTCGAAGTAAGATATGAAAACTTGGCGTGCCCCCCTCCCGCTCCGTCATTTACATATCTTGAATAAAATAAAAAATTTGATTATACAATATACATATATACAATATATATTTGTTCATTCTTTCATTTAGTAAGTACAATTTACATTTTTATAAAATAAGATTTAGACTACGAATGTGCAACAGGCAGCCTGTAGGTCAGAAACGACCTGCGAAGCTTTTCAATTCGACTTAAAACAATTAAACTTTACTTGCAGAGAAAATAAAAAAACTCATAAAAAAAGAGATTTCACTTTGCCTAATCTCTATGTGATGATTTCCAGGTAATATAGAGGAGACAAGATATATAAGTTCGAAATTTAGCTAGCTAGGGGATCTCACTGCTTTTTGTAAAAAATATTATTTCTACAGAAAATATATGTTAGATTTTTTAAAGATATTTTTTTATATACTTGACATATTTTATTTTACCGTTATAAGGTTGTAAGTCGCGTATTTTTACAATGTTTCATTTTCTAGATATTAGCCTTCACTCCCAAGGGGTGGTTTTTGAATATTGTTATAATACGATAAATTAGTCTCCTTAGAAGTCTTATCTAACGGCACAGTTTTTATATTTTTGTGATACCGTTTTCGGGATAGATTAGATTTTACCCCCAAGAGGTTTTTGAAAATTGTTATGCGATAAATTAATCTCTCACACGTATACACACACATATACACATATCACACGTATGCACACACATGTACATAAATGGTTTTGTTTCTTAAAGCATTTCTGCATACTAAAGCGAATAATCATATATGCGCGGTATGAACGCAGCTTGAGGGACAAAATCGCTTTGAATGTGTGCGTGCAAAGATACGTTCATGAGTCTGAATCTTATGATGGAAAATGAAAAATGTCACAATTCTGACATGCGATTATCATTTCTCGGGATTGACTGCACCGATTTTATTCAAACTAGTCACAATCGAAAGCTTGTATTCACATTATATAAAAATGCCGTTAGATTTTTAATTACGGCTTTAGTTTCTGAAATATTTCAATCGAAAATTTATGTGACGTCATTTAACGTAAAATTCCGGATAAGCTACTTGGTAGCGCCGCGTCGAGAACAGTGACTCTCAATGCTAGGATTCAATTTTTTATCGGTTTTTTATGTACTTGGCGTCGCGACGCTACCGCGTCGCTTGATACATGCATGATGTTTTTCTTTGTATTCATAAATCTAAAATTTCCAAATTACAATAATTGAAAAATTAAATATGAAGAACATCAATGATGGAATAATTTATAATTATCGAATATATAAAAGTAATAATTATATTTTAAAATTAATTATAATAAATACTATAAAATAATAATTGTATTTTAAAATAAATTAATTTAATTTTTGTATTATAAAAAGTAACGAAAAAGTAACGAATCGTTACTTTCTTAGTAACAGTAACGGTAACGAGTTACTTTTCAAAATTAGTAACGAGTAACGGTAACGCGTTACTTTTTTGAAGTAACGTTCCCAACTCTGGTTAAATTACACATGTCACTAATGTCATATGTCATTAATATCGCAGAGCGTCGTTAACGCAATCTTCTGTCGAGAGAGAAACTGCACGCTTTCTCTTTTTGTGTTGTGTAGATGTGCGTTGATGACGGTGATGATAAAGATGTTTCTTAAATGAAAATTTCCATATTTCGATTTTGCATCATGATATCTCCGTTTATAGATCATGCAGAACAAAAATAAAGATACTTTCATTATTTTTGTCTTTATACAATTTAAACTCGCTCTATCGATTAAGCTTAAGAATTCGATCCGTTCAGCCGTTATAAGATTCGATAATCTGATGATTCTCAATCCGACTCGCGTATAAATATACGGAGTGCCTCGCTAATCCTTCGCATGAACTTGACGCGAGGCATATAAAAATATGACGATATAAATCGTTAAAATAAGATAAATAAATATAATTAATAATATAAATTAATAATATAAATAAATATAATATAAATAAAACTTAAAAAGTTTATATATTTTAATTTTATAATTTATATTATAAAATGTTAGTTATAAAATTAAAATATAAAACTTTTTAAGTTTTATTTATATTATATTTATTCAGATTATTAATTTATATCATTAATTATATTTATTTATCTTATTTTAACGATTTATATCGTCATATTTTTATATGCCCCGCGTCAATTTCATGCGAAGGATTAGCGAAGCACTCCGTATATTTATTTACATTTTTATTTATCTTATTTTATCTTATTTTTATATCATCATATTTGTATATGTCTCGCGCCATACGAAGGATTAGCGAGGCACTCCGTGTATCTATACGCGAATCGGATTGAGAGTCATCAGATTATCAAATCTTAACAACGGCTGAATGGATCGAAATCTTATTAAGCTGAATTGCTAGAGCAAGTTTGATTCGTATGAAAAAAGTATCTTCATTTTTATTCTGAGTAATCTGTAAATGAAGATATCATAATGCAAAGACCAAATATGGAAATTTTCATTTAAGAAATATTCATATTTCTTTATCATCACTGTCATCAACGAACATCTACACAACACAAAAAGAGAAAACGTATAGTTTCTCTCTCGACAGAAGATTGCGTTGGCGACGCTCTAAGATATTAATGACATATGACATTATAATGACATGTGTAATTTAACCGCATTTTGAGTAGTGACAGGTTAAATAATAAAGTGCAAATTAAATAATAAAATTAGCTAAATCTTAACATATGGAATGGAGACATTCAAATAACAATATTATTGTTTGTTATTGGTTCAGGTTTATCATTATTTCCTTTTATTATTGAAATAGAATCATTGTAGAGAAAACGCGTACAGTTCTCTCTTCTTATTCATATTTTTATAATTTACAATGCTTTGTTAATAAGTGATACTACTTTTTCATTGTTCATTATTGTGATATGAGTACCTTCCACGTAATGTATTTGTACTGTACTTTCGGTAATCTAAAAATATTTTTTATTTATAAAAATAATCTTAAAAATGACAAAAAATATTACGCTCTAATCAAATTTACCTTATGTAGACCACAATCTTCTTCAATAACAGTGATAGACGCAAGTGTGGGTTTTAATAAGGTTATAGATGATTTAAGACGTGGCAATGATGTTATATTATAATCTTGTATAGCGATTATATGATCGTAAATCGTCGAATATAAAAGTTTCTGATTTTCAACAGTTAATCCATTGATATCCTTGGAAAAGCGAGCAGAAACTAATTCTAATTTCTCTTCCCACGTATTGCACTTATTTAGTTCTAATGCAAGCTATAAGTAATAATATTGTATCAGTACAACAAAATGACAATCTGCATTTTAAACTGAGGTAAAGTAATATGCTTATATTATGTTATGTTATTTCATATAATCTAAATTACGTTAAAGAAACTACAAAACATTTGTAATTTAGATTATATAAAATAATATAATAAAATAATATAATAAAAAATTTAGCTTATTTTATAATTTTAAAGCATACATTATAACAAATTATTTTTTCATAATTTTTCCTCTCATTCCATTAACTATATACTATCCTATTAACTATATATATATATATATATATATATATATATATATTTAATAATTAACTACATATATATTTTTAATAATTGTCTAACCATTTCATTGTTAGGCTCAAGGTACATGTTTATTAAATTAAGTAAAATGCTATTTTGTAGCTCTTGTTCTGTAGTATAAGAAAGAAATTTGTTAAGCAACAATTTTATTTGATCAGAGCTCCATCTATTAGTATTAAACGTCCGGAGAAATTCTTAGCTTCCAATAATCTCGCTAATTCGATGGCAATTAAAGATCCAAATGAATAACCAACAATTAGAAATTCTTTTCGACTTTGTATGTTGTCCAATATGTGCTAGAAAAATAAGCAAACAAGTAGGAAACTGTACGTAAAAATGGCGCGTATGTATATGCATTTATATAATCAAATTAAGTACATAAAAATTTAAATAAAGATCTCAAATAGATTATATTATAATTTCGTACAGGCAGAAGATATGCTGCTGATTTCATTACGGAACGAGTAACACCCGGCATATAAAGTATACCATGTTGCAAACATATCGCTGAAGATTTAATTTTCGATCCTATCAGTTTATATACACTTGCGCACCCGTCGATTCCTGGTATAAGAAATATTTCACTCCCAGCAACTTTCCTCTCTGTAAGATTTACATAAATGTCTGGACTCAAGTCTGAATCGTTAAGCTTTCGAGTCAACATGTTCAAACCGTCCAAATCATTTACATTAGCTTCGGTGTCATCTTTTCGATACATCTTTTCTTGTTCAGGTGTATTTGTCAATTTTCTAAGTTTTGCAAAAGTGAGATTTCGAATATCTTGAGCTGTCAATGAAATATCGAATTCCCTCTCCCAATGTCTGTTTAATCTCCACTGCCATCATTGAATCCATGCCTAGTTCAGCCAGTGACCCCCATCCATTCTTCAATCCTATTTTAAAAATTAGAGAAAGAATTAAATATTTACTCATGATTTTAATCAGGATCTTATCTAATCTTGAAACTGCAATATAAGAATTATTAAAATTTATATTCTTTGCAATAAAAATTTAATTTGTATAAGCGAACCTTTTGCATAATATATACTTAATGAATTTACCCATAATGTTTACAACCGCTTCAAATGGATTCGCTGCTTCGCTAGAATCTTCTTTTTCAGCAACAACCATGCTGCTTACGATTGACCGATCTTGTAACAAGAACGCTTCTAATGTGTCCAAGCAGGAGGATATTTCTTGTTGCAATGTACCACCAATAACAAGTTCTTTGTCGTCTTCTTGCATATCTGCGACAAGTCCAACGTCACCAATCGCACCCCACTGTATAGCCAAACCATGTAAACCTTCTTTCATTCTTCTTCACAAATTCTTTCCATTACGGAATTTGCCATTCCGTAATTTGTTTGGCCTGCGTTACCTCTTCCGCATGAAACGGAAGAAAAAACGACAAATGCCGGAGCTGGAACAAATTGTTCTGGATAATTCGTCCATCCTTTTCGTCGTCCATGCCTTTGATATAAAGGAATCTTCAAATGTTTGTGGGGACCATTCCGTTTCAACACAACTTTGTTTGGCCAGCGTACATTTGTGTTCCAGGCAGTAGTACCGGAGATGCGCAAGTATAGGTGCATCAGTTCATCTTCTTTTTGAACTTTTATCATTATCTGCAAATAACAGGAAAAGGAAATAAGAAGAACATTATATTATATATTGAACTGAACGTTGGATAACTTTTACATATTACAGATAAAAATATTTAAAGTGAAAATGTTTGCATCTCAAAGGAAGATTTTTATTTATATTAAATAATTCTAATACTAAAGAAAACAATGAAAACAAAGACTGTATGCATTTTTTGAGAATTTAATATTTCAATTTTAATTATACTTTCTTTATTGACGATCATACCTTTCCATATGCTTTAAGCCTTATCCGTTAATTTGACTTTTCTGCAAATGATGGCGCCATTCTTTAAGCCTTCTTTTAATTTATTCCACATTATTGCCTTACTCTCTGGTTTTGCAGAAAATAACTTATCCAAGAAAATACCATGAAAACTAATGCCTTTGAAAATGCAAATATTTCTAAAGGACTATTGGAGTCTATATCAAACTTTCCAATCTCGAGAAAACGACCACCTTCTAAGCAACGGACGGATGCTTGCAGTTTCTCTTCAAGAATTCAATACGATATCCACTCCGGATGCGTTCCCTGAATAATCATTTGTTCGAAACTCGTATCACGAGCCTAAAGAATTTAATAAATGGCAGCTTGACCAATACCTCCCGTACCAGAGTGAATCAACACTTTATCGTCTTTTTTCATTTTACCGCTTAAATACAAAGCGTAATAACTTGCCACAAGGAACCGTCGCAGCGTCTTCCATCGTCCATTTGTCGGGTATGGTCCAATAAAGATATTTATCAATTATGCGAATATTTGTCATTCCTCTGAAAATAATATAACTTAGAAAATCATTTAGAAATATTATAAATTATATATAAAATATAGCAATTTTTTCATTTCTTTCATCAAAAACGAATAATCATTTTTGTTTATTATTAGAATTATTTTAAGGAATATATTCACACATTTTTCTAAGAATATATTCACACACATATTAAGATTCTATCAAGTTTCTATCACTACCCAATATTCACTTACCCCGTTGAACACAATCCCATTATTCTTTGCCCAGTTTTATTAAAACCAACAAATTCCATTCCAATTAAAGAATTATTATTTCGTTCGGTTGTAATAGATTCGATGGTTAGTCTACCGCTAGCTATCATGACATCTCGAAAATTGATAGATGCATAAACTACTCTTACAAGATTTTCTTCATCATTGTTGATGAAAGATATCATACTTTGCATCCAACAAAGAGTACTCAGATCACCTCGCACCTAAATATAAATAAAATAAATAAATAACAAGTTATTTTAAGCCTTTTAAAGTTACAGTAAGAAAAACTATTACTTAATTTATGAGGGAAAGTATCACAAATTATTACTATTTCAATTTTCCTAAATACCGAATCTTTTTGAAATCGTACCATTTGAGAAACGTAAGCACTCTCTACGAGTTTTGGTTCTAGTAATGGTAATGGAAAATGTCTGTAGGATCCCCAAATGCCGGAACGTATAACATTGATGGGTAAATCCAGTTGTAGCTGCCTTATGTATAACGTAGAAAAAGCAGGCGCATCTCCATCTTGAATAAATACACTTCTAATTATTTCACCACCCGGTTCTTTTCGCAAACAATTGACAAGGCCGAGTAGACCGCATTCAAAGTCCGTTCTGCGACGATTATAATCCTCGTATTTGTGTTGTCATTTTCCCGCTCATGAATGATTTAATCTTATTTACCCACGAAAATTCGTAATTGTTTACATGCACAATCTGTTGATTCGTCTTAAAATCTTGTATTTTCTTAATAATATAATTGTCTTATCGTTGGTGCGTTTTTCCAAAATAACTTTAATCCATATTTGTCCAGACATGAGTAATCGTAAATAGTATCTAACTCTTCAAATGTCAGAAGAAATCCTTTGGCATTAGGACAGACAACAATTGTTCGTATAAATCGTTTCTATTTTTTGATAAAATTCCGAAACCTATGATCATCAAACAATTTTCATTTTTTGTCAGTTTATCAAATTCTATCCTAGAAATATTGTCGGGCTTTGAATCTTTCGTTGATCGATGATATTGTAACTAATTTGTGGTAAGTCGTCTAAAATTTTATAAACATGTAAAGAACTGGCATCACTTGCTACTATTCGATTGATCATGTTGTAGCACTCCAAGTGCAACTGCACCGACATTCTTATTGCATCTTGCAAAGGTATCACATTTAGATCTCGATGAGCAACAAACTTATACTCTTCAAAAACGGGGTTGACTACATTTTGTCGACGAGATACAGCTGTAGCCACGGGCCGTGTATTTCTATTCTCCAGATATCAAAACATCTAAGTGTTTATAATTTTGTATAGGATTTCTGCGGATATAAAGACAATAGCATATCAAATATATATTTTTCGAAAGATAATATTCGATTAAATATGTATGTAATT
>JALHBL010001023.1:0-153093 GCA_023638675.1 Camponotus pennsylvanicus | reverse complement strand
TAATTATTAGTACTTACAAATAGATATTAATGTTATTTTAAACTTTTTTAATCTTACATTTTTTTATTATTAAATATTTGTTAAATTCTTGTTTTTTATTGTTTACTCTTTTGTTTTTGTTTTTTTTGTTTTTTTTTATTTTATACTTTTTAAGCGTATAGTGTATAAGTTTTAAGCGACGCTTAAAATCTTTTGATACTTACGCAAGACAGAGAGTGATCTTTTGATAACACATATCAAGAATATGAAAATCGATGAGATCATCCGTAATGTGCATAATTACCCAAATTAAATTACATAACATAATGATTAATATTTATTATTTTCTTTTTCAGATACCCAATGGGATAATAAGCTAATTGGAAAATAAACTAAATATAATATTGAATTAAATTTGATTTTAATTATTTAAACTTTGATATAAATTGAACTAGCTTTGACTTGATTTGAAATTAGTTTTGACTTAGATTGAAATTGACTTTAACTTGGATTAAAATTGGCTTAGATTGAAATTGCCTTGACTTGAATTGAAATTGACTTTGATTTGGATTAAAATTAATTTTGACGGATTAAAATTGACCAACTTGGATTGAAATTGGCTTTGATTTGATTTGAAATTGGTCTAGATTGAAATTAACTTTGACGTGGATTGAAAATAATTTTGACGAATTGAAATTGGCTTTGATTTGGATTGAAAATAATTTTGACGAATTGAAATTGGTTTGAATTAAAATTTACTTTAACTTAGATAGAAATTGCCTTTGATTTGAGTTGAAATTGGCTTTGACTTGTATTTAAATTAGTTTTGAATTGAATTAAAATTTTACTTGGACTTTTACTTTAACTTGGATTAAAATCGATTTTAACATAAATTGAAATTGGTTTTTACTTGGATTGAAATTGGTTTGATTTGAAATTGGCTTTAATTTGGATTGAAATTAACTTTGACTTGGATTGAAATTGGATTGGATTTGAATTATTAATTAAATTATTGAATTAAAATTAATTTTTATTAAATGGATTGAAATTAAATATCTTTGATTATTAAATTAACGTCAAATTGAAATATAATTAAATTGATTTGATAACAATTAATAGTATAATTAATAATTATATAAATATACTAAATTGTTAAATTAAATTAATATTGAATTGATTGATATTTAACTGAATTAATATTTAATTAATTTGATATTGATTTAAATTTATATTCAATTCATCTTTATTCATCCCCTTGGGGTTAGAAGGCGCTTTTCTGAGGAGCGTACCCGAACCTCTCACAAACTAAAAGAAACCACTTCACCCCCCCGACCTGGCCCTTGTGCGACCATTACATTCTAAAATACCCTCACCCTCCCTACGCCTCACCCTCCCCCTCCTTGGCCTCCCTCCCCCGTGCCCTCTGTCTCCTGCCTGGCTCCTGAACTTCCTTCTCCCGGCTCTGATTCCTTTTCGTGGTTGCTCGCTTCCTCTCCACCTCTCCCTCTACTCTCTTTTCTCCTGTCCCTTATTTCCTCCGTCCTGTCTCTCTTCCTTCCTCGTATTTATTACCTCCGCTCTCATCCTCTCCTTTCCCTTTTCCTTCCTGCACCGTACATGACTGTAACTCCTAGACAGAACAAAATTATTCCAAACAGCGTCTATCGACTCCTCCTCTTTACGCCCTCCATTTCCATCATTTCCCTTCAGCCCCCTCTCCTATCCTTCCCTACCTTTTTTCTTCTACTCCTAATCTCTCCCCTTTGTCCCTACTCATCCCCCTTCCTCCTCCTCCCTTTCCCTCTCTCCATTTTCTACCTTCCTCACACTCTTTCCCCTCTCACCCTTTCTTTCTATTCGTCGCTTTCCTCCTCTGTTTCCTCCGTCTCCTCATACCACCTATCTTTCTCCAAATCCCATCCCCAAGCCCTTCCGTCTATCCAGATCCTTCTGTTTGTAGTTACAACTACCCTCCCCCTCGCCCTCTCCGTCCTTGCCCTCTCCACCAGCATCCACCTTACCCTTCTCTCCTCCATCGTCAAATCCTCGTTTACCCCCACCCCCCAATTCCTCCTTATCTCCCATCCTCTCTCCAACAATTCCTTCTTCTCTTCCACCTTCCCCATCTTCACAATTAAAACCATTCCCACGCTCCCCCTCCTCTCCCGAACCTCCCTAATCTCCACCCTTCTCCCCAATTCCTCCCTCATGATCCCCTCTATCAACCTCTTTCTTTCCTCTGCGCTGCCCCCCTCTACACCTCTCCACACCACATTCCTCCTTCTTTCCCTTCTCTTCTCCGCCTCTTCCCCTCTCACTCTTTCCTTCCTCTCCAACTCCCTTCTCTCTCTCTTCTTCCTCACTCTCTCCCTCCTCTCTTCAAACTTTCTCCATACTTCCTCTCCTGTTGTCCTCCTGCCCTCCTCTCCTAAATCATCTCCTTTCTCCTCTCCTTCTCCCCCCAGCCTTCCTCTTCATCCTTCTTTCCTCCTGTTCCTCTTCCACCATTCTCCACCAGTTTTCCTCCCTCTCCTCATCTTCTATACTCTCTTCACCTCCACTCTCCCTTTCCCTCTCTATCCCCCGTCCCTCCTTTTCCCTACCTACCTCTTCCCCCCGCTTTCCCTCCCCCCGCTTCCTTTCTTTCTCCCCTTCATCCTTTGCCTTGTTCTTTTCTTCCACCACATCTACTCCTCCTCTGTCATCCTCTCTCTCACTCCACCTGTTCCTCCTCTCACCATCTACCGCCCTCCTTCCTTCCTCCTTCTCTCTTGTCTCCTTCCTCCCCTCTGTTGTTTTCCCCTTCCCTATCCTTAACTCCTCTACCTTCCTGTCTTTCCCCCGTCCCTTCTTTTTCCCGCCTACCTCTTCTATCCGCTTCTTCTCCTCCCGCTTCCTTTCTTTCCCTTCTCCATCCCCTGCCTTCTCCTTTTCTTCCTCCTCATCTACTCCTCTTCTGCCAACCTCCCCCTCACTCCACTTGCTCTTCCTCTCTCCGTCCTCCGCCCTTTTTCCTTCCGCTTTCTTCTCTCTCGTCTCCTTCCTCCCCGCTATTGTATTCCCCTTCCCTAACTTTAACTCCTCCACCACCTTCCTCTCTTCCTCCCCCATCCTCCTTTTCTCTTCTTTCATCCTCTTCTTTGCCCTCCTCTCCTGCGCCTTCCCTCTCCATCCTAACCTCAGCTCCCTCGGTCTCCCTATCGACCTCCCCTCTCTTCTCCATCCCCCTTACCAACCTCCTCAGTACCAAAACCATCTCCACTATCACCTTCCTCAACTCCCTGACCTCCTCCACTAGTTCTCCACCCTCCATCCTGCTGCCCGTCTTTTGTTTATCCACCGACACTCTTGTACTCTTCATCACCTCAATCGATCTACGCATCGATCTCTCTATCCCTCGCTTCCTTCTTCCAACCCCTGGCGCCATCCATCTGTCGCTCGCTTCCTTACTCCAGCCTCTGGCGCCATCTCCACTCTCCACCTTTGCCGTTTGTCTCTCTCCTTCCTTCTGCTTCCCGCGCCATCTTCACTCTCCATCTCCATCACTCTTCCCGCCTCTCCCTCCATCTGCCATTTCCCAACTCAGCACTTTTTCCATTAGCTTTTCTCATCCAAAAAACTCTCTGACCTTTCTCTCTCCAACTCTGCCTCCACTTCCATCCACTCCCCCGGTCTACCTCCGCCTCCTCCTCCGCTCCGAACTCTCATCTCCTCTTCCAACCATCCACTTTTCCTTCTCCTATCGGCCGACACCTCCACACCTGTCACCTCTCTACTCGTTCGCGACCGACCTATCGATTTAAATTTATATATTTAATAAATTTGAGATTATAAATTCATTTTATATTAAATTAATTTTAAGCGAAATTAAAAATAAATTGAATTATTATTAAGTTACATTGTTATATTAATGTATGTTTATATTGTGACTAAATATTTAATTATTTTAATTATTTTGTTATTTATTATTTACAAATTAAATTTTATATATTAAAAATTTAATTTTATAATTTTCAATTAATTTATAATTAATTAAAACTATTTTATATATTTTTATAACACATGTAAAAAAATTTATTATAACCTTTTTATACATTTTTAATTAAAATTGTTTAAATAATAATTTGCCTCGAAGAAAGATAGTCCGATCGGTTGAAAAAGAAGAGAATTATCAATGTAACAAACGAGAAAAAAAAGCAAAACAACAGACTAAGAGACGGGAAGCAAAGCGAATGATGTTTAAGAAAGATTCTCAATCTTTGTCAAATAACGGTGAAATTTGCTCAAATATAACGCAAATTTCTACAAATTCTTCGAAAAATATAGTAATAGATCCTCATCCTTCCACTTCACTTATAAACATAATATATTCAGGAAATGAAACAGTTATCACTACTTCGCAGGCGATTGATACATCGACCATTACAAATGTTTCTATGATAAAAAATAGTAATGAAGTTAGTGTGATAAATGATGGTATAAAATTGTTTAATGTTAATGATGATATTAAAATAATTCGAAATGTTTGTAACTCTACTATGAAAACTTCATTAAATAACAATATTATTTCTTTAATACCTAGCACATCAAATAAATTGATAAATTTAGATGCTAATAGATTCGATGATTCAATTGTTTTGCAAGAAGTACCATCACAAAGCACTGTAATATATGATAAAACAGTAAAATCAAAATCAACATTTTTTAATATACTTGAAAAAAATAGAAAAATAAAATGGATTGAAAGAACTCGAGCTTTAGAAAAAGGATACACAAATATTAATACATCTCATATTAATCAATTAGAAAATATTATAGAATGTTATATAGGAGAAATGAATTTATATTGTGAACATTGTGGTGCTAAACATTTTAATTCTGAAAAAGTAGCTAATAAAGGTAACTCGTTTAACGATTGTTGTAGTCATGGGACTGTAGAGTTAAATCCTTTACCTCAATTTCCGCATGAACTTTATGAATTGTTTACTGAAAATCATCCAAAATCACAACATTTTTACAATCGTATTCGTGCATATAATAATACATTTTCATTTGCGTCGTTTAATGCGAACATATCAAATTTTAGTGCGCAAACACCTGGACCTTATTGTTTTAAAATTCAAGGACAAATCTATTATCAAATTAATACTGCGTTTCATCCCGCATTTAACGAAATGCCAAGTTATGGTCAACTCTTTATCGTAGATAATAATGAAGCGACAGAGTGTCGGTTACATCAAAATTCAAATCTAGATGAAGAAATTTTAAATTCAATAGATAATGTGATGCGTACGAATAATATTTTCGCAAAATCTTATCGAATGATGCATGAAGAAATCCAAATGCAACAACAAACTGAAAATAACAGTATATGTGAATTATAATTGGGATTTTTGACAAAAAAAGGCATCGATCGTGGCCAATATAATGTACAAAAAGTAAATGAAGTAGCAGCTATTTTTCCTACTACGGCAGATGGTGAAATTCCGGAAACTTACGTAACAATTTATAATAAATGTAATAAAACATTACAACAAGTCAGTACGATGGATCCAAATGTAGAACCATGGATTTATCCATTATATTATCCATATGGTAATCAAGGTTGGCATAATAATTTACAACGTAAAAATAGTAATAAACGAATAAGTAGAGCTGCATACGTAAAATATCGAATAGCTATACGTGATAATTTTAATATTTTTATTATAGGAAGACGATTGTTTCAGCAATGGCTTGTAGATAGTTATGTAAAAATTGAAAAAGATCGAATTAATTATTGTAAACAAAATCAAAAACAATTACGAGCTGAAACTTATCAAGGATTAATTGATTATTTAACAAACGTAGCCAATAATACCGATGCTCATATTGGAAAAATGATTATACTTCCATCAACATTTATAGGTTCACCACGTAATATGTTACATTATCAAGATGCGATGGCTATTGTTCGGAAATATGAAAAACCAGATATCTTTGTTGCTATACTTGTAATCCAAATTGGCGCGAAATCAAAGAGAACTTACTTCCGAATCAACAACCTGCAGATAGACCAGATATATGTGCTCGCGTATTTAATATAAAAAAGGATTATTTAATCGATGTTATTGTTAGACAAAAATTTTTTGGTGGTCTTGGCATACGTTTTTGTAATAGAATTTCAAAAACGTGGATTACCACATATACATTTGTTAATTACATTAAAACGAAATTATAAAATATCAAATTCTGAAATGGTTGATAAATTTATTTCTGCAGAAATTCCTAATCCTAATGAAAATGAAAGTTTACACAATATTGTAATGAAACATATGATTCATGGGCCATGTGGAGATTGGTGTTTGATAGACAACAAATGTTCGAAACATTTTCCAAAACCATTTCGACCTGAGACAACTATGGATGAAGATGGTTCACAATATCGTCGAAGAAATAATGGATTGCTATACGAAAGACCTAGACGATATGTTGTTGATAATAGATGTTGTTCCATATAATTCAACACTCTTATTTTTATTTAATAGTCATATATTAATGTTGAAATAGTTTCGAGTATAAAATCTGTAAAATATTTATATAAATATATTTATAAGGGTCACGATGCTGCGTCTATAATCATTGGAGAAAATATAGATAAAACAATAATACATGATGAAATTCAAGATTTTATCGAAGCTCGATATGTTGGACCTGTAGAAGCGTGTTGGCGCATTTTAAGTAAACCTTTACAAGAAAAAAGTCACGCTATATTTCGTTTACCAGTTCATCTACCAAACGAACATGTGATAATCGATGACAATGTTAATAATAATGCAATAAGATCTGCTATAGGACGTGTAACAATGTTATTAGATTATTTTGAATTAAATGCTCGAGATGAGGAAGCGAAACAATATTTATATAGTGATATTCCATCTCATTATGTATTTTAAAAAATTACAATTAATGGCAAAACTATTAATCGTTGGGAAAAACGTCAAAAATATTTTAATTGTATCGATCGTATGTATTCTGTCAGCCCGTCTCAGTTAGAACTATTTCATTTACGTATATTTTTATTAAATGTTAAAGGAGCTACAAATTTTCAAGAATTAAGAACAGTTAATAACAAGGTAAATCAAACTTTTACCGCTGCATGTTTAGTATTAGGACTCATAGAAGACGATGAAGAATGGTATCGTGCAATGAATGAAGCAAAAGTTTGGATGATGCCAAAACGACTTCGTAATTTGTTTGTACGAATTTTAATTCATTGCCAACCAATTCATCCAAAAAAAATATGGGATGAATTTAAAAAAGATGTCAGAAGATTATATAAGACGATTTGAACCTATAATAGGAATAAAGAAAGTTTATATTTATATCATTAATCTGCTTCAAAAAGAAGGATCGAATATTGCTAATTTTCCTGAAATGGAACAAGTAATAGAGGAACAAGAAACAAATGACGAAAAACAAATTGTAGAGGATACATCAATAGGTATGCTACAATATGAACAATGAAACATAGAACAAAAAAAAATTGTTGATACTATTTTAGTAGCTACAATAAGTAATAATAATGATAAATATTTATATATTGATAGTCCAGGTGGCTCTGGTAAAACTTTCATTTATACGACCTTATATTATCTACTTAAAAATAGAGGAAAAATAGTTAGCACAATGGCATTTACTGGTATTGCTGCGACATTACTTCCAAATGGAAGAACGATACACAAAGTTTTTGCGTTACCTGTACCTCTTTTTGCTGATTCTACATCGAATATTAAAGTTCAATCTAAAGAAGCTGAAAATTTAAAATTTGTGGATGTTTTCATTATAGACGAAGCTCCTATGGCACTACGTTATGTATTAGAAATAATGGATCGAACATTACGCGATATAATGCAAAATGATTTATATTTTGGTGGTAAAATTGTTCTTCTTGGTGGAGATTTTAGACAATCATTACCTGTAAAAGAGCTACACGTTGTGAAATTATCAATTTATCAATAAAATTTAGTATTCTATGGAAACAATTTAAAATATTTTCATTGACACAAAATATGAGAACTTTACCACAGGAAAAAGAATTTGCACAATTTTTATTAAATTTAGGTAATGGTTCTTTAAATGATTATTCAGATAATGTTCATATTCCAGAAAAATGTATAGCAAATGCAAACTCGGATATGGTTAAAGACATATACGGAGATATTATAATACGTAAACAATATTAAACTATGGCTAATCATGTTATATTATCTGCAAGGAATGTTGATGTTGATGAAATAAACAAAAAAGTAATAAATCTGTTAGATGAGATGACAGAGAAAATTTATACAAGTGTGGATACTCTTGAAACGACTGGAAATAATGAAGATATACACGAAATAATTCCGATAGAATATCTTAACTCTTTAAATCTAACATGTCTTCCACCTCATGAATTACGCTTAAGAAAATACACTGTTATCATGCTTATTAGAAATCTCAGGATCAATGAAGGTTTATGCAATGGTACTATTATAGATTATTAGTTTTAGATTTAGATAATAACTTATTACGTTGTGAAATTTTAACAGGTAATAAGATTGGAGAAATTGTTTTTCTTAATCGTATTACTTTATATTGCGAAAATGTGTATCCATTTACTTTCAAAAGAAGACAATTTCCAGTGAAACTAGCATTTGCTATAACTATAAATAAATCACAAGGGCAAACTTTCGATAAAATTGCAATAGATCTTCGAAAAAATATTTTTAGTCATGGACAACTGTATGTCGCCTTTTCACGGGTTCGTTCTTGGGATTCCTTAAAAATTTATTTAGAACGTGATAATCTATCTAAAAAAATAAAAAATTATGTTTATAAAGAAATATTGAATAATTAAACAATAAAATAGATTAATATAAAATGTAACCAAAAAACGAAGAAGTAACATGACTATAACTACCCAGTTAGCCAAGTCTGTTCGACCAGATTTCGCCAAGTGCTTGCTAAAAATTGTTGTCAGCAAAAAGGCTACAATTTTGCTACAAGAGTTGTTATTACCTGATTAAGCTGGCAGATTGGCGGCAAAAACCGAGCAAAGCTTGCTGACAAAATCCGACAACAAATTGACGGCAAAAAGCAAGCGAAGTTTGCTGCATTACTTGACGTCAAATTGGCGACAAAAACCAAGCAAGATCTGCGCGCACAAAATTTGACGTCAAGTTGGCGGCAAAACCCGAGCAAAATCTGTGCAGGAAAGTCTGATGACAAATTGTCAGCAAAAAGCAAGCAAAGCTTGCTGCATGACGACGTCAAATTGGCAGCAAAAACCGAGCAAGATCTGCGCGCATAATTTGACGGCAGATTGGTAATAGAAACCGAGCAGAACCTGCATAATCGGTATTTAGATGCCTTGATTCAATATGGACAATTCCAGAGAAAGATAGGGATGTATGTGGGAGGTCGGACGTGTCTTAACGCCCATTTGATCAACGAGCGACAGAATCCATCCGTGGCAACGGCATTGACGCATATCCTGTGGAGAGAGCATTCACACATTTTTCAGCCTAACGAATAATTGCTAGAAAACAATATTCGCAGACTAGAAAAATATGTGAGGCGCAAGTGGCTGGATCGGGAATCGAACCCGAGTCTTTCGCTTTCCGGGCAACTGCTCTAGACCACTGAGCTATCCAGACCTCACACCTAATGCTGCTTTTTAACACAGTGATATGCGACTCCAGAGCGATGTTGGTATCTCACTCGATGGATGCAATGCCGATTGCCACGGAGGATCCCTGAAAAGTCGCTCGCTGACCAAATAAGTGCCGGTGGAGGTATTCGCGTGCATGTTGGCTTCCGACTGGCCTTCCGTATGAAACGGCACCGACGAGCACAACGCCGTAGAGTGACCACATCCCCCAAGATCCCTCTAATATATACTAAAATCCCCACTGTACCAAATAGCAGTGGCGGATGGACCCTAAGATAGGGCCGGGGCAGGCCTCCAGTGAAAGATAGGGATGTATGTGGGAGGAGGTCGGACGTGTCTTAACGCCCATTTGATCAACGAGCGACAGAATCCATCCGTGGCAACGGCATTGACGCATATCCTGTGGAGAGAGCATTCACACATTTTTCAGCCTAACGAATAATTGCTAGAAAACAATATTTGCGGACTAGAAAAATATGTGAGGCGCAAGTTCCTTCGCTTTCCGCTACGCGATGCAAGCTTTCTCGCAATCAAATTTCTGTTAGAAGTAGATATAAAGCCTGCTAGTGGCTTTTAATAAAAGATCAAAAGTATATTTCTATTGGTTTAATTTTTGATATCTCATACAAGCCTAATATGAGAATATTAAACTGATTAGAATCAACAGGATAAATGGAAAATTATCCTATTTGAAGCATAAAGCAAGAGTTTAATTATCATATAAATTATGTCTCAATTTTATAAATTAAATTTAATTATTTTCACAATTTACTTTATTATTAATTTAATTAAGTTGAAAGAGAATTTGCTATCTACCGTCAATATGCTGTCAGATTGTGCGCGCGCAGATCTTGCTCGGTTTTTGCCGACAATTTGACGTCAACATGTCAGCAAGCTATGCTCGGGTTTTGTCACCAATTTGCTGTCAGGTTTGTCAGCAAGGTTTGCTAGCAAAACACGAGCTTAATGCGGACACAGATGGCTATGGATTTGGTGTGGAATTTTGATTAAATTTGCTGCCAATTTGCACGCAATTTGTTAACATTTTGCTTACTGCTATAATCAAAACTAAATTACAAATACTTTATTCTCATGAAGTACAACATAGATAAAATAATGTTTCAAAATATTCATGATGTCTTGATTGTAGTCTCTATTATAATGATATAAAAAAAAATAACAAAGTAAACAAAAATTAGAGATTTTTATTTTAACTTAATTTAATTAAAGATTAATGATTATCTTTCAGTAATATTTTAATTGGTAATTTAATTATTAATATACTTACATTTATATACTTAAATATATATATTTATACTTGTAGAAGTAAAGTTAAAAATCGAGAAAAAAGGATTAAACTAATAATTTTAAAGGCTTAAATTAAAAAAGATACGGTAGGAGAAAAAGTCTATGATAGATTATGTTTTAACAAATAAAAAGAATTATAAGAGAGAATAAAGATGTTTGAAGAAAAAATTAATAAGATAAAACAGATTTATAAATAATAAAGAAGTAATGACAAATAAGAAAATATATAAATAAGTAAATGAATAATTATATTATGTGTAATATTAATGTGCCATTATTGTAAACGAGAGAAAATATTATTGTAATGATGTAAAATGATAAAATATATTTTCTCTTCTACCATATTCAAAGAGATTGGCGTGTAACCAATTATTATGTAAGAAATAAGAAGAAAAATAAAAATAAAAGATGAGACAGATAAGTGGGTAAAATAGGGAGAGAAGGAAAGATATGAAAAAGATGAATAATGAGAAGAGAAAAAAGAATGAGTTAAGAGGATGCCGGACCTTCCTTTTTTATCGATAAAATAAATAGACCGAAAACTTTTTATTAGTTGCACAGAATAATAAATGCTTCTGCACGATTAAAGTACATACAGGGTGATTCTAAATAACTTTATGCTTTTGCAAAAACATAATCTTGACCGAATTCTAAGACGATTTTTCCTTTGGCAAAATTTCGTCCGAAGCTTAGTTTTTGAATTATTAAAGGAAGTAGTTAACGTATGACGGGTCGAATACAAGAGGCAGGCAAGGGTTTTTTTTTTACGCAGGGGAAATCCTCAAGGATACCCCCCTCCCCGGGGAGAGAGAGAGGGTTATGCCGGACTCCTACCGGCTAAAACTCCTGCGGGTGTCCTCCACCGCGGTGTCACGGGGGAGCCACGGGTACGCCACAGGCATTCTTCCGCGACCCCCCCACCGCCTCACCACCAAAGTAGCCGGGAAGGAGGACACCCGTCCGCCTCCCGGCTCCGCCTAGTGGGGATATTGCACCGGTGGGAGGTCTCCCCGCTCTGCACCTGTGCCCCCCCTCGCCGCGGCCCAAGCTGGCCTCTTCTAACGCTGTGGTGGGGAAGCGTGGGGGGGCCACCGGGGAGGCCATGCGGTCTTTGCAGCTCCGGAACCTCCCTACTCACCCCACAATTCCGCCAGCAATGCTGTAAAGAGGGAAGGTAGGCCTACATCAGGTCCCCCATTCAATCTCCGTCCCGCATGGGGGCTGGAAGCCCAGGAAGCCTCCTCCTTCCTCGCCGGACCCTCCTAGCCGCTGCTCCTCCTCCCAGGGCTGTTGTTGGGGGTGGAATTTTCCGCCGGTCCCTTTCGGCCTCCTCCTTGGCGCACATGACCTCTTCGCAGTAGAAGGTCATGGCTCTCCACACTCAGCATTGCCTCTATGACGCTGCCGAGGGAGAGGTCTGCCCCCACCACTGCGACCAGGGCACGGCGCTGCACCTCCCAGGCCGGACAGGCCTCGAGTGTGCTGCGCCGTGTCCCGGTCCTCCTCGCAGTGGTGGCACCTGGGGGTTGGCTTCCTCCCGATGCGGCACAGGTAATGACCGAAGCACCCGTGCCCAGTTACCACCTGCGCCATCCGGAAGGTGACCTGCCCCCAGGTCCTCCGCATCCATCCCCCGAAGACCGGAAGGGCGGCCTTCACTCTCTGGTCCTCGTGGGCCGGCCCGGCCAACTGCCGCTGCCAGTCCGCGAGGACCGAGTCCGCCACCCGTCGCCTGATGGCCGACGGGCCCACTACTATTCCCCTCCCCCGTAGCTCCCGAACCCCCCAGTACATTTCTGCCTGCCCCTGGGCCAGGAGCTCCAGGGGGGGATCCCGCCATTACTGCCGCCGCCGCGTACGCTACCGTGCGATACGCACGAGCGGCCCTAAGGATGATGGGCCGGTGCGCCCTCCTTAGCAGCCCCCTGATCCTATTGGACCTCGAGGCCGCACCCGCCCAGATCGGTGCCCCGTAAAGGGCCACTGAGGCGACCGTGCCCACATACAATTTGCGGACACGGCCCGTCCGGCCCCCAGAGGTTGGGCAGCAGCCTCGACAGTGAGGCCGCCACCCCTCCTATCGTGGGGGCCAACCGGGCGAAGTGCTCCTCGAAGTCCCATCTGCCGTCCAGGTGGACCCAGATACTTCATCCGGGTCCCCACCTGGACGTCACATCCGTCTACCCTGAAGGTGAGCCCGGGGGAGGGCCCGGGTGCCGTCATGGAAAAAGATGGCTTCCGTCTTCCGGGGGGCCACCCCCAGGCCCAACGCCTTTATACCTCGCACCACCCCGGCCACCGCGATACTCCCTTTCGCGGTCGCGTCCCTCCAATCCCTCCCCCCGACTACCACCAACGTGTCATCTGCATAACAGATGACACGGTAACCGGGGGGAAGGACTCTCCCCAATACCTCGTCGTACGCAATGTTCCACAGGAGGGGGCCCAATACGGACTTCTGTGGAACACCGCGCACGATGGGCGTCCTTCTGCGGACACCCTTCGCGTCGCGGTAAGTAATGCTCCTCCCAACGAAGTAGTCCCGGATTACCCTTATCAGGTAATCCGGGATCCCGTGCGACCTGAGCCCCGCCCCTATCCTGTCCCACGGGAGGGTGTTGAATGCGTTGGCTATGTCCAGAGACGCAGCCAACGCCACCCTCCCGTCTTGGACAATCTGCTCCGAGCAGGCCCGTAGACCATCGATCGCGTCAATGGTCGACCGGTCCGCCCGAAACCCGAACTGGCTCTCAATGAGCCCCGCGCCCTGTCGCAGGTGCTCAGCGAGACGCCTCACCAGTACCCTCTCCATCAGCTTCGCGACCTCGTCCAGCAAACAGAGAGGTCGGTAAGCCGATGGATCCCCGGGGTCCCTCCCGCCCTTAGGAAGGAGGACTAGCTTTGCCTCCCTCCATAAGGAAGAAAAGACCCCCTCCCTGAGGCACCTCGTAAAGAGGTACCTCAAGGCCCCGCCAGCCTCCCCCATCACCAGGGCCCAAACCTTGCCAGGGATGCCGTCCGGCCAGGAGCCTTGTTGGGCTTCATTTTCCGGACAGCATCCCTCATCTCCTCAGCTGTCACCTCCCAGCCCTCCCTCCACTCGGGCATACCCGAGGGGGGAAGGGCATTGCGCCCCTGGCTCCCCCGGGAAAGAGGGTCTCAACCATCTTCCCGAGGAAGCCGGGGGCCAAGGACTCCGTGGTTGGAGGCGCCCGCAGCCTCAATTTCTTGAGAACCATCCTATACGGGCGCCCCCACGGATCCTCGTTCAGGGAGGCGATCAGCTCCTCCCAGGCCCTGGTTTTTGACCTCTCAATGGCAGCGCCGAGGGAGTGCCGTGCATCTCGATACTCCCCCCGCGCCTGCTCGATGCACGTCACACTAGCGCTCCTCCTACGGAGACACCGTTGGAGCCGGCGCCTGGCCCGGACCGAGGCATCGCGGAGACCCGCGATTTCCTCGGTCCACCAGTACGCCGACCTCCTCCCGCATCCCTTCCTTACCCTTGGCATCGAGGCATCACAGACCCCCCAGAGGGCCTTGCGAAGCCTCGACGCCAAGTCCTCCACACTGAGCCCCTCCCATGTTTGGGGCTCCCCCCCATGCCCACAGCGTGGCGCGCATCGACGCCATCAGGAGGTCCGGGTTCAGCTTTGTGAGGGACCACCTGCGCTCCTCCTCCGTGCCCAGCCCGGTAGGCGACTGGCGGGCCGCCAAACTGAGCTCGATATACCTGTGGTCGACAGAGTCTCAAGCTCAGCGGCCACCCTCCAGCCTCCCACCATGCGCAAGGCCGCAGGGGAGGCCCACGTCAAATCGACGATGGATTCCCCCTGCGTCCTCACGCACGTGGCTACGGACCCCTCATTGAGCAGGGTCAGCCCCAGTGACCCTGCCCAATCCCTCAGCACCTCCCCACGCCGGTCCTCGTACGGGCAGCCCCAGCTCCTGGATTTGGAGTTGAAGTCGCCCATCACGAGAACCGGCCCGGGGAGGCCGTTCCTCACCACCTCCTCCACCTCACCGAGCACGACCTCGAACTGGGCCACGCTCAGCGAGGGGGGAGGTATACCTCTACCACGCAGAGGGTCCCCCACACCACCGCTGCGCAATGCCGGCCCCCAGCCACCATCCTGCAGGAGGGCGTCCTATCGTCGCCCCCCCCCCAAGCGCCCGCTCGGGAACCAGGACGAGTGGTCGGGGGGACAGCAACCACGCTCCGCCATTGTGTGCAAGAAAAGATCCTGCGCACGGCGGGCGTGGTTGAGGTTGGCCTGCAGAATTAGTGGGACGGACTCACCCCTAATCATCTGCTTCTTCCAGGTCCATCTTCTCCGAGTCCCTCCGTACAGTCCGCTCTCTCGGCGGGGGTTCCGGTCGCGGCTGCTGCGGCGCCTCCTGCAGCTGTTGCTGTGGCTGCTGCTGTTGCCTCTGCTGTTGCTGTTGCTGCTGCCTCTGCCGCTGCCGTGGGGCAGACGGGGCGGGCGAGGCCCGTCCCAGAGGCCGCCCACAGTCGGCTCCTCCCATCCTGTGGTCCGCTTTCCTCCCCGCCTCTGCGCAAGGCAAACAGCGAGGGACCGCACGGCACGAGGAGGCAGTATGTCCCGCCACACCGCATCTATAGCAGACACGGGACTTGTCCTCAATGCTGCTGCATCTGGCCGCGACATGCCCCCCCCCAGCACTTGAAGCAGTGGGAGGGACGCGCCACGGCCAACTCCACCCTGGCAAAGGTCCAGCCAATCCGGATGCGGCCTACTCCGGCCAGGTCGTCCGCAGCCCTCACCGGGCATCGGTCCCAGGCTACTCCCATGCCGTTAGTGGGTCTGCTGATAGTGACCCTGATCTCCTCAGGGCCAGCAACGCCCCTGTCCACAATCGCCGTTATGGCCTCCGCCACCGTTACCGCTTCATCGATTCCACTAACTCGGATCGCTGCCGTCGTTCTTCCAATCTTAACAGTGGGGTCCTCGGCGAAGACCCTCCGCATCTCAGCGGCCAAGGCCTCCGCCTTGGACTCCCTTTCCTCTTTAACAGGGCCCGGGATCTCAAGGACATAAGAGCCCGTCAGCCCGCGACGGGCCCGCATGTCCTCGATCCCCAGGCTCCTAAGCTTCTCCGTCCCGATCTCCTGTCTCGCCCTTCGCAGGAATTCGTACGATCCAGCGGGGGCCGTGACGGTGATCGCAGCAGTGGAGGGGGCCCTTCTCCCCCTTACAAGGGGAGAAGGATCCCCCCACCGCCGCTCCGTCCGGCTCCCGAGTTCTGGCTCGGACCCCCCAACGGTTGAGGAGCGGGAGCGAGTCCTCTGACCTCCCTCCTCCTCCCGGCCACCGTGCTCCACATGGGTCCTGACTCTTCCTTCTTCTTCGCCGCCTCTTGGCTCTGCTCCATCTCCGGCTCCCGCCCGGAGTATTCGAGGGCGGGGGTTGTAGTCCTTCTTCTTGTTCTTTTTCTTCTAATTTTTCTTCTCCGGCGCCCTCTTGGCGTCAGAGGCCCTCGGTATGGGGGCCTCAGGCAACGGGAGGTCATCAAAAGCCGCGGGTGGCCCAATAGCCGGGAGGTCGTCAAAGACCACGGGGGGCCCAGCAACCGGGGTCAAGGGGGGGACCAAGGAACCGAGTGATCCCCGGATACCCAGCCTCCCCACCACTTCGTCCACTATCCGGCCTACCACCCCCTCCATCTGCTGGAGGAGGGACAAGCTCGGATCAAGCAACCCAGCAGCCCCCTCCGCGGGTAGAAGGAGGGGCGCGGGCCGACTCCCACTAAGGGGGGTCGCCCGCACCCTCTACCCAGCGGGGGGTGACAGCTGCAGGAGGGAGGTGACGTGCGTGTCAGGGAGGGAGCTCTATTGCCCTCCCTGGCCCGCCGACTCCCCCCCAAAGCTGCCAGATCTTCGCAAGCAACATGCAACGCGCAGTGGAGGGGGTAACGGAGATGTGAGCGTAAGCGTACGTGTGAGCTCGGCGCTTCGGCTAGCTTCGGATAGAAGAAGAGGACAGAATACAGTTTTCTGTCTCCTTCTTACCAAGCAGGCAACGAAAGCGACAGGCGACGCGCGACGCTGCTCGCTCCACAATATTTCGATATATGTTCGATATGTTTCTCGGTTACAGCTTTTCTTTGTTTTATATTTTTGTTACAACTGTGAGGTAAATATGTATAAATATGTATATATAAATAATATATTTTATATATATATATATATATATATATATATATATATATTAAATATATTATACGTTTATATATACATATTTATTCATATTTACCACACAATTGTAACAAAAATATAAAACATCAAGAAAAGCTGTAACAGAGAAACACATATATACATATATACTGGGTGTTAAAAAAGTCTGGACACGGTCTAATATCTCGATAAGGCAGTTTTACTAGTGTTTTAGACAAAAGTTGTATGGCTTAAAGGGAGCCATCAGATGGTGGCAATGATTTGAACCTTGAAGAGTCATTTGAAGGTCACGTGAAAGTCACCGTCAATTTCTTAAATGGAACCCCCTACTTTTTATTGCATATTCTTGTAGCATATCTGGAAGGCTTTCCAAAACACTATAATAAAATATTTTTCCCTCAAATACTTTTCGAGTTATAAGGCTTGAAATGATTTCTTAATTTTACATAAACCGTAAAATATCTTGTAAAATATTCATTTTTCGATTATCTTACCTTAATACTTTTATGCACAAAATAATGAGAGGAATCAATTAATGTAAAGAAAACACATAGTTGTTTCGAAGAAAAAATATGTAATTTGCAATTAACAATTACATTTTCTTTCTTGAAAATAACTGTTTTCTTTACACCAATTGATTCCTCTCATTATTTTGTACATAAAAGTATGAAGATAAGGTAATCGAAAAATGAATATTTTACTAGATATTTTACGGTTTATGTAAAATTAAGAAATTATTTTAAGCCTTATAACTCAAAAAGTACTTGAGGGAAAAATATTTTATTAGTGTTTTGGAAAGCCCTCGAGATAAGCTACAAGAATATGCAATAAAAAGTAGGGGGTTCCATTTAAGAAATTAATGGTGATCTTCACGTGACCTTCAAATGACTCTTCAAGGTCAAATCATTGCCACCATCTGATGGACCCCTTCAAGACATACAACTTTTGTCTGAAACACTTTCTAGTAAAACTCTTCCTTATCGAGATATTCGACCATGTCCAGACTTTTTTAATACCCAGTATATCTCGATATATGCTCGATATGTTTCTTTCTTACAGCTTTTCTTTATGTTATATATGTATATATACACACACACACACACACACACACACACGTTTTGCGATATATTTAATATTATTAATTTTTTTATATATCTAAAATAATAAAAAAATAAAAATATAAGTGGCGACTTTCCACACCACCCATGAGGTATCACCAATGGCGCGTTAGGTTTTTTATGTGGACCTTCGCCTGAAGCCCTATTATACCACATTGTTTTATATTATATTTTAGAAGGAAAAAAGGATAAAGGAAGAAAGTATGGGAAAGTAAAAATAAATACTCCCTGAATTATTTTTTGATATTTATTTAATAATTTTTATATTTCATTAATAATAATAATAATTTTTTATAATAGTCGGGCCGCCTCCTCGGCCTTGGAGGCTACCACGACTATTATTTCGGGCGACGCCCCTGGTGTCCCTGGTGCCCCTGGTGGCCCTGGTGCCCCTGGTGCCCCTGGTGCCCTGGTGCCGCCGGGCATACCACCGGGCACGGGATTGGCCGCCTCCTCTTTTTTTGTTGTTTTCTGAAAAATAAAATAAATAAATTATAATGATGCATATATACATATATATATATATATATATATATATATATATAATTTGATAAAATATAATTTAAATATATAAAATAATAATATATTATTTTGCTGCTGCGGCGGTTGCGGCGGCTGCGGCGGCTGCGGCGGCGGCTGCTGCTGCTGCTGCTGCTGCTGCTGTTGTTGCTGCTGTCGCAAATATAACATCAGCTGCTGATGCATCAATTGTTGCTGATGCAACAATTGTTGCATCAGCTGCTGCATGTTGGGCTCTTGTAAAGCGAGTGCGCCCATTTCTGCATTAATTTCGTCTAAAATTTAGAAAAATTAAAAAGATGAAAATTTCTTAGTATTTTGTTACAAATAATAAATTACTTACGAGACATGTTGACGCTCAGCGCAAGTTCGTCTTGCCGTCTTTTCGTGTACTGAGAATGAGGCACACTTTGTTCATTTGTTTCATGCCGTTTCATTTGTTTTATGCCGTTCATTTGTTTCGCGGCGTTTTTATCAGATAATCTTGTCGCCTTGTACGCTCGAGTAAACGTATTTTTTTATACGTGCCTTGTGAATCTTGATGTTCAAGAAACTATCACAATCCCGATTGTGAGTGTGTTCTGATTATTTAAAATTCCTACATATCTTTATCCTTTGTAGTCTTTATCTTCTTTTATTCACTCTTCTTTAATTCTTTGTTTCTGTCTATTTTTTATTTCATAAAAATGTGCGGTTAAAAAAAAATCTAAGCGAAGCTTTTCAGAGGCTTGGCTCAATGATGATCGAATTAAATGTTGGATACGCAAAGTATCTTTTGATGAGAGCCTGTATCATTGTATAATATGTAAAAAAATATTTCGTGCAATACACATGTTTTGAGACATGCGGATTCTGCGAGTCATAAAAATAATATTAAAGAAAATATTTCATCTTTAAATACTGAAAATTCAGAAAAAAACATCAGAAAAATGTAAATTTAAAGAACAATGGCTAGATATTGAATTATTTAAGCCATGGCTACGCAAAGTGTCACATGACGTAAATTTATTTTTTTGTTCATTTTGTGATAAATCCATGGTTGCTGATTTGTCGAAAATTTATTGTCACGCAGAATCCAAAGCACATGTAGAAATTTGTAAAATTAAAACAGAAACAAAGAATACGAACGAAAATGTAAACGTAGTAGATGATTCACTTTTGTCGTTTGAAGAGCGAAAAGAAAATAGCAGAAATTCGGTATGCTGCATTAATTGCTGATAAAAATGTTTCGCATCAAACTGCAAAAGAAATCCTCATTTTTTTTCAACATATAGGAGAAGATCCTAATGTGTTAAAAAGCATGAGTATGAGCCGAACAAAATGTAAAAACATTATTACAAATGTTTTGTGCCCGGTCGAAACAGATCGTGTCGTCAATAAAATTCAGAATACAAAATTTTCAATTTTTATTGACGAAACATCTGATATAACAAATAATAAATGGATGACTTTTCTTGTTCGATACGTTGATCCAGAGACATTAGATATTCGCTCACAATTAGTTAAATTAATCGATATTGATGCCAAAGATTCAAGTGCAGAAAAGTTGTTTCAGGCATTTAAATGTGAAATGTGGAAATTACAGATACCGTTTTTAAATATCGTAGCTTTATCGTGCGATAATGCATCTGTTATGACAGGAAAACATTTATCGTTTAAAAAGAAATTGGAAGAAATATGCCCACATTTATTAACATTTTCATGCCCATGTCATTCCTCCGCATTAGCAGCGCATGCTGCTTGTTCTAAAATGCCTGCATATTGCGAGGAATTTCTAAAAAAAATTGCTACTTATCTCAATAGTAGTCCAAAACGTTCGGCTATTTTTCTTGAATTTTGCGAATGTTTCCAAGAAACAAATCGCAAAATATTGAAATTATGTGATACACGCTGGCTTTCGCACTATTTATGTATCGAAAGGCTTCTTGAATCTTGGGATACAATTAAATACTTTCTTACTGAAATGTCTGAAAAAACAAATTCTGGAGAATATCTATTGTCTATGATGAACAACGTAGAGATGAAAGCTTATTTCCTGTTTTTAAAATACGTTTTGAATTTCTTTAATGCATTTAATGCATTTTTTCAAGCATTAGAAACAAGGATTCATTTATTACATCCTAAATCTATAAACTTTCTTTTCCAAATCTGTCGAAATTTTTTAAAAGAAGAATATTTAAAACCATTTTCTACAAACATTATATTCTCATTAAAAGAAAATCAAAAAACTATGAATGAAATTATTTTGGGAACAGAATGTGAAGAATATCTAAACGAATTAACGCTGAAAGGTCACATAAACATAGTTAATATTGTTCGAGAGAACTGTTTAACATTTTATGTGACTGCTGCGGAAGAAATTCGTAAAAGATTACCTATAAATAACATATTTTTATCAAAGTTACAAGTTTTTTAGCCATACATAAGTTTATTTGATAATAATAGAGAAACATCATTCAATGATGTTTCTTTTATAGCTAAAACTATCGGCGGTTTTGATGAAAACGGTTTAAAAAAAGAATGGATTGCTTTACCATTAGATTTTACAATAGAAGAAAAACAAAGCTTTTCCAAATTAAATTTCGACAGCATGTGGAAAAAAATTTTACAAAATCAACATAATAATTTTGCTAAATATCCCAATTTAAAAAAGGTTATAAGTACTATAAGATCTCTTCCAAATTCAAATGCCGATTCGGAAAGAATGTTTTCTCTTTTGAATAATTTAAAAACGAAAAAACGTAACAGTTTTTCGTTAAATACTGTAAATGCTATTTGTGTATTTAAATCGGCATTAAAAACGAGGGGCGAAACAGCTATAAATATGAAAATTGATAAAAAGCATTTATCTCTTATGTCAGCGGATAAATTATATGCTACCGCTACTAAGAAAAATAAAAGTATTTTAAGATTACATGCTGCAGATACTGACATAGCTGGCCCCTCATCTCATTAATATTAAATTTATTAAAGACATTACGCTTGTATAAAACATCTTGTCTGTCTAACAGACACCATACTTGCAGAAAGCAAGAATATAGAAAAACATCTTGTATGTGTGTGTGTGTGTGTGTGTGTGTGTGTGTGTGTGTGTGTGCTGTCTGTCTGTCTGTCTAACAGACACCATACTTGAAAAAATTAGATTATAAAAAATATCTTGTCTGTATAACAGACACCATACTTAAAATATAACAAAATAATGCAATGTGGTATAATAGGGCTTCAGGCGAAGGTCCACATGAAAAACCTAACGCGCCATTGGTGATACCTTATGGGTGGTGTGGAAAGTCGCCACTTATATTTTTATTCTTTTATTATTTTAGATATACAGGGTGTTCAAAAAGTCCCGGACCGGTCGAATATTTCATAAACTATGCACTTTAGAAAGAAATGTTTTAGACAAGTTATATGGCTTGAAGGGGGCCATAAGATGGTGTCATTGGTTTGACCTTGGAGAGTTATTTGAAGGTCACATGAAGGTCACCTTCAATTTCTTAAATAGAACCTACTATTTGTCATTGCATATTCTTGTAGCTTATCTCGAGGGCTTTCCAAAACACTATAATAAAATATCTTTTCTTCAAGTACTTTTTGAGTTATAAGGCTTGAAATAATTTCTTAATTTTACATAAACCGTAAAATATCTTGTAAAATATTCATTTTTTGATTATCTCACCTTAATACTTTTATGTACAAAATAATGAGAGGAATCAATTGGTGTAAAGAAAACACAGTTATTTTTAAGAAAAAATATGTAATTGTTAATTGCAAATTACATATTTTTTTTTCGAAACTACTATGTGTTTTCTTTACTCCAATTAATTCCTCTCATTATTTTGTATAGAAAAGTATTAAGGTGAGGTAATCGAAAAATGAATATTTTACAAGATATTTTACAGTTTATGTAAAATTAAGAAATTATTTCAAGCCTTATAACTCATAAAGTACTTGAAGGAAAGATATTTTATTATAGTGTTTTGGAAAGCCCTCGAGATAAGCTACAAGAATATGCAATGACAAATAGTAGGTTCTATTTAAGAAATTGAAGGTGACCTTCATGTGACCTTCAAATGACTCCAAGGTCAAACCAATGACACCATTTTATGGCCCCCTTCAAGCCATACAACTTTTGTCTAAAACATTTCTTTCTAAAGTGCATAGTTTATGAAATATTCGACCGGTCCGGGACTTTTTGAACACCCTGTATAAAAAAATTAATAATATTAAATATATCGCAAAACGTGTGTGTGTGTGTGTGTGTGTATACATATATAACAAAGAAAAGCTGTAAGAGAGAAGCATATCGAGCATATATCGATATATATATATATATATATATATATATATATATATATATATATGTATCGATATATGCTCGATATGTTTCTCTCTTACAGCTTTTCTTTATGTTTTATATTTTTGTTACAACTGTGAGGTAAATATGTATAAATATGTATATACAAAAATAATATATTTATAATATATATATATATATATTAAATATATTATATACGTTTATATATACATATTTATACATATTTACCACACAGTTGTAACAAAAATATAAAACATAAAGAAAAGCTGTAACAGAGAAATATATCGAGCATGTATCGAGAGATTGAGGAGCGAGCAGCGTCGCGCGTCACCCGTCGCTTTCGTTGCCTGCTTGGTAAGAAGGAGACAGAAAACTGTATTCTGTCCTCTTCTATCCGAAGCTAGCCGAAGCGCCGAGCTCACACGTACGCTTACGCTCACATCTCCGTTACCCCCTCCACTGCGCGTTGCATGTTGCTTGCGGAGATCTGGCAGCTTTGCTCCCCCCGTCCATCTCCACGATGTACCTGTCCTTAACCTCCTGGAGTTCGTCCTCCAGTCTTCCTATCTTCCTCCCTCAACTCCTCGCTCTCACGCAGAGCCTTCTCTCCCTCCTTTCGCGTTATGGCCGCCTGGTCCACCTCCCTCTGCAGACGCTCATTCTCCATTCTCATGCCCCTAATTTTCCTTCTAAGTTTGGCAGCGATCTCCTCATCCCGACCGCTCTGCTCCGCTTGGGACCTGTGCGCTAATATATTAAGGCCGGCGTGGACTCTTAGGGCTGTCGACCTCAACAGTCTCACATACTGGCCATTCAGGTTCTTCGCCGTCGTGGCCACCTTTTCTATCACCCGCACCGCCTGCATGATCTCGGACGTGATGTCAGGAGTCGGTTGATTATCCAACTCCTCCATCACGTCCTCCACAGCAGGCAGGCTGGCAGACGGTGGGATCACGAGGTTGGGATTCGCCATCCTTCTCTCCTCCCATTCGTCTCTCTCCCTTTTTTTCTCCTCCTCCCTTTCCCTTTCTCTCTCCCGGATAGTATCTATAATGTTCGTGGTTCTAGGTCTACCACGCTTCCTTCTGTGTCTCGGTTCTGCGTCCCCCGCTGATCCCTCGTCCCCAGCCGAGAGAGCCGAACCATCCGATCTAAGAGGGTCCTCCCTACTTCTTTTGGACGCCTTGGAGGGGGCGAGGACTGATGAGGAAGCCTCGCTGGTCTCCCCCCTCCTGGATCAGGGTGGGCTCATCCACGCAGATGGTCGGGTCCAACTCCGACCCGGTAACATCCAACGGCGTGGAGGCCCGTCTGGCCCTAGTTTGTACTGCAGAGGATGTCTCCATCTTCTCCAGCTGGACGACGGGCAGCAGATTGCCGCCCTCCAGAAGACCTCCTATCCCCGGGGGCTCCGGAAGCAAGCACACACATTCAGGATAATAATAATATTAATATGTTAAATGTTTATTATGTTTACCGCATTCTTCAATCGAACACATAATCGCGTTCAATAGCGCCAGTAGTATATTAACCTACCGCAACCTACCATGACAAAAAACTGCTTGCAGTCGCCGAATAATTATCGTCGCATTGTCGCGTCGTCGCGTTGTGTAGTAACGTGTCCGCGCGTGTTTCTTTCATCGAGTGATTTTTAATCGCCAACAGTTATTATTCGACAGTGATTAATAGTGATTAGTGATAAGTCATTAGTAAATTTCTCGTTTTATCGAGTGAGTAAATAAATGTGATTACGTTAAAGTTTATAAAAGAATACAGTTCATGAGAAAGAAGAAAAACTTTCAGAATAATTTAGTGTGGATTTCTTGTCTTTTGCAACGTGATATCTACGTTAAATTTGAGAACGTACGATCTATTGGAAAATTCATTTCTCCTTCAAGCAATTACAGCAATACATCAAAAGTCATCGAACAAGGTAATGATAACCATTTTTTGACGTTATGTGAAAACAGATCTCGGGAAGTCAGAGGGACAGTGTGTCAAAGGAAATTCGTGAAAAGAGAGGGGTTTTTAGTGGGTAGGGAGTACCGAGTTGGTAATTAGACTTGGTACTCGAGTCCCACATAACTCACCGGACCGAACGGTGAGTATGCATAAAATGCATTTTCCCCTCGTAAAAAAAAACAAAAAAACACGGGTAAGTGAGCGAATGAGAGAGAGAGAGGAGAGAGAGAGAGAGAAGAGAGAAAGAGAATGTATGATTCGCATCTCCCTCCTCCGTGGTGTGCCACCTTGTCGTGGTGGAGGAGCTCCCCTTCTCGTTGGGGGAGGGGTCTAAGAGCAGGGAGGGTCCCGTTAGCGCACGGTGCGATAGCGCACCAACCCGATAGCACACGAAAAATTGACACAATTCCGATAGCGCACCAACCCGATAGCACACGTCCCGATAACACACAAAGTAAATCGCGCACAATCCCGATAGCGCACCAACCCGATAGCGCACGGATTCACTTTGCAACTTTTCACGCGAAGCGAGGGGGACGGGGTGGGTGCGGGAGGGGGGCCGAAGGCCCCCCTTGCACCCCTCCGTGTGTGTGTGTGTGTGTGAGAGAGAGAGAGTGCGTGTGTGAGGGGATAGTGCTTTCGTGCGCTATCGGGTTGGTGTGCTATCGGGTTGGTGCGCTATCGGGATTGTGCGCGATTTACTTTGTGTGCTATCGGGACGTGGGCTATCGGGTTGGTGCGCTATCGGGAATTGTGTCAATTTTTCGTGTGCTATCGGGTTGGTGCGCTATCGCACCGTGCGCTAACGGAACCCGCTCCTAAGAGCACACCATTGCACGTATGAGTCAGTGTGAGCATGTGTGTGCGTATGGGACGCGGTCGGCCCCGGTGGATATTCCCGGCAGACTAACGAAGGGGGGAGTAGTAGCCCCGCGACCGCGGTGGAGAAATGACGTCGGTACCTGACCTCTGGTCTGGAAGACGTCGGAACGTAAGTCCCGGACTTGTCCAGGCAAAGTCGGCCTGAAGGGCTATGTTTAACGTGGAAAGACCGCTCCCTCTCCGCTGGCGGAGCCTATGCCGGGGTTGAAGTTTTGTAACTGGGCGTGTGTGTGGAGGATTACCTGGCCAGTATTTCCTCATACCCGAGCCGGGCGGGGTAAGTCCCGGCACCGTCTAGCCCGAGGTATGGGTTACTCGTGGCTCGGAGCCACGGGGCTCACTCGATAGAGGTGACGCTAAACCTATAGCATCATTTTGTGGACCTGGCCCTCTCCATGAACCTTTTTTTAGTAGTCACTGTGGGCGACTAGGGTTGACCACCCGAAAGCCGCTTCTCGGTTGTTGCTCACTTCCATTAGGGTTATTAACTCGGCAGGGAAGTAGCCCTACTGCGGTAGGGCTCCCCTGATGGGCGAACTGTCGTTATCTTTTTGTAGGTATAATATGGAAGACTATTGCATCATCTTTGGATTGGGGGAGGAGGTGGTGGCATCGCCACCGATCAAGGGAGCGCCTGACGGGAGGCTTCGTGACCCGAGGGCCACCACGTACGTGGATACTCCGTGTATGGGGAGGTCGTCGGCGACGGAGAACATCCCACAGGCGGTGGTGACCGAGGTCGTGGAGGCAGTACGCGGTGGGGTAGAGGAGGACCCTTTTAGGAGGAGCAGCAAGGTAATGCGCTCCCCCCTAACACCGGATCTGGAACTGCCGGGAGGGAGGGCCCGGAAGTGTCGCCGAACATCCTCAACGCCGGTGATCTTCCGAATATTGGAGGATTGCTGCCGGTGATGAACACCGAGAGGATGGAAGCGGCGACTCTGGATAGGACAGGGCGGGCGTCCACGCCATATGAAGGTATGACCTCTGGAGCGGGTTCTATTATTTTTGTTGATGAGCCCACCTTGATCGGGGAGGGGGGTGAGATGGATGAGGCTTCCTCGTCCGCCTTGGCCCCCTCCAAGGCGGTCAAGAGGAGCAGAGGCCCCGAGTCGTCCGGGTCGGAGCGCTCGACCTCAATGACTGAGGACGAGGGCTCCACCACGAGTGCCGGCTCGAGACAGAGGAGGAAGAGAGGGAGACCACGCACCACCAATATAATAGACGTGGTTAGAGCGAAAGAGAGAGAGAGGGAGGAGGAGAGGAAGAGAAAGAGGGAAGAGTGGGAGGAAAGAAGGATGGCGGACCCGAACCTTGTCATCCCGCCGGCCGCCAACCTGCCCGGCTTGGAGGACGTGATGGGGGAGTTGGAGAATCAACCGACTCCCGACGTCACATCCGAGCTGATGCAGGTGGTGCGGACGATCGAGAAGGTGGCGGGAGAAGATCCATGCGGGTCTTAACATACTCGCATACAGAATACAGCAGGAGCGAGATGGAGATGGGGAGGAGGTGGCTAGCCTTAGGAAGAAAATTAGGGGGCTACAGCTGGAGAAGTGTAGGATGGAGAAGGAGATGGAGCAGGCCTCACACCACAGGAAGGAGGCGGAAAAGATAGTGAGAGAGAATGAGGAGCTGAAGCGGAAGGTGGGAAGAATGGAGGAGGAGCTCAGGGACGTGAAGGAGAGGCTCGTCGATGGAATGGATGGGGGTGGTTGGCGGGCGGAGGTGGGTGACTGGGAGTCGCCCGCCCCGGCCCGCTCACCCCCTCCCCACATACGTCTGTCTTCCCTTGTCGGGGAGGAGGGGGCGCGGGGGTTCCCTGCCGAAAGCGGGGGCCGCCCCGCGCCTCCCCCCGCGTTGGGGGAGGTACGGGGGAGTTTGATTCGAGTCTCCGCCTCCTTCAACAGATGGAGGGGATGGTGAACAGAATCGTGGAGCAGGTTATGGACAGGCTCAGCGTCTGGGGTTCGTGGGGATCGTTGATTGTCCCGCAGACCCCGGCCGCCGACCCCCTCGTGGAGTTCGACCACCTTCCGGCGCCGGAGGCCCCTAAACCGGGGCCGTCGGCCGTCGTGAGGGAGCCTGGGAGGAGGAAGAAGAAAAAGAAGAAGAAGGGGTCGGCGGCTCCTGTCCTTGAGTATTTTGGACGACCGGAGGGCGGACAGGAGCAGCACCAAGAGGAGCCAAGGAAGGAGGTGGAGGAACCGAAGCCCGAGGCACCTACATGGGCTATGGCGGCCGGGAGGAGGGGGGTCAGAATAGGCCCTCCCCCCGCCCTCGGTCGCCTACGGGCTCGGCCGGGGGGTCTTGTGGTGGCGGCGGCGGCGGTGGGAGGGGGGCCCTCCTCCCCCACTAAGGGCGGGGAGGACCCCGTCCACGGCCGCGGTCACCATCACGGCCCCCGATGGTACATACGCGGAGGTCGAGCAGAGCGAGACGAGCCGTAGGTGCGGACAAATTGAGAAGCTTGGGCATCGAGGACATGCGGGCCCGTCGTGGACTGACGGGCTCGTATGTCCTCGAGATCCCAGGACTCACGAAGGAGGACAGGGAGTCCAAAGCGGAGGCCCTTGCCGCGGAAATGCGGGGGGTTTTCGCCGAGGACCCCTCTGTCCGAATAGATAGGCCATCGGCGGCGATTCGTGTCCGGGGGATAGACGAAGCGGTGACAGCGGAGGAGGTCGTGGCGGCGATCGCAGATAGGGACGTTGCCAAACACGAAAAGATCAAGGTCTCCATTAGTAGGCCAGCTAATGGAATGGGCGTGGCTTTGGTCCGGTCCTGTTAGGGCGGCGGACGATTTGGTCACGGCTGCCCGCCTAAGGATAGGGTGGACGTCGGCCAGAGTGGAGTTGGCTGTGGCGCGTCCCTCTCACTGTTTCAAGTGCTGGGGGGAGGGGCATGTCGCAGCCAGATGCAGCAACGCCGAGGACAGGTCCCGCACCTGCTATAGGTGCGGAACGGCGGGACACACGGCCTCCTCGTGCCGAGCGGCCCCTCGCTGCTTACCGTGCGCGGAGGCGGGGAAGAGGGCGGACCATCGGACGGGAGGAGCTGGCTGTGAGCGGTTTCTGGGGCGAGCCCCACCCGTCTCGTCTGCCCCCCAACAGCGGCAGAGGCAGCGGCAGCAAAAACATCAGCAGGGGCAACAGCAGCAATTACGGGAGGCGCCGCAGCAGCCGCGACCGAAACCTCTGCCCAAGGAGCAGAGGCCCCCGAGGGAGAGGACTGTAAGGAGGGACTCGGAGATGTGCGCGGAGGAAGCAGATGGCTAGGGACAAGTCCGCTCCTCTAACTATTTTGCAGGCCAACCTCAACCACTCCCGCCGTGCGCAGGATCTTTTCTTGCACACAATGGCGGAGCGTGGTTGTGAGTTGGGTGTGGCGTCGGAGCCGTATGCGAGCCCCCCCAGGCACGTCCTGGTTTCCGGGCGGGTGCCTGGGGAGGGCCGTACCCCTGGTGGCCATCGTGCGGGGGGGTGACGAAAAGTCGCCTCCCTGCGGGATGGGGGCCAGGGGCCGGCATTTTGTGATGGTGAAGTGGGGGACTATCTGCGTCATTGGAGTATACCTTCCTCCCTCGGCGAGGTGGAGGAGGCAGTGAGGAGCGGCCTTCCTAGGCCGGTCCACGTGATGGGTGACTTCAACTCCAAATCGAGGAGTTGGGGCTGCCGGTACGGGGACCGGCGCGGAGAGGTGCTGCGGGACTGGACAGGGTCACTGGGGTTGACCCTGCTCAACGAGAGGTCCGTGCCCACGTGCGTGAGGCCGCAGGGGGAGTCCATCGTCGACCTGACGTGGGCATCCCTTGCGGCCCTGCGCAGGGTGGGGGGCTGGAGGGTGGCGGCCGAGCTTGAGACCCTGTCGGATCACATCGAGCTCGGTTTAGCTGCCCCTCGGCCCCCCATCGGGGCGGACGTGATGGAGGAGCGCAGGTGGTCCCTCACCAGGTTGAACCCGGACCTCCTGATGGCCTCGATGCACGCTTCGCTATGGGTGTGGGGGAGGATCGTCAGGGGCGGGGAGGAATGGAAGTAGAGGAATTGGCGTCGAGGCTTCGCGAGGCTCTTTGGAGAGCTTGCGATGCCTCGATGCCAAGGGTAAAAAAGGGATGCGGGAAGAGGTCGGCGTACTGGTGGACCGAGGAAATCGCGAATCTTCGCGATGCCTCGGTCCGGGCCAGGCGCCGGCTCCAACGGACCCTGCGAAGGAGGGGTAGCAGTGAGGCGTGCATAGAGCAGGCGCGGGGGGAGTATCGCGAGGCTCGGCACTCCCTTTGCGCTGCCATCGGGAGGTCTAAGACCAGGGCCTGGGAGGAGCTGATCGCCTCCCTGAATGACGACCCGTGGGGGCGCCCGTATAGAATGGTCCTCAAGAAGTTGAGGCCACGGGCGCCTCCGACCACGGAGTCTCTCGCCCCCGGCTTCCTCGGGGAGGTGGTCAAGACCCTCTTCCCCGGGGGAGCCGGGGGTGCGGTGCCCTTCCCCCTCTCGAGCCGTATGCCCGAGTGGAGGGAGGGCTGGGAGGTGACAGCGGAGATGGGGGAGGCCGTCCGAAGGATGAAGCCGAATAAGGCTCCCGGTCCGAACGGCATCCCGGGCAAGATCTGGGCCCTGGTCATGGGTGAAACTGGCGGGTCCCTGAGGTACCTCTTCACGAGGTGCCTCAGGGAGGGGGTCTTCCCCTCCCTCTGGAAGGAGGCGAGATTAGTCCTCCTCCCGAAGGGACGGAGGAACCCCGATGACCCATCGACTTACCGACCTCTCTGTCTGTTGGACGAGGTCGGTAAGCTGATGGAGCGCGTGCTGGTGGGGCGTCTCAATGAGCACCTGCAGCGAGTGGCAGGGCTCAATCAGCGCCAATTTGGGTTCCGGACGGGTCGACGATCGCCGCAATCGACTGTCTGCGGGCCCACTCGGAACAGATAGTCCAGCGCGGGGGGGTGGCGTTGGCTGTATCCTTGGACATAGCCAACGCGTTCAACACCCTTCCGTGGGACAAGATAGGAGAGGGGCTGCAGTCGCACGGGGTCCCGGATTACCTGACCAGGGTAATCCGGGACTATTTCAAGGAGAGGTGCATCGCCTACCGCGATGCCGGGGGGTGCGCAGACGGAGGCCCATCGTGCGCGGTGTCCCGCAGGGGTCCGTCTTGGCCCCGTTGCTGTGGGACATCGCGTACGATGGGGTACTGGGAAGGATACTTCCCCCCGGCTGCCAAGTCATTTGCTATGCAGATGACACACTGGTGATAGTCGGGGCGAAGAACTGGAGGGACGCGGTTACGCTTGGCAACATCGCGGTAACCGGGGTAGTCCGCGGCATAAAGGCGCTGGGCCTGGAGGTTGCCCCCCAGAAAACGGAGGCCGTCTTCTTCCATGACGGCTCCCGGCCGGCCCCCCCCAGGCTCACATTTAGGGTGGACGGACATGACGTCCAGGTGGGGACCCGGATGAAATATCTGGGTCTCCATCTGGATGGCATGTGGACATTTGAGGAGCATTTTGCCCAGTTGGCCCCCAAGATAGATGGGGTGGCGGCCTCACTGGCGAGGCTGCTACCCAACCTGGAGGGACCGGACGACCGGGTCCGCAGGTTGTATGTGGGCACGGTCGGATCGGTGGCCCTCTACGGGGCCCCGATTTGGGCGGATGCGGCCTCGGGGTCCAGAAGGATCAGGAACATGCTACGGGGGACACATCGCCTCATTGTATTGAGGGCCGCGCGCGCATACCACACTGTCGCGTATGCGGGGGCGGCAATCCTGGCGGGTTCCCCCCCTGGAGCTCTTGGCGCGTGGCCAGTCAGCCGCATATTGGGGGGTAAGGGAGCTCCGTGGGGGGGAACCATCGTGGGGCCGGGGACCAGGAGGGCCATTGGCCGTCAAGCGGTGGAATTGGTCCTCGCGGACTGGCAGCGGCAATTAGCCGGGCCGGCCCACAAGGGCCAAAGAGTAGTGGGGGCCATTTTCCCTGTTTTCAGGGAGTGGCTGGGGAGGACCTGGGGGCGCATCACCTTCCGGGTGGCGCAGGTGGTGACCGGGCATGGTTGCTTCGGTTACTACCTGTGCCGCATCGGGAGGGAGGCGACCCCCGGGTGCCATCACTGCAGGGGAGATCGGGACACGGCGTAGCACACCCTCGAGGCCTGTCTGGCCTGGGAGGTGCAGCGCTGTTCCTTGGCCGCGGTGGTGGGGGAAGATCTCTCCCTCCGCGCCGTGATGCGGGCCATGGTGCGGGGGGAGGAGCAATGGAGGGCAGTGGCCTCCTTTTGCGAGGAGGTCATGAGGACCAAGGAGGAGGCGGAGAGGGTCCGTCGACGGATGCCGCCCCCAGAAGCGCAGGATGTCGTGGCCCGGAGGATGCGGCGAGGGAGGAGAAGGCGACCCGTGCCTGGGCCCCAGGCCCCAGCGCGTGACTGATTGAGAGGGGGGCTATTGGGGGCCCGCTCCCCCCTCACTGCAGGCTAGGTGGACAGATGGGGGGCTAGAGGGAGGTTCCGGGGCTGGCAGGGCCTGATGGCCTACCTGGTGCTCCCCCTCCCTCCCCCCATCCGGCATAAGAAGAGGCCCCGTTCAGGGGCCGTGGCGAGGGGGCCCCGGTGTAGAGTGGGGAGATCTCCCACCGGGACAGAAGACCCCATTAGACGGAGCCGGGAGGCGGACGGGTGTCCTCCCTCTCGGCTACAACGAGGGATTGCGGTGGGGGAGTCGCGGAAGAATGCCTGTGGCGTACCCGTGGCTCCCCCGTGACACCGCGGTGGAGGACACCCGCAGGGGTTTTAGCCGGTAGGAGTCCGGCATAACCCTCTCTTCCTCCCCGGGGAGGGGGTATCCATGAGGATTTCCCCTGCATATCAAAAAAAAAGAATGTATGTATTCGCATGTATGTCCGTGCATAGTATAGCGACCAGCTGATCGCAGCAGGCGCCCCGCGTAAGCACCCGCGTCTGATGGTGAATCGCGCCACCCTTGCCTGCCTCTTGTATTCGACCCGTCATACGTTAACTACTTTCTTTTTATAATTCAAAAACTATGCTTTGCACAAAATTTTGCCAAAGGAAAAATTGTCTTAGAATGAATGTATATATATAGGTTAACTGTAATTTAAAACTGTAATTTAAATTTTTGTTTTAAATGTTTAAATAATTATTTAAGTAAAAAATTTTATATTTTAATAATTTAATAAATAAAACTATAATTAAATTTTCAAATTGAAAGTAAATAAGTATTTAATTAACATATAACATATTACATTAACATATTACATTAACATATAACATTAATATAACATAGCATAATCGTATAACATAATTATAATTATATCTTTTTTCTCATATTGAATTCCTTTTATTTTTTGTCTGAAATAAAAGTTTTGTATATATGTACTCTAAATACTATTAGATAGTTATTATTAGATTCTTTTTTAAAAGTTAATTATTAGATACCTAATTTAGTTTAGTATAATTTAATTTATTAATTCAATAATTTATTAATTTAAAAATTAATATTAAATAAATAATTAATAATTTAGTTTAGTAATAATTTAATAATTTAATTTAGTATTTTAGTATATTCAATTACTTCTTGTGAATTTTCTTCTATTTTTCTTTTCTTCGGTACACATACCCCATTTAATAAAGTGGTCAATGGCATATGACCTTTCAATTTGCGAATATCTCTTAAATCATGTATCAATAAATATATTGGATCATCTGCAAAAATATATGATTGGTAAATTAGATTATAGATTTATTGTAGATAATTTATAATAATATAGATAATTGTAATTATTTATAATATTAGTTACAAATTTTAAACTAATCCATTCAAATGTATAATACTTGTAGTTTGCATAATTCCTATTAATTCAATTTTATCTCCTTTACTTATTTGTATCGAATATTCATCATTTGTAAAATTCATAATATGTGTTTCTATTTTGTAAATACCATCCGTGATAGACCCATAACCAATTAATTTATTTTGTTCATTTGTCTCAGTAAAATTTGTTTTGACATAAGCTTCCAAAACTAAAAAGTATGAAGTATGTGTAAACATTTAAAATAATTAAAATAATCATTAAAACATTTAAAACAAAAATTAAAATATAAAAATCAAAAATCATTTAAAATAATCATTTTATATAAGTATACATAGATGAAAATATAGATATAAGTATATGTAAATATAAGTATAGATTATGTATATATGTATAATATATATTAGTCGGCCCGTTTGGTAATGTAACATACGTAAAAACGCTTCGCCACATACTACATTACTAGACGCGCGGCTCACTGGTATAAATCTGTTTAAAGGATGGCATTGATTTAATGTATATATAATGGAACATACTAACGCGTTGAAGTGCATTTAATATTTCGCTCAATTTTATTTGTATAGGCTTATCTTCATAAATTTGAATAGGTTTGAATTTGCCTAAATTAGATATAACAGTGTTGTTACGTATTAATAACTCATATGGAACGTACCCATTGTTAAAATTTGCTATTTTGGGAATTCGCGCTTGCACGCCACCCAGATGAACAATTCTATATAAAAAATAGAAGAATATGAATAAAATTATTAATGTTATATTAATGAGACTTCTCAATAGTCATATGTATAAAAGAATATTTACATAATTTGGCATTATGTGATGCATTATGTTATCTATATCACTATTCCAGGCGACGACTTGAACTCCTCGCCTTCCGTTATCATTATTTAAATAAAATTTTAATACTTTATATTGCTTGTTATTCCCTACAATGCAAGGTGACTCGATTCCATCAATGTAACCTATTACTTCACTATAAGAATAATAAGTATATATATTAACAAGTATAATTAGTAATTATATGATTACATGATTAATTATTTTACTTTATATAATTGTAAAAAGCGATCCTTTCATATTTATTAATCTGTTGAAAGAAATTAAGTTTTCTATTATATTTGGAGAATTTGTTTGTTTGAATGTTTTTTGTGTATACTTTGTATATTTTTTAATACTTTCTTTACACAAATATGAAATTTTATGAATTTAACAGTAAAATCGTAAGGAAGAGATTAACAGTGTTATAGGTGAGTATATTTAATGAGAGAGAGAGAGAAAGAAGTGGAGAAAATAATTTTATATTTTTTTTGTTTTAAAGAGACTTACTTGAGTTAATTAGCTCTTACTTGAGCTAATTCTGTTAGGCAATCAAAGGAAGAGTATAATGAAGTGGGATAGAAATAATAACAAAGTTTGACGTAATTATTAAGATTGTGTTCACCACATTTGTATGCGGTTATTATTATTATTACAAAAAACGTCTACATATTCTTTTATCTATAGTTTAGAACGTAAAATGTATTAAAGAGGACTTAAAATCGTGACTATACTAAACTTCCGTTCCTTTGAAACAAAATTCATTTCTCTGACATTATTATTATTTATATAATCACGGAATATATTGTGCGTATTCAAAAATTTTCTTTCCAGTGTTCTTTAAAAAAAGTTCTAATATCTAATCGAATATAGAAAAAATAAACTGTATGTAAAAAAAGTAATTTAAAAAATTAATAATTTGCACATTGCTTCCTCACCACTTTATTTCGCTCACAAAACTTCTCAGAGGAAGCTAGTTTTTAAATTAAAGCAAAATTATTAGCATATAACAGATTAGCTTCCTCATTTTTCTTTCAGAGGAAGCTTCATGAGCGAAATAAAATGGTGAGGAAGCAATGTGCAAACTAATTTGTATAAAATAATGAGAGGAATCAATTGGTGTAAAGAAAACACATAATTGTTTTGAAAAAAAAAATGTAATTGTTAATTGTAAATTACATTTTTTTTCGAAACAATTATGTGTTTTCTTTACACCAATGGATTCCTCTCACTATTTTGTACGTAAAAGTATTAAGGTAAGATAATCGAAAAATGAATATTTTACAAGATATTTTACGGTTTATGTAAAACTAAGAAATTATTTCAAGCCTCATAACTCGAAAAGTACTTAATGAAAACTATCTTAATTATAGTGTTTTGGAAAGCTCTCGAGATAAGCTACAAGAATATGCAAAAGCATGTAGGGATTCCCATTTAAAAAGTTGGAGGTGATCTTCACGTGACCTTCAGGTGACGTGGTCAAACTAATGGCATCATCTTATGTCCCCTTCAAAACCATACAACTTTTGTCTGAAACATTTTTGTCTTAAGGAGGAATATACCTTTGTGAGGGCAAAATCAATGGTCATTTTTGACGATTTATAAAACAAAGGCAAATCGATATATTCAAATTCGGTTTTTTGCACATAAAAATACATGTCTTAAGGTACAAGAAAAAAATTTTTTTTTTCAATTTCAATACAAAATGGCGGCTGGGTGGCCGATACAAAAACACTCCTTTTTTTCAAAGACCTCCACGGGCGTACTCGTACAGGTCGCAATTTTGAACATAGGACAAAAAATAAAAAAGATTTGGAAACTAGATATAAAAAACTAGAAAACAACGTAGGATTTTGTTAAAATATTGATTTTTAAAAAAATGGCGTCAATATGAAGGAAAAAATTGCGTTTTTTACCGAAAAAATTGTTCGATTTTCGATCATAAAATTGTTAATTTTTATTTTATCGAAAAAATCCTACGTTGTTTTCTAGAAAATGAGATGAAGAAGCTACAGTTAAAATTTCAAGTCGATCTGTTCAAAACTGAAGGCGCTATGAATACGCCCGTTTCAAAAAACATAGTTTCGAGAAAAACGCGTTTAAAGTTTTAAGTACTATAAAATCATGAAAATTTAGTGTCTACCTTTAATCGGCGATGCCTGGACCGTACAGTTGTCCTTCTAATGCAATATTCTCCTGCTCTTCTTCTTTTCTGGACGATGTAGCTTCTTTGCGGGCTAGTTTTGCCTCTTCAGTGAGGGAGCGCTCCGATTTTTTAATGCGTTTTTCGTCAGCTTCGCTACAAAAATTGTAGCATTGCAGGCCAATAGTGATTCCCAATTGACTCATGACTTGCATTATACCTTTATATCCATCATTAAAATGAATTACTGCAAGATTGACTGCAATATCAAGTACGATTTTGCCCCCAGAAACAGCTTTCGGAGCCATTGACCATACCATGGCATTAAAACTCTCATTCGAATTTTGAGTGTATCCTCCTAAGCAGCGTGTCAGCAAATCGTCAGTGCTCAATTCCTCGTATACTTTCTTGATGGCTTCAAAAATATCTTCTGACATTGCTGGATCGTGCTTGTAATTTTTTGCATCTCCTCCGATAGCTTTGCGCAATTGCCAAGCACACCATGATTTCGGGCCCTCTGGGCATAAATGGTGTTGCGGTTTAGTGTCTGTCGAAATTTTATGATATAGCGTGGCCCAAATAGCTTTTCTCATTTCTTCGACGGAATGGCAGTGTCGTCGAATGGCCAATCCGTAATAAATTGTGAGTTTATCGATTAGTTTACCGGTTAATTTGCCTTTACCGCCCAACTTATTTTTCTTCGCTAGATTTCGAAGCCGACTGCCCATTCTTTTTTCCACATGGTCGATGCATTCTTTTTTATGTACGCCTGGATTTTTCTCGACGATCGCCTTGAAAGTCTTGCAGTCCCCATCACCGATATAATTAACGTACGTCACTTCATTTTTTTCATTTGCTCGCGAAAACATTTCTGTTGCTCCATCTACTTTTATCTTCCCCGCCGATCTCTCGTGATTTACCGCGCAGACTGCTTCGTGATCCTCTTTCCATTTTTCGAATTCAGCAGTGTCTTCTTTATCGCTCCACCATGAACACGCCTTACAAAATTTGCTTTTCACTAATTAATAATTTGCTTCGACATCGACAACTTTCCCAGTGTACCAGCCTATTAGCGACACAACTCCATACAGTGACGAAAAACCTCTTTTGCGCCAGGATCCATCGCCTGACACCGTGATGCCATTGTTTTCGCCTTTATCTGTAGATATTCTTTTTTCTTCTTGAGCGGCATTCTTCATTGAAAAAGAACAAACAGTATCAGTTGCCTTGTGGATAGTTGAAATAATTAAATCGTAACTTTTTTGCGCTACTGGCGATGGCAAATCCATTATGGAGCAGAATTTAATAATGCCATTTATTCCAACACCGAGCAAACGCATTGCAAAAATTAAACGCTTATTCACTTCAAAAGCCTTATTCTCAATTTTTGGACAGCTATTTATATACACTGGTGGGCACTCGTCACACGTAACAACAATTTTGAAACCCAAACCTTGTTTGCTTGCCTCGGTGAATTTGACTTTTTTATGGCATGTATGGCACACTAGTATATCAGATAAGGCAGAAAAAACTGTGCAAAACACAGTATACGATAGCCAAAAGCGGAGTCGTAATCAACATCGTAAGTATCTTCTGAGAGTTTCAATTTTTTCGCCGACGTACCGACGCTCTCAGCCGACTCTTCCAACTGGTAACGATTTTGCATCTTGCGGCTACTTGTACTTCTTCTAGAGGCTTTTTTCTGCCCTCCTCGCATTCCTTTGCGAGATTGGTATGATTTTCCACTCATTTTAACGTCACAAACTAATAGAAATGCTTAGAAAATTACTGCACGCACGAGAAACACGTGTTAGTCACTAGAGACACGGCGTCACTTTCTAACGGCTTTTTGGCGTCTCTCGCTTACTGTAGCTTGAAAATTTAAGTACTGGCGCCATCTAGTGACTGAATTTAGTAGATTTAATTGACGTTGACAGTCGATAACATTTACTTACCGCCTTAATGACTTCAACATTAAAAAATCAAGCATTTAACAAATTTTCTCAAAATACCGAAAATCAGCGCTAAAACTTTCATTGAAAAATCGAACTTTTGGACAACTTAAAAAATTTTCCCCCTCATAAAACCTTTTGGATATCATTTTTAGATAGTTAAGGGACCTTTTAAGCCAAAAAAAAATGCAAAAAAAAAATTTACAAAGGTATATTCCCCCTTAAACTTATGGATCTTGAGATATTTCAGTGCGTAGATTAAAATGGCCTACCTTGTATATATATCATTATATACAGGCAATTTTTTTGAAATTTCTTAATATTTTATTTTTACTGTTATATAATAATTTTTTATTATTAAAAAATTGTTTTATATTTTAACAAACATAAAAACATGTATATTTAATATAATAAAGCATTAAATATAAAATTATTAAAAGAAAAAGAATAAATTTAGTTTAAACTTACACGGTTGAATCATAAATTTGAAATGCATTCAATACTTCATTAGGTGTTAGCAGTTCGACTGGATTAATTTTCTCCAATTCATCACGAATATTTTCAACTTCAATGTCTGTCATTTTGTTATTTTTTTGTTTACAACTTCTGAATTGTCCTAAAAGATAATAAATTATTAAAATAATAATAACAATTTTAAGAGCAACAGAGACGAAGGAAAAAGACGAGAAAGAGAATAAGAACAAGAACAAAAGTGAGAGAGAGAGAGAAGAGAGGAGAGGAGAGAGAAAGAGGGAGAGAGGAGTGGGAGGGAGGGAGTGGGTGGGGAGGGTGGGGGAAGGTGTGGGAGGGAGGGGGAGGGAGGGATGGAGAGGGGAGAGAGGGGGTAAAGAAGGATAAATGGAGATGAGAGGGGAGGGGGAAAGAGAGTGACGAAAGGGGGAGAAGGAAAGAGGAAAAGGGTCGGAGGGGGAGGAGGGGAGAGGTAGGAGGGGGAGTGTAGGGGGAGAAAGGAGAGAAAGGGGCGGGCAGACAGACAAACAGGAGGGAAGGAGTTAGAGAGAGAGGGGGGGGGTGAAGAATGCATAAGCTAAATGGCTAAAGAGCGAGATTAATAAGGCGAAAGACTGTGACAATGTAAAAGGAAGGAAATAAAAATGGATAATATAGAAGGTTAAGCCATAAATACAATAGTGAGAGAACGATAGCGTAAACGTATGCACGAAACTGAAGCAAGATATTACTTATGTTACGTCCCCAGTTCCTCAGGACTGGTCTGGAAGTCTTACTTTCCCAGTTGGACGCAATTAATCTCTCAATTTGTTTTAGGGCAACCTGTTAGGCCGGCTATATCCTGGGACGCCGAGAGATTGAAGGTCTGTTGTGCTCGTGGAGAGAGGATTCAGGAGGGAATGCGAATAAATAAATGGTTTATATAGATTTAAGATTTCTTTATTATTTCACCTTTGTATAACTTGAATAAATGTGAATTTATTCCTCCGGAGAGTAATCGTACATTTCTGGGAGAATAAATGAATATTCGCTATCGATATTTGCAATAGGTATCGCGATTTCTATTTGGAGAATCTCTAAGGTTGCGAAAGGGTCTAGATCCTCGTAGGTTACTGGTGAATAGCTTGGGGGAGGATAGAAATCGTCTTCTTCCGGTGAATAATTATATTGATCTGGTATTACTGCGTTGGGCGCTATCTCAGCGTTTCGTTCTTCCGTTTCCAAAATAAAGTCGCTCAGTTCTTCAGGTAGTTGAGAACCTATTTCTATGACCTCAGGTATGGGAGGAGAAGACTGATTTATTGTAGATGGGGTAGGCTCTATGATGTCGTTATCCGACGAAACAATAATCTGGGGTAAGCGTCGTGTACGTCTGTTTCGGCGTATACGGTGAGAGGTTTCGTGAATGGAAGGCGTTCGTCGAGTACCCTGGTTGGCACGTCGTACGCGGACCATCTATTAATTATAGTTTGAGAGCAATTTATTTAATTAAGTGAATATGTAATAATATTATATAGGGATTCGATGTTACTTACGTTGACCAACACCTGTTAAATAAAAAGAAAAGGTCTCGCTTGACTATTCGTTCAGTAAAAATAATTATTAACCAAAGAGTAAAGAGAGGAATAGTCAGATCTAGTCATTGAAGCTTCAAAAGGATTTAGATCGCGACTAGCATATAGTCGGAAAAGAATGTTATAATAGTATTATATTAATAATGAATTACCGACCCGGAGTAATTATCGACTCATGAAAATTATCGACCGTCGGTAATGTAGGTTTCTGTTTTACCGACCGATGGTAATGTAGGTTTCTGTTTTACCAACCGATGGTAACTTTAGGTTACCGACCGATGGTAACTTATTGACTGATGGTAATTTACATAATTTTGTTAAATTATTAGGTTAGTTTTGTTTTTGAATTGCGATTTGAATATCTAAGGTCGGTTGACTGAAAATCGAAGAGGCTTGAGGAGGAATAAGGAGATTGGATACTTTAATAATGTATCCACCTGTCAAACGTCTGGCTTAGGTATTAACCTTACAATGTCAGGTTATAATAAATGAAATGTACTAAAATAATAATTATCAAAAGCTAAGCCAGCGTATCATCACTAATTTCTGGGATGTATCTCGTGTCTTGAAATCAAAGCAAGATTCAATCTGACGGTTGCGTCAACCAGCTCCAAAATTAAAAGACAATCTCATAAAAATTGCCAATTAACCAGGCCGAAATTGTATCTTCGCCTAATCAGACGTCGATTGACAGGATGAACTAGTTTCTTTTTCAGAAATCGTCAACAGCTCCAAGTAAAAAGGAAATTTCCCTCAGGATAATTGCCCCTTCACTGTGCCGCAAGGAGTTATCCTCACCGTACGTCAAGTACGAGACACACTAGAATCATCAACAGCTCCAAGTAAAAGGAAACTTCCCTCAGGATAATTGCCTTTCGCTGTGCCGCACGTCGGGTTCGCCCTGCCGAAGCAGTTTCGCACTCACTCACTGTCAATCGAGTCATCTTATCAAGAAGACAAGACCCAGTAAAAGTCATTCAAGTTCGAAATTAAATTAATTGAGGGCTAGGAAGGATTTGCTTATGAGTCAGTGTCTATCTGTCTGCTGATTTAGTTTTATTAAATTAATATTCATTCGTTATGCAATACTAAATCAGAGCTCAAATTCTATGATTCGACCTGTCTTTAAAGAGTGCGTCCCGTGCTCTTTCGAATAGTGTCGATGTACAAGATGAACTAGTTTCTTTTTCAGAAATCGTCAACAGCTCCAAGTAAAAAGGAAACTTCCCTAAGGATAATTGCCTTTCACTGTGCCGCAAGGAGTTATCCTCACCGTGAAACCGGATACAGACGCCAAACTAACTCCCAAGGAAGCGGAAGCAGCGGAGCCAACACCCGGGACGTCGGGGAGCAACGCCACTGTGGAAAGATACAAGTCCAAGGGCAAAGCAATGATCCTGAGCTCGGAAGGGAAGTTGATACCATTTAGGACATTGAATAAAGTCAACGACGAGGAACGGAAGGAAACCGAAGACATAGCAGAACCACCGAAATATAAATATATTTTGTAAAACGAGATAAAATATATACATTATAATTATTAGTAAACCATGTAAAATTATTGTTATAACCTCTAATTATATAGAAAATAGTGTAAATTGGCAAGCACTTAAAAGAAATAGCCAAAAAGAGCGAAAGTGTAGATAGTGTACAAAAAAAGTGCACTATAATAAGTAATATATAAGTAAAACAGATATATATATATTATAATAGTATTAAATATATGTAGAATAAGAAATAAATACATAATATGGTAAGAAGCAAAAAGATCTGTAAAACAGTAAATGCGCATAAATAAAGCTAACGCGCATGTGAAAATGCATGCGGAACACGAAAAGTGCGAGTGCGCACATAAATCAAGTGCAGAAGACTTGACTGCGCATGCGTGCGGCGCTTGCGCAGAAGAAAAACTTGGAATACGCATGCGCAATGCGTCTGCGCACTGAAAAATCGCGCAAACCAATCAGGAAACGACTGTAATAACCGCGCGTAACATCAGCGAACTCACCGGACCGCCCATAAGGCGTGGTGGTGGGGAGAATAAAGAGTTGGGAGACCCATATATAAAGAGCTGCAGAGCTCAATCGGGAGCTTTTTTCCGGATGCGTTCGATGTATAAAAACTTCGTAACCTCGAGAAATATTGTTCCGCATGTACGGCGAGATAGTGCGTGAAAAGAAATCCGTTTTTCTAAAAGCGAAATTTATAAAGTAATCCGAGTTTAGTGTATTATATTTTATTAAATATATTAATTAAATATAACTAAACGTGGATGATTATTAACTTTATCCAAGCGATAAAATCCAAGATCCCAGATTCCGGTAGTTCTTAGTACATCCGGGAGTGATCTGAAAAGAAATATTATTTAAATTAATATTTCCAATAATAACGGTGACTCACCTGAGGAGGAATCCATATCGGTGACGTCATCCTTCCAACGGCGAAGTCCAGCGGCGACCTGAAACAAAAGGAAAAGGCATAAGAGGGAGGAATAACGACGGTAACGTCGCAGATTTCTTCGGTGGATGCGCAGTCGGCAGCCATCTTGTAATTCGAGAAGGTGGCGTGACGCAGCATTTCGACGCAGTCGGCGGCCTTTGTGTCATCAGATACGGCGGCGGCGACGCATCGAGACGAGGCCAAGGGAATTACCAAGTACCTCAGCTTTCAATTGGGATTTTCAACATCTCAGATCCTTGCTTGTTGGCGGATAAACAAGCTGGCGACCGTAATAAATAAAGGTAAGAGAACTACATCCTCGGATATTATTACCCAAATATAAGTCGTCCGATTACAGTTATATTGGGCGTGTAAGTGCGTTTGTGCGTGTCTATTCTCGGAAAAAACCGCGTCTTCCGGATTTGTATTGAAGTAGGATTACGAAGTCCGATCGTCATCGATCCGTGGGTTTGCGGTAAATGCGAGCGTTCGTCGTACGGCGACGTATCCGCGAGTTTTAGCAAAGATAAACGCTAAATCCAAGCGACTAAAACTTGGCGACCGTGACAGGACAGTCATTTTCGTGTGTGCCGAAAGTTGAAGCGGAAAAACGTGCGGAATAAATTCGCGACGCTTTTCTTAAAACGATTCGACGACTAAGCGGGCGTGTGACTCATAGTTCGCGTGTTAGCCGACGGGAGAGTAGATGGGTGACACCCGTTTGGACACGGCACGATTCGACACCACTGGTTTGATTGGCTAATCGTGCTGGTTACCCTAGGCATCGGTTGATATGATTGGCTGTGTCCAATCGTGCTGTGTCGAATCGGGATACTCCCGAGTAGATTACGCGCAAATAAAAAAAAATTAGCATAATGTCGACTCAGAAGGAAAGCGACAGATTGCAAATCGAAGCGACGGGCGCGCGAGTGATGCGATCACCCGTCAAATCGAGAGAAAACATCCTCACAAGATCGCAAGCCAAACGCGTGAATGAGGAGAGAGAAGAATTTCGCGACGCGGAAATCGCGGGCGGAAAAGAGACGGATAATCCTAGGGACAAAGATTTTTGGGAATTGTTCGTCAAATTAAATAAAAAATTAGACGCGTTAGAGACGCAAATCGTGGAATCAAGACGCGACGGCAAAAGTCATGAAGCCTCTTCGGTAAGTGACGTAGCGACGGAACGCGGAAAAGATGAAACGGCGTCGAGCGTTGTAAAAATTACAGAAAACGCAGTCTTAAATGCGCGATTACCGCGTGGAGGCTGGCTTAAAAATCCTTTCGAAGATTTAAAATACTTCGGGAGAACCGACCGACAGAATCCGATAAAGTTCATTAAACTATTCGAGAAAATCGTAGAATATGAAAACGTAGGGGAAATCGATCAAATATATTTCTTCGCAAAATGCATGCGAGGATCTGCATCGACGTGGTTCGAAGTAAGAGAACCGGATACGATCGATGAAGCCAAAGAATTGTTCATCCATTTTTGGAATGAAGAACAACAAGCGAGATTTCGGGAAGAAATGTATACCGGAAAATATAACGCTAACGGTACGGAAACGATGGCCGAATACGCGTTAAACATTATGAAACAGGCGAAATGTCTGGATCCGCCGATGACGAAATTATAAGATGCGTAAAACGACATTTTGGAAATAGTGTCGCGCGCGAAATAAGACCAACTACGGTAAAAAACGTAGAAAATTTCGTACAGCTACTTGACGAAATCGAAATCGAGCGTGAGCGCAATAAGAAATTATTCGAAGCTAAAAAACGCGAGGCGAAAGATAGAATTCCGACGGATAAAAAACGCGAAGGCGTGATAAAACCGTGGAATAAAAATAAAGCCGCGGAGGATAAAAAACCGAATCGCGACGAAAAAGAAGAATCGTATGTTAATAATAAATATACGAAAAACAAAGATTTCGAGAAATCGAAGGAAAATGACGGCAAAAGCTATTACGCGAAAGGCGATCAAACGGACGAGACTGCGCGAAAAAACGAAAAACCAAAAAATAATAACGTGTCCGCGAAAACGGATAAAACCGCGTTCAACAAAGGGTTTTCGACGCAGCGTAATCTGGCGGTCGTTAAAGCGGAAAACCGAGCCGAACAGTCTGATGAAGACGAGAATGGCGAAGATAAATCGCCTAAACTCGCAGTTATTCGAGCAAACCGACAAAAGCCGAATAAACGCGTAAATAAAAATAAAGTCGAACGTGACCGCGTAAATGCGCAGCGATTCGCGAAACTAAAAATAAACGTCGAGGAGGATGTAAAATCCGAAAGCGCGACGGAAAATAAAGGCGAAAAATATCGCGACGATAAATTACAAAAAATCGACAAACAAAAAGTAAGCGTTTTAACGAAAAGACCGTTAGACGATGAAAATGCCGATAATGAATTTAATCCGAGCCACAACGGGGCAACAAACGTTGATTGGTTAGTCGAAGACGTCGAAGAAAATAAAGAAAGTTTAATCCAAAGCGAGGTCGAGACGGATAAAACCATAACGACGAAAAATCCCGGAAATGAAAACGCGTAAAAGACAAAATTGTCGTGCGCAATAAAGAAACGCGTAAAACGAAAAAAAACCGAGATGCGACGTTAAAGAGAAAGACAGAACGTGTGAAAGGCGATATGCCTGAGCGCGGTGACGAGACGCGTAGTACCGACAGTTACTGCGACGTAGCGTTAAAGAGAGAGACAGAGAGCGTGAAAGGCGATACGCCTGTGCGCGGCGAAGCGACGCGTAGTACGGTGAAGTACTATGACGCAACATTAGAAAGAGAGGGAGAACGCGTGAAAGGCGATACGCCTGAGCGCGGCGAAGCGACGCGTAATACGAAAAAGTACTGCGACATAACATTAGAGAGAGAGGGAGAGAGCGTTAAAGGCGACAATGTCAAACGCGATAAAGTGCTACGACGCACATCAAATACGCGTAATGCGAAATTAAAGGAGATGATCCAAGACCAATCCAAACGCGATTTAACTACGGAACGGGTTAAAACTAATAAAAGTAAAATACCGTCCGTACGTATAAATAAAATAATCGACGAAGTCGACGAATTAACGCGAGAAGATCAAAAGAAAAAGAAATCGATCGGTTCCGCGTATATAGATATCGAAGTAGGTAATATGAGCGTAAAAGCATTGCTCGATACCGGTGCCGAGATATCTGCAATGACAAAAGCATTGTTTGATTCGCTGGTTGAGATTAAAGCGATAACCCGTGTGATACCGCTGCGAAAGTTTTCACTTGTAGGCGCGTTCACCGACAAATCGCAAACAGCCGCGAATAGAGCGCAAATCACTTTCAAATTGTGCGACAAAGAATTCTCTCACGAATTCGTAGTAGCGAAGACACTCGCATACAATATAATTCTAGGACTTGATTTCATGCGACAGAATTATATCGCGGTATATTGCGAACCGAATGACGTACTAATAAAATTCCGCGACGGAAAGCAACACCGAGCAGAGATATTTGCTCTGTCCGTAGAAGAGACGGAGGAATGTTTTAATAAAATTTTACATGAACACAAAGATGTGTTCGAAAATAGGATAGCGTGTGTAAATCATTATTCCCATCAAATCCTTATGAACCATGATAGACCTTTCCGAATGAAGCCATATCCAGTACCGGATGCTCATCGATCAAAGGTAAGACGACATCTCAGAGACCTGCAAGAGGCGGGAATCATCGAGAAATCATCGACTCAATTTATAAATCCACTTGTAGTCGTGATTAAAAAATCGGGGGAAATTAGACTGTGTCTAGACGCGCGTGAATTAAATAAAAGAATGTGTAACGAGCATGATCAACCTCCAACGATAAAGTCGAAGAAGTTTTCCGAAGAATAGGAAATAAAAAGTTTTTTTCGACTTTGGACGTGACCAGCGCATTCTGGCAGATACCGCTGACGGACGACAGTAAAAAGTATACCGGTTTTCTTTTTGACAATCAGACGTATGTTTTCCGAAGATTGCCATTCGGATTAAAAACGTCGGGATCATCATTCACCAGAGCGATGAATAAAGCGTTGGGGGATGATTGTAACTCGTTCACGATTATATATCTGGACGATATTCTGATTGCATCAGATACAAGAGAAGAACACATTTTTCATATAAACTACGTGCTTGAAAAATTAAAAAACGTAGGATTTAAATTAAATTTGGAAAAATGTGAATTCTTTAAACCAGAAATAAAATTTTTGGGACATAAATTTGACAGCATTCAAGCTGAAATGAACGACGATACAAAAAAGGCTATACAGGATTTCGAGACACCGCGTAATAAGAAAGGTATTCAAGCGTTTCTCGGTCTTGTTAATTGGGATCGGCGATTTATAAAAAATTTAGCCGCGTTAACCAAACCATTAGAATCAATGCTGTGTAAAGGCGTAAACTTCGAATGGACAGAAGAAGCCAACAAAGCATTTAACAGAATTAAAAGAGCGTTTGAAAAGGCGCCTAAACTTTACATAATAAGACCAGACTTTAAATTTGGACTTTATGTAGACGCGTCAAAATTTGGACTCGGTGCGATGTTATATCAATACGAGGAAAATAATGACGTAAAATATACTGTGGCTTACGCGAGCCGTAGTTTAAAAGGTGCAGAACTTAACTACACTATCACCGAGCTAGAATGCTTAGCGATAGTGTGGGCACTGAGAAAATGGTATGCAAGTTTGTTAGGAAGGCGTGTAAAAATCCACACTGATCACCGCGCGTTAAAATTCTTATCAGCGTGTGCGGACGATAGTTCGAGGATCGCGAGATGGATAACGTTCCTTAACGAGTTTGACATAGAGATCTGTCATGTACCCGGAAAGGAAAACGTAATCGCGGATACTTTATCGCGACGTAACGTCAATAACGGATACGTGAAACAGGAAAAATCAATTAAACGGATAGCTGCAATCGCTAAACCGAATGACGAATTGGACACCGTAGCATGGTGTGACTTAATCGAACAAGCGCAGGAAGAGTGCCAAACGTTGCATAATTTCACGCGAGACGATTTAAATGTTTATATACGCGACGGATTAGTAAGAATACGCGAAACGTCGGGAGAAAAAATAATCGTTCCAGAAAAGATTAGTTGGGAGTTAATTGATAGAATACACGATTATCTTCTACACTATGGAACAGATAAAGTCGCGGATTTCGCGAATAAATACTTTAAAATAAAAAACCTCGAAAGAGTGGCTAGGGACGTAGTTGCATCGTGTAACACGTGTCAGGCGACAAAATATACTCGACCAACGAGGGGAGTAGAATATTTTATCTTACCGGAAAGACCGGGAAAAGTAATTTCAATCGACATATTTGGACCTTTGCCACAAACACCAAAGGGATTCAAATATATATTAGTCGTAATGGATCAATTTTCAAAACTGACGAAATTGTATCCAATGAGAAGTCAAAAACTCGACGCAATCATGGACGCGTTGCAGCTGGAGCACTTTCCACAACTGGGAATGCCAGAGGAGATTCTATCTGACAACGGAGGCCAATTTATTACCAACCGATGGAGGGAGTTCGCGGAAAACATGGGGTTCACCATAAGGAAAACAACACCATACAACCCGCAGAGCAATCCAGTCGAAAGAGTAATGCGCGAACTCGGAAGAATAATCCGTGTTTACGCGCATGACCGACACACGTCTTGGAACAAAATAATTCCCAGGACGGAAAAAACGATAAATTCCACAAAACACCGAAGTACGGAGTGTGTACCACTGGAGCTACACCCGGAACAGGAGGGATACTTACCAATGGATCCGAGATTGCATCCAGAAGAAAACCAGGAGGAGGACGAGGACCTACTACTGGAAAGTAAAATTGAAAGCGCAGCTAACTTTCTCCAGAAACGAGCTGGGCAAAGAAAGAAGCAAACCGATAAACATGGTGAGGCGGAAGTCTACACCCAAGGGCAAAAAGTATGGGTGAAAATCCATCGACGAAGCGATGCGAGCCGCAGGCTCACGAAAAAAATACATCTCGTATACGATGGACCATTTCAAATAAGAGCCCAGATAAGACCGAATGCCTACGCCGTGGAGGACGAAGATGGGAGTACAATCGGAATTTTTAATTCTCGATTGCTAAGGCCACATCGGGAAGCAAAGTTAAAACCGGTGGCCAGAATAAACATTATTTCAGTCAGAGGGGAAGTAAAACAACCCCAGAAACAGGAAATCAAAGAATTCTGTAAGAACCTGAAAAGAAAAGCAGAATTAGAAAGAGTGAGTAAAAAACTAAATTTACTTACCGAGAGATCCGGAAACATGTCCGATGAGCAGGAGTCCGAAGTGCAGAAGGTGCAGCAACCAGGAACAGCCGAGGACGACGGAGCCAAAGACGACATCACGGAATCCAGCGCAGAGAGGAGCCTGAGAAGAAAAAGATCAGGGCAAATTAGCGAGAAAGGAATGCGACACATAATTCGCATATCTAGATTCATTTCCGAAAAAGAAAAGGAAATAACCATTGACGGATTAGTAAATGATGTTCCGTTAAAGCTATTACCAGATTTCCGAGGAGAATTTAACGTTATAACTAGGAAAGCGTTAGAACTCATTGAAGACAAAAAAGGAAAACTCAGAAGAATCTACAATACGAAAAGTATACCTTCGTACCTCAGAAACGAAAGGAAGATTAGATTCAAGGCAGTTGGAATAACCATCGAAGTAAAATTCGAAAAAACCTACGAGGAAGCCGTACTAATACAGCACGACAAACCATACATCATAGTGGGGCGTCATGTGTGCAAAAAACTGGGACTAAAAAGTAGAGCCCAAGAAAAATCAGACCAATTCCAACTGAATAAATGGAACAAAAACGCAGTGCAACTGAAATGGCTAAGTTGTACGCGGAATGTCTAAAAATCCAAGAAAAAATAACGGAATCTAAGGAGCGGCGAAGCAGAGCAAAGGAAACGTCGAACGAGCCTACGAAGGAAGGACGACATCCGAACGAGCCGAAATCCGATGAGGAGGACGTACAAATCATCGAAGTCAAAGAAGAACCCAAAAGTGCAGATCCCACTGGGAAAAGTGCAGAAAGTGTAGTTCGCGAAAAGTCAATTCCGAGCGAAAATATAAGCCAAAAAGCCAATGAAAATGCGAAATTTGGTGAAATAAAGCGTACAAGTCTCAAAGTGGAATCAGTGCGCGATAATAATAAAAAAGCGTTAATTCACGTAGAAAATAGTCAAAAAACGACTAAAGAACAATTTAAAGACAATAAGACCGATGCGTGCATAGAAAATAAGAAAACTTGCGTGCGAAATAACGTTAAGAACATTAACGAACAACCGGAAAACATAAAAGTGCAGGAAAGTGCAAATGGACAAATTACGAACATTAAGTCAAACGATAAAACGATAGAATTAAGAGCGAGCGACCAAATAGAAATAATACAATGCGAGCCTAATTCTAGTTACGTAATAACAAATTCTAATTTAACACCTAAAATTAATTTTTTAAATAAATTAAATTTAGTAACAAGTACACCGATAAACGGAAACTTGAATAAAACATATACAATCCAAAAAGAAATAGATTTAAAGCAAGATTTACTTGATTCAATTAAAGAATATCAAAAAATAGCGATTAGCCAATAAAAAGTAAGTTACTAGAGAAAATCGCTAATGCATATACGCGGCCGAATAACGAGCGAACCGACCTAACCTTTAGGAATATGGCGTCGTCGGAAACCGGCACAGCTCAGTGTATCGACGGACGGTCACAAGTGGACAGCGAAAGTAATACACAAAGAGAAAACTGAAATAATAATTATTATTTCAATTTATTCATATTTGAATTTACTCTTTCCACATATAATTTATTATTATTAATTCCACATTTTACAAGAGCAGTCGGGAGACGCCGCGTTAAAGCTCTAAAACATATTTAAAGTTCGTCAAAATTGGTGATCGCACTACCTGATACTCCTCTTGTAAGTGTGTTCCGTATGTGTACATGAGAGTATGCATGTATGTGTGTATGTTTTAAATCTAGCGCGGCGTCTCCCGACTGCTCTTGTAAAATGTGGAATTAATAATAATAAATTATATGTGGAAAGAGTAAATTCAAATATGAATAAATTGAAATAATAATAATTATTACTTCCCTCATGTATAATTTTTTAAATGTAATATTTAATATTAATTGGGTTAATTATTAATTATTAGTACGTACAAATAGATATAGTTATTTCAAATTTTTTTAATCTTACATTTTTTATTATTCAATATTTGTTAAATTCTTGTTTTTTCTTATTTACTTTTTTGTTTTTGTTTTTATTTTATTCCTTTTTATTTACTTTTTCGTTCTCTTTATTTTTCTATTTAATTTTTCTTTTATTTAATTTTTAATTTTTATTTTAGATTTTTTGTTTATTTTTGTTTTTTTTATCTTATACTTTTTGTTGGCAGCAGTCGGAAGTACTTTTTTTCTAAAAAACGTTTATTTTATTCCTTTTTATTTACTTTTTCGTTCTGTCTTTATTTTTCTATTTAATTTTTCTTTTAATTTATTTAATTTTTTATTTTTTATTTTATTTTTTGTTTATTTTTGTTTTTTTTATCTTATACTTTTTGTTGGCAGCAGTCGGGAGTACTTTTTTTTTAAAAAACTTTATTTCATTCTTTTAAAAGCTGTAGAGCCAAAAATACAACGCGTTAATGCATTGTACGTATAAGAGTTTTAAATATGTATAATATACAAGAGCTAATAATACCCGCTTTCAGCAGAACAATTACTTAATTTATCTTTTTTTATTTACTTTTTTGTTTTGTTATTATTTTTATTTAACTTATTTCATTAAATTTATTTTTTATTTCAGATTTTTTGTTTATTTCCGTTTTTTATTTTATATTTATTTTGTTTTTTATTATATTTATTATTGTGTAGTCATAATAATAAATAATACAACAATAATATAACATAATGAGAGAAAGGATCTTCTGCATAGCCACATAATTATGATTATATAGTATTTCTGCAATCATAGAAGTTTATATATTTGTTGCATAGCCAAGAATGATTGTAGAAATATCATATAATCATAATTATACGTGGAAGATTATTTACTCTCACATTATGTTATATTATTTATGTAAAAAAATGTATTTATTTACAGCGTAGTCATAATTATTTACTCTCAGATTATGTTATATTATTTATGTAAAAAAATTTATTTATTTGCAGCGTAGTCATAATAATAAATAATACAACAATAATATAACATCATGAGAGAAAGAATCTTCTGCGTAGTCACATAATTATGATTATATAGTATTTCTGCATAGAAGTTTATATATTTGCTGTGTAGCCAAGAATGATTGTAGAAATATCATATAATCATAATTATATGGCTATGCAGAAGATTTTCTCTCATATTATGTTATATTATTTATTATTATGACTATGCTGTAAATATATAATAAATTATTATGACTAATAAAAAAAATTACAAATAAAAAAAAATAAAAAGATAATTATTATTAATAATAGAAAGAGAGAAAAGTTTACCTGTTTAGGAACATTTTCTTCAGATATATCCATGTTTTTCTCTAATAAATAACCAATTGTTCACAATTTATAATTATTGATAACAATTTATTATCAATAACACTAATTTATTTTATTTGACATATAGGGTTATGTCGATTATTTCCCGCCACTACTTCGAGATGTTTTAACTCCAACTCAAGTTACTATGGCTACGGTCGGGAAGATGCTCTGGATACTTTGAAGCGTTTGATTAACCAATCAAGACAAGAGCAGTAAAAATTTCTTTAACTTGATTGGTCAATCAAACGCTTCAAAGCATCCAAAGCGTCTCCCCGACTATAGCCTATATTTCCCTATACGGATGCTTAGAACGAATCTTATTGGTGAATCATTTTGCTTCTTAGATGCACTCGCAGCCAATGAGAGAATGAATAGACGGATTAATATTATTTTTCCGCTTTTTATTAATAGAATAAATAATGATAATTATATACTAGAAACCTTCCTTGGTTAAAAAGAAACTAATATGTAAAAGATGGTATCGAACTACGTTATAGTTATCGAGAATACGTCTGGTAAACAATCCGAGCTCGGTGAAACGCATATTCTCTCCGTCTTTTTGCCAACCGTAGGTTGGCAGCAGTCGGGAGTAAAAATGCTTTTAAATATTATTAATAAATTCTGATATCATAATTATTATAATTACAATTCTTTTAACATCTGAAAATATATATATATTTATGATTACGCAGTGGGATATAGATATATGTATATGTATATAGATATATCTATATGAATACAATTGTTGTTAACAAAATCTTATTTTAGCGTGCAATAATCTATTTTATATTACGGTGGGATGTAAATTAAAAGAGTAATATTAATTAATTGCATTTCATGGCGCAATAAAATATTGCAGCTATTTTATATATGAATATAATTAATTCGCGGTGGAATAAAATAATGTAAATTGTTTTTAATAAATTATTGCAGCTATTTCACGCGGTGGGATATAAATAATATAATTTTAATTTACGGCGGAATAAAGACTATTAGTTAACTATTTCAACATGTTATGCAACAATTTTTATTCTTTGGATTTAACTTTTAATATTTATAACCGTTAGGTTTTTGAATTAATAAATTAATAAAAATTATTGCATATGCTTAATATTAACATTTAACAATAATTTCGTTTGTCTTAATAACAATTAATTATTTCATCATGTTGCATCATGTTGCGCAATAATATTCGAACGGAATATTCTTTTGATTTAACTTTTAAAATTTATAACCGTTGGGTTTTTTGAATTAATAAATTAATAAAAATTATTGCATATGCTTAACATTAACATTTAACAATAATTTCGTTTGTCTCTTAATAACAATTAACTATTTCATCATGTTGCATCATGTTGCGCAATAATATTCGAACGGAATATTCTAGAATATTCCAGAGCTTGGAATGCGGAGACTTATAATATTGCATACGTAAAATCATATTTAAGACTTTACTTGTAAAATTAGTAATATTGAAGTTTTTATAATTATGCATATATGTATCGACTCAACTTTTTATGCTCTTTAAGTAAAAATTATAACGAGATTTATATCTATATTATTTTTTGAGTTAATAAGGAATCAAAGATTTTTGATATAGTCTATGCCTTAAAATAATGATATATGTATAGTCGGTGCTGAGACGTGTACAAATATATATATATATATATATATATATATATATATGTATATAAAATTTAATAAAAATCCTTTGAATTTTAGTTTTTAACTTTTTTAGTATCAGGATAATATACTAATAAAAGAGGTATACTCTTGTATTTCGGTAAGGTTAGCAGCATTATTATCCTCAGTCGGTAAAGTGGGAAGTAACCTTATCTTCAGTCGGTAAAGTAGGAAATGACTTATCTTCAGTCGGTAATGTCGGTAACTGTATTATCATGTGTCGGTAACTTTTGTGTCGGTAACTTTTGCTCTGTCGGTAACTTTTGCTCTGTCGGTAAGGTAGAAAACTATTTTATCTTCCGTCGTTAACTTTTCTGTCGGTAACTTTTACTCTGTCGGTAAAATAGGAAATTACTTTATCGACTGTCGGTAACTTTAGTGCGGGTGACTTTACCTACTGTCTGCAAAGTAGGAAACTGTCGGTAATTTTTATATGGACGATATTAAATACTTAAAATTATTTCTATCCTTAAGTGAGGTTATGTTATGTATAGCTAGCTTCTCAATAAAGAAAGGTTATTTTCGGAGACATTGACAATAGTATGTCGTGCGGCGGAATAATATTGACGTACTATGAATATTGGCAATACAATGCGCGGTGGGGTTTTATAATAAGAAATATTGGTGATAATAGATGGCGCGGTGGAATTTTAATTAACAATATTAATTATATTAACAATAATATGTAACGCGGTGGAATTAAGATTTATATGTTCGTCGGTGGAATTACAGTTTAAAGATTATAGAGGCAATTTTTGCGTGTTTAAATAAGAAATAAAATTTTTGTTGCGGGACGTAACACCTCCCCCCTAATGAATACAAAATCCGATAGTTTTTAGAGGATTTTGTTCGAGGGAGTTAAATATTCTCATCTATTGTGTTCAAGCGATTCTTTAGGTTAGTGTAAGGATTTTGAATATTCACCTCTCCGGTGTTTTCTGCGTTGCTAGCATTTGATGTCCTCGGCGGCTTAACTGGTCGAGGTTGCTGCGTGATTATTTCTGGAGATGCGTTTGCTTCCGCGGTGGGATTGATTGTGACATTAGTTCCATCGTTGTCCGATTGGTGTCCGTTATTTTCTTTTGGTCTCCGGGAAGGGGGTTCCTTCGCCAGATGGAGCAGCAGATTTGCGAGGGAGCTCCATACGGCTCCTAATAGATGTAGGCTACAACCATACACTGTATGTAAGGCATAACCATGGATTATAGTATCCATTAATAATTTAATTAAACGAATGGTCATGAATACTCCAACGAGTCCAGCGGTTGCAGATCCGAAGTTCACGAATCCTCTCCAGATTCGAGAGGCGGTGCTCTCGACGATTTTGTTTAAAGAGTCTTCGTTAAGCAGATTATATACTGATAATCCGTCAGTATTGACGCTGTGGCCCGTTAATCCTCGAGCTACAGTGTTTAATAAAGCTGGTTTCTCGGCGGGAAACATGATGTGGTCCCTTAACTTCTTTAGATCGACTTCAGAGTAGATTCCACTCACGGCTAGTGGTCCGGGAGTGAGATACTTCCATGTTAAAGAGGCCATAGGCTTAAATTGTTCAGGCGATACCTGTCGGACTTGAATCGTGGGTGTGAGTTGTATCCATGTATCTTCTATACGATACAAGGTAGGCAATTCCATGCTGCATTCTCGTTCGTTTCCGAGCTCCGTGACAATTCTGGATTTAGGCGTTAAAAAGAAAGTATGATTTCTTATAGTAACAGGGAGTTCGGTATAACATTTTTCAGTTCTTCTTGCCATTGCTTCCACAGGAATACATTTAACTATGTGGACGGCTTCTCCTGCAGTGACGGCCATGTATCCAGGGCCTTTCATTAGCCGGTAGGCGAATTCGTCTGGTTGAAGTGCTGCGAAAGATAAAGCATTTGTAATTACTTGTCTTTCTAGTTCGCACTTTTGAGAAATGACATTGTTATAAAGAGATGTCATTTGCTGCTTGACGTGTTTCTCGATGTATATGAATTTGGAATTCATATATGTAAAGATATCTAAATTATTGACGGCGATGGCTCCTTGTTTTGCGAACGTATTTCCTGGCTTTACTTCCAGGATAAATAATTTTGGATGTTCCGTGCATAGCAAGGTGTATCCACACAGAGGAAGTTCCTTAGTTTTCATAAGAGCAAAGATAATTTCCTGAGTTACTAGGCTGTATATTACTGGAGAATCGGAGTAAGAGCTGTCTTCGAAGATCTTGTTAGCTGGTCCTTCATAAAGGACATCGTATCGTTGAAAATTACATGTATCCGTAGGCACGGGTTTCCAGTAAGTATATCCATCGTCGGCGTCTAGACAAGAACCGGCAGCAAGATTGCATACAGTTCCTGATCTTAATCTGATTTTTCCAGTATTTATTTGTACTGGCACGTAAGCTGATTTTAAAGTAATTTTACAGCGGCTTGGACAACTACATTGTCCCAAGTTCCATATGGGTCGGAATATTGTGCTCCTTTGCACTTTCCGTCGACTTGTATTCGTCCTCTAAGGGTGACACTTCGGTACGTTGTTTGATTAGCTTTAATCCCAAGGATTAAAACGTATTCGGCGAGTGTTATACTTCCGTCTTGAAACATACGTAAGCACTGGGAATGTCCGGTTCCGTGGACATAGTCGGCTTTTCCGTTGTGAACGGCTGATATATGTGAGTGCATTCCGCAATGGAAAATAGTTCTTGATATTTCAATTTTACACTGGATAACTTCGGTGTGACTGTAGTCAGATAGTTGTAATAATTGGATATGAACACTAGATGTATTTGGCTTCCGAATTTTTAAGTCACATTCGCCAACGTCAAGATGGGAGACTGTTGTGACGTTGAGGTTTTGTCCTCCGCAATCAAATCCGATTAAAGCGGATGCTTCGCTTAGCAAGATTATTAGAATAAGGGACGTCATTATGTCTGAAATAGTGATCCCAAGCGTAAGATATATGCATATATGTATTCTTAAAATTATATGATTACATTAGTAACAGTGGGTACTTATGATTATCTCTAAACTATATGGAATATATATGTGTATGCATTTGCGGTGGGATTGTTGTTTTAACATAATACACCGCTGCCGCTAAAATTTTATTGTTATATCTCTTTAAGCGTTATATTTCCCACTAAAGTTAAAGTTGCGGTGGAATTATCATCATCATAGCGGTGTGATTGTCTTTTATATTTTTTTTCATCGCGGTGGGATTATTTCTGTAAATTAGCTGCCACCAAAATATTTTATTTATATTAATATATATATATATTTATATATATATATTAATTTTTTATTACTATTATTCTAATATTTTCCCGAGTCATACACGTATATACTCTAGATGATTAATTACATTATTATAAATATGTACGCTGCCACCAAAGTAATTAATATGTATTCGTTAAACAATTCTATGTGGCTTTGATAATTTTTCGGCGGTTACATGCTTTCTCTTAAATATAATACATATACGCGAGTCTATATAATAAAAGCTTCTTATAATGGAAGTAAGCGTTATGCATGCGTTAATATTAATGTTAAGGCTCTTATAGTGATTCTATGCGATCTACTAGATCGTCTCTAGTTTCTAAGTGAAGATCTGCTTCAGGAACGCTATATTCGATTCTTAAAGTTTGTGAATTTACGATTAGAGCTACTAATCGTTTACAATTTTCTTCCTCTCCAGATACGTGTTGGAGGAATTGGTAATATGCGCGTGTACAAGTTGAGCATTCTATAAGTGATTTATTTTGATAGCATTTCCTTCCGCATATCTTACAGACGATTTTCGGCACATTTCCGAAATGAAATGCATGCAGATATTGAGTTAAGACCTTATTATAGATTCGAGGTTTATAACATTTAGCGCAAATTATATAAGGATTTTCAGAACCCATGACATCGTGTGTCAGAGTTATGATACATTTTATGTTTAAGCTTTTGAACAAAGTACCCATAAAACATTAAAATATACTTAGTATATACATTGTATGTACATTTATGTATATTGTATATTCTATGTATATACATTCTTGATAGAATTTACATACATAGGATATGAAATATACGTGCAAATGTAACCGGAAAAATATACATAGAAGATCCATGGTACATACATATGTACATGATTAGTACATGCAATGTATACAGGGTGATCCAGAACAAACGTTTGTCTTTAAAAAAATAAATTGTCGAGTCTATTCTAAGACGATTTTCCCTTTACCAAAATTGTCTACGAGGCTTAGTTTTTAAATTATTAAATAAAATAGTTTGCGAATTACGGAACGAGTACAAGAGGTAGACAGGGACGGCGCAACTCACCGTCCGATACAGGCGATCATGTGGGGCGCTCGACGCGATCAGCTGATTGCTGCACACGATGAGTGTAACAATCAGTGTGTGTGTGTGTGTGGTGTATTTATGCACGCGTATCCACACATGCACCGTACTCTCTCTCTTTCTCTCTTTCCCTCTTTCTCTCTCACTCTCTCACTCACTCACTCACTCACTTATTCTTACCTTAATAATAAGATTCTTCATACTGCTGATAAATAGCAGTGCCCAGTGTGTTGCACAATAATAATCGTCGTCGACGAGACGTCGTTTCTTCAACACGCAGTCTGACACATCGTCAAATAAGCGAAGTTTTTCTTTCATCACTTTCGACACTTTTACAAATTTACTCGCGCACTTAATCACTCACGATTGATAAAAGGAGGAATTTTCCAACGGTTACGGTACGAATTTAATAAACGGTTAACGCATTTAATTATTAATTACACACTCGATTAAAGAAACGCGTTAACAGAACGCGATACTCGATGCAAAGCGCGCGACGCGACGACCGACGACAAGCAGGTCAGGTTAGTACTAGCGCCTCTAGCGCTGCCAAACATAAACGTGTAGCATTACGCGCTAGTACTAACCTGACCTGCTTGTCGTCGGTCGTCGCGTCGCGCGCTTTGCATCGAGTATCGCGTTCTGTTAACGCGTTTCTTTAATTGAGTGTGTAATTAATAATTAAATGCGTTAACCGTTTATTAAATTCGTACCGTAACTGTTGGTAAATTCCTCCTTTTATCAATCGTGAGTGATTAAGTGCGCGAGTAAATTTGTAAAAGTGTCAAAAGTGATGAAAGAAAAAACTTCGCTTATTTGTGTCAGACTGCGTGTTGAAGAAACGACGTCTCGTCGACGACGATTATTACCGTGCAACACATTGGGCACTGCTATTTATCAGCAGAATGAAGAATCTCATTATTAAGGTAAGAATAAGTGAGTGAGTGAGTGAGTGAGTGAGTGAGAGAGTGAGAGAGAAAGAGGGAGAAAGAGAGAGAGAGAGAGAGAGAGAGTACGGTGCATGTGTGGATACGCGTGCATAAATACACCCCCCCACACACACACACACTGATTGTTACACTCATCGTGTGCAGCAATCAGCTGATCGCGTCGCGCGCTCCACATGATCGCCTGTATCGGACGGTGAGTTGCGCCGTCCCTGTCTACCTCTTGTACTCGTTCCGTAATTCGCGAACTATTTTATTTAATAATTTAAAAACTAAGCCTCGTAGACAATTTTGGTAAAGGGAAAATCGTCTTAGAATAGACTCGACAATTTATCTTTTTAAAGACAAACGTCTGTTCAGAATCACCCTGTATATACTTTGTCCATCCATTCTTTATACATATAAGTACATACTATGTATTCGCAGAAAGTATATACATGGTATGTACATATATGTATGAAGAATGTATATACTTCTCTGTATATAGATGGTATGTACATATATGTATGAAGAATGTATATACTTTTTTGTATATAGATGGTATGTACATATACGTATGAAGAATGTATATACTCTCTGTACATACATTCTTCATACATATATGTACATACAATGTATATACTTTCTGCATATACATTCTTCGTACACATATGTACCTACCATGTATATATATTTTTCATATTCATATATGTACACTGCTCAAAGTCATTAATTTGTTCCATTTTTCTAGCGAGTTTATAGAATGTGTTTCATATTCTATAGATTATTTCATAAAATAACAAAAGATTAATAACATAATTTGCACTTTTTTTTAATTATATGCTTTTTTCATAAGACAAATATTTATTAAATATATATAATATATATATATATATATATATATATATATATATATATATATATATCTATATCTCTATCTATCTATATGTATTGTATATCTATATCTATATCTATATATGTATATCTACTTAATAGTATTAAAAAGGTATGATGACTGAACACAAAATTTAATTTTAAAAATAATGATTGTTTATTGTAATACATAAAAATATATTTTTTTATGTTAAATATTTGTATACATACATATGTTGTATGATCCCAGAGAATAGATGAAAAGAATTAATATATTTAAGAATTAATATATTTTTTTATCAATATATACTATATTTTATTTATTTTAATTATATAATTGCAATATATTGCACCTTAAACAAAAACTGCATATTTTTTAAATATTTTAAGAAAATTAAAAATTAAAAAATAAAAATTCATCATTATCTAAACAATAAGAGAATTATTAGATATAATAACTAAAAATCAAATTGCATAAGTTAATTCTGATTTATAGAATATATATATATAAAGTAAAAAAAACAAATTATATATACTGATAATTATATAAACTGAAATAATAATACTTAGATATTATTATAGACATGTTATAATTTTTTTGTTAATAAATCAATTTTCGGTTCTTTCATTTGTTTGTGGAGGTCTTTCATCTGTTTGTGGAGTTCTTTCATCTGTTTGTGCTATATTTTTATTTTTATTATTATTATTGAAACGATCTTTGCTTCTCACTAGCCATGCTTTTATGAAACATATTATTTCCGAATCTGTGGCCTCTTGAGTCTTCTTGTTAAATCGTACAGCAGCTATAAATATTTTTATAAATTATTATAAAAATTATATATTATATATTGTATATGTATGTGTGCGTGCGTGCGCGCGCGTGTGTGTGTGTGTGTGCTCGTACACATACAATATAATATATTACATATTAAAGAGTTTTATATATTCATATTTTTAAAATTCATATTCATTTGAACATATTTAAAGTGTAATTATACATTCAGACTAATACTTTGTTTTCTTCACTAATTTTATACACAATTTAAAACTATATTTTTTTATCTTAACTTAATTTGTATATATAAAGTAAACTCTTATATAAACTGAATTAAAATTAGAGCCTTACTTATTTTAATAAGTATAATAATATATGAGATATAAATGCATATATGAGATATAATGCCGATAAATAAAAGATATCAAAACATGTATGATGCTCGAAAATATATATGTTATGCTCTCAGTACGAAATTCTATTGCATAAAAGATATTTATTATGATATACAAAACATTTTACCACTACACGTTTTAGCTAATAGATATTAAAAATAAAAACTCGAATGTATAGTAATCTATTCTTAAGAGAGAATTATAATGCGTTGATAAGAATTACAATAAATTATAAGAGAATAAAAGAAAGACATTTTATAAACAATTTAGTAAAACTTACAGAGAATACTCGATGCCACAGCTAAATTTTTAAAAGTTTTCTTTTTTTTAGCTCCTTCCCATGAATAAGCCATACCAACTTCGTTAGTAAAAACGTGATACATAATCCGTCGAACAACTTCTTTAACGTTGCATCCTCCTATACGACTTAAATTTTTAGCCTAACATAATATAAGAAGATGGTCATTTAATTATTTATTTACATTATTAAACATAGTGTATATAATTTTTACAGATATTTTTAAATATAAAAAGTTAAATATATAAAAATATCTTAAATATACAAAAATATCTTGAATATATTACAAATTATAGATATTCAAAAAATTATCAATATTCAAATATAATACTAATTTTTTGACTGTTACGTCCCGCAACGAAAATTTTCAAATATTGCTATAAAATAATATAAGGAAATCTTCACCCTATATAGTCTTTACATATAACCACTATATTTTGCTTACTATCATATACTCATATTATTTAGTTATCCTATATAATCAATACACTAGTAGACCGTCAGTACTAACTGAGTGCCGACTATATATATACATATATATACTTTTTTCAAGAATTAATAAAATTATCAAATTAATTATATCTCGCAATATACCAACAATAGATATAGTTATAACCAGAAGTAAACTGTAATGTGTGGGCAGTGCTGACCGGACACGGCGGTGCTTGCATGGAGAATTATTATCGATAGATTGGAAATTTTCCAAAAGGAAACCTTCAACGAATTATTTTGAATAACGTACTTATGTCAAACGTATTTGCGATAAATCCCAGTATAAGTCATCGTATGAATATCATTACCTAATTTTATTTAACCAACAAATAATTGGAATAATAAATATATACATGTATCAAGATACTTTAATAACGAAATTAAAGATCGCTAGGGATAGACTTATAATCTTATTTGAAGCTAACTGATTTATATTGCTAAAGCCAATGCGTAACCGCTAGATATGTTACATAAATATATATACATATATCAATCAAAGAAAATTAATGAGTTCTTCATTATAATCATTCAAAGCAATTGTAAAAGAATTTCAATGTATATACAATTATTATTTATGCAATCTTAATAAGGCTGCAAAAGCACCGCATGATTATCCTAAAATCATTCAAGAAGCTTTATAATTTAATAGTAAAATATTGAATTAATATAATATAAACATGACTACAATGTCTTATTAATATAAAATAATATGTTGATTGATATAGTATATAGCCAGAGGAATGTCATAATGAATTATCAATACTAGTATACAACAATGTAATGTCAGAACCATTTACAATAAGACTCCGTATAAAGCTGTATACAGAGATCCCTCAGTGAGATCCCCAGCCTTATAGCCTCTTGCGCGTTCTTTTATATTCTCTTGGTGAATTTGGCATAAGTAAATTGCCATAGCCATATATGCTGAAGCCTGAAAGTAGTATAATTGATTAATATTTAAATAAATAAAGACGGAAAGCAGTGCACAATGAAATGCATATGCATCAAATATAAAATTTCTAAAAGTTAAATTGTCAAGCTAACACTCTACACTTTGCGCGTATATAACATGTGAGTTAATGAATAATAATAAAAGTAAACTAATTAAAATCTAATATCCATAAAGGTATTCGTTACGAAAAATATATAAATACTTTGCTCTAAACCTCGATAATAATAATTAATAACAATATAATTAACAATGAACATTTAAAAAGAAATACTGTCGATAAATTCTCGTTAAATAAGTATGTCATTAACTAAAAAATACCCATCATAAAAAAAAAACATTAACTAACCTCAAAAGTAAAATATAAAACTAGACAATCAGTAATAACTATTATAAATCTTCTCTTGAAAAATATTAATAATTCAAGTACTCTTTAACAAGCCAAGTGTGATTGGTTGAGAACTTCTTTTAGAATCTTGATTTCTCATCCTCATTGAATGGTCATGTTTTTTTCCCTTCGCGAATCCATGTATGTACGTGTCCATCACCCCAAGAATAGTTTCTCTTAGAGTCTTGATATCTGAAAAACATATAATAAATAAGTAAACGAAATTTACTACAAAATTATTAAATGGCACACAAATAAGTGAGTAATAAACGAGTATACAAAAATCGATTGAAATTTAACAATCATAAATAATAACTAAATAGCTATCATCAAGGCAAAAATGCTAACCTCAATCAAAAGGAAAAAAGTAATAACTCCTTTAAATTAATCAACTGCAAGAAAACTTCTTTATATAAAGGCACTATTGAATACTTATTATTAATAACTACTATAAAATCTTTTTCTAAATACGAATAAAAATTCACTACATAATAATAATAGATTATATAAAATTTAAATTCTCATCCATCAATTACTGTCAAACAATAGATACTTTCATCTTAATTATTTAATTGCAAAATTTTATATATAATTTAAAATGTAGTAAATAAGCCATGATAACCGAATAATAAACCATTATCATTATATGGAAAACGTCAAGTAATATATATATATATTTGAGGAATAACCAGAAGTTGTCAAAATAAGCACATTCAAAATAATATTTAAATATTTCAAAATCATCCAAACTTATCCGTAATTAGAGGGGCGTAACGTTGATGAATTAAAATACAGCAGGGTTATAAACGTTATGCATCCTCGAATATCTTCTGTATAGAATGACGTCTGGCAAAAATCTGAAAAATGTAAATAATATATATATATATATCAGATTAAACTAATTAAATTATTAATAATTAATTAAATTATTAATAATTATAAACAGTTAAGCTTCGGATTTAATAAACCAGTAATACAAAATAAAAATCATACTTAACTCTTTACTATATACGGAATAATAAGTCACCCTGTACACATAGCCTCGTTGTCCACTGGGTGTCCCAATATTTCCATCTCCAAACGAATACACTATATGGAAAAATAAAATACATTTGTTAATAAAATAAAAACTTAAAAATATATTGTAATAATGATCAACATATGGTAAAATTATTCAAAAGATGAAAATAACATCATTACAAAATATCATATTGGTATAATTAATAAATCACAAATATAACAAAAATTAATAAACCAATCAACAATATTAAAAATACTCATTAAACCTTCCCAAATATACAATAAAACATAATCAAATGATTAAAACGATCGAAATTTATACGCGAGACTTCATTAAGTAATACATGAAAGAGAGAGAAAGACCACACTATCGGTCAGCCCGCGCGAGCAAGAGAGACTGCGCTATACGCAATCTCGTATGCAAAAACTAAATGAGAATTAAATCATGATACAAGCTCAGATCGAATTGTCACCATTATTATTAACAAAATATGTATAAAATTGTTAATAAGAACTTAAAAATAATACATCAAAATAATGAATGTACATATATAAATATTCTACATAAAAACATGAGTATAATATATTTCTATAAAACCCTTATGCAATTTAATTTTAATTAATAAATTTACCAGAAAAATATGATTTTATTAATAAAATATATCTTGCTGTAATAAATTATAAATTACAAGGAATATCCAACATATACACATATATAAAATCAAAGGTTTCCTTATAAAAATAATAATTAACAATAAGAAATAATAATAAAATATATATAGAATTTTAATAAACTTATATATATATAATAATTCTAATTCATATGAATGAATTATTTAGACCTCCTCATAAAAGGTCACAAAATCAATAAATTAAACAATTGACATATATAATTATTAATAAAGATGCAACTCACTTGCGAATTATTAATGATGAATATTTAGCGAGCATAAATTCACACACACGATCTGCTGCATTGAATTAAGAGCACAGACTAAGTCCCGAGTGCAGTCTTATCTCCCCTATTGTTTCTTATCTCTCCTACATCCGGCGCACGCCAAGGCTTGCATCGCCCGATGACTGCATGCTGAATATAAAAGAATATTCATGAATAAAATCCGCAAGAGTAATACATTAACATAATAAAAAGAACATATACATATATATGTATATAATTAATAAATGTATTATGCAATTAATAAACATATTAAATAAAATTTAAGGTTACAAAATACGCAATAATTAATATTAAAATTAAATAACCAGTATATGCATCTGGATATTAATAACAAAATTAAACAATAATAATATGAAGTAATAAATTTACATATTAACAATAATAATGAATATATGGATTTATAAAATTCATTGTGCGTGATTTTATTGAGTGAATAATAAGTCATTATAAGAGTGCAAGGCTAAGCCCCAACGCACTGCGTTATCTCTCCTATTACTTTCTTATCTCCCCTAATGTTTTGACGACCGCGCCGAGTCTTAATGCGAAGGGGACTCGTGAATATATAATGAATGAATATTATAAGGAGCGCCTTCTTATTAGAAGCAATGAATAATTGTAAAATTATTAATTTATAAAAGAACATATATATATATATATGCTAAATTAATTAATAAGATCCAATAGTAATGCATTTTTAATAAATTTTCAATCTTCAAAATAACAATATGTATAGTACATATTTAATTAATTAATTAATAAATAATTTCAAACAAATGGAATAATAAAGTTAAGAATTTTAACTATAATTATTAACTATTAATATGTATAAGCATATATATATATATATATATATCCTATACAATTAACAATTAAAGAATATATGAATAAATTATAATGCGAATTATTAAATCGATTTATAAAGCGTTATAAATTCGCTTACTAAAAGATAAGCGACCCTCGGAGCTTCATCCGGTGCAGCTGCATATGACTCATTCAGTGATAAGGCCTGGCGCGACCGCCCGGCACGGTGAACACCTGCATCCGGTGATCTCACCACATCCATTGTTCCAAGAACTGAATAATAAAAAGAATAATTAACACACTTTTATAATATAATGCAACACAATTATTGTTAACAATTATTTAGTCTATGCGTCTATACGTACATACACACATATACATATATATATATATATTGTATAATAATTATATAACAAATTGTAATTATAATGGGTTATAACACCAGAATTTATTTATAACATTGTTAACTAAAAATGCATAATTAATTTAAAGTAAGTTAAAAACTAATTCTAAACGGAACATATTAGAACGACCATTCATGCTTCTATTGAAAGAGATTGAAATTCTACATTGAAAAATGTATGCATGCAGTTTGTTAAAAATTCTGGTGACTAAAAAACCTATTGTAAAAACCTTACCTTTATAAAATGAGTCAATCTGTTCGACGCACCGACAATACCGACAGCTCCGCCGTCCCCACTATCCCCACGCAAGAGCCCGCCTACTACGTCATAGCGCGCTCGAGGAAGAAGGAGAGCTATAGCGGCAGCAACGGTCGAGCCGCCTACGCCGCATTCTCCTACCACTGCGGAGAGCCGGTACAGAGTAGGGATCAGAGGGTACCTCAGGGAGCGGAGCTCAGTCTTCCTCGCATTTGATCCAACGCTCTCGAGTAGTCATCACCTTGCAACGATCACGAATATTCATCTAGAAAAAAGGACTTAGTCTCAGCGCGATTTTACGAGCTAAGGACTTAGTCTGTAGAGAGCTAGTGTATACTATGACGTACTTTCAAAATAAAGTGTTTAAAATAAAATCTACACGGGTCTTCTGCCAGTCATTTATCACCGGATCCTCCGACTCTTCAACAGGACATCGCTGAGGCAGACTGTCTTCCACGGAGAGTCATCACATCTTCTGTCTGCAGTACTTTCGGGTGCCCCAAATTCCGAAAATACATAACCGTAAGTAGAATCACACACGTTGTTTTTATTTTTAAAATAACAAAGTAACGTTTCAAAATTAAACAAAGAATATTTTTTCCCTCTTTCGGTAGATGGTAAGCGCTTTTCGTATCGACTCAGTTCTCCGCCGCGATATCCCGTTCCACCGTGCGAGCATACGACGTCGCGAGTATTTTAGGCAGCGATTGATAAGGGACAGACGCACCGTCCCTTATCGATTATTTCTAGACAGAAACGATATTCCGAACGAAATTATCCAAGCAGTTAACAATCACGAGAACGTATCCCATGAACTTTCATTCGCCCCCTTACCCCCGGAATTGAACATCGAGAGTAGCAGACCGCTCCCCGAAGTCCCGGCTGGAGAAGAGTTTGACGAGGAAGGAACAACTGACAGCTGTTCCGTTAGTTCTTCTGCCAGTACTATTACCATCAACTTGGACGATCGTACAACTGGCATACCACCTGGACTTCTTCGAGCCTGGGAGTCTAACGCGGGGATACGACGGGACCAGCAGATCCAGACCTCTCCTCGCCGCCCTGATAGCCCATTTTCCGATGTTACGTCCTTTCTTATCGTTTGTTCTACGATCCTACAGGGTTCACCGTGTAGGGACGAATAAGGCTGTATCTCTCTATTTCTTTTTTCAGGGGCAACCTGCTAGGCCGGCTATACCCCGGGACGCCGAGAGATTTAGGATTTTCACAAGGCTTCTCTTCAGGAAATGTTCGGGTTGACGAGTAAATAAAGATTTAACTCCCTTTTTATATTGTGATACTTTGATTCTTTTTTCTTGTTTATTACTATTATTGTATGATTACAAATATATATATATATGTATATATTTTTGTATATTTTCTGTTAGTTATTATTTTTGAAATTTCCATTTATTAATATGAATTTCGTATGTTACATAATTTACGTGTGGTATACACTGTCTATAGTCCCCAGGAACTCTTCGCTATTTAGGAAATCTAGGAAATTATTTGCGGCTTGGTCCGCCCAGTCTTCCTCCGCTGGGGTGAGATTTAGGGGAGCAAAATCAGACTCTTCTGGTCTGACTGGTGAATAACTCGGGCCTGAATATTCGGAAAATGGGCTATCAGGGCGGCGAGGAGAGGTCTGGATCTGCTGGTCCCGTCGTATCCCCGCGTTAGACTCCCAGGCTCGAAGAAGTCCAGTTGGTATGCCAGTTGTACGATCGTCCAAGTTGATGGTAATAGTACTGGCAGAAGAACTAACGGAACAGCTGTCAGTTGTTCCTTCCTCGTCAAGCTCTTCTCCAGCCGGGACTTCGGGGAGCGGTCTGCTACTCTCGATGTTCAATTCCGGGGGTAAGGGGGCGAATGAAAGTTCATGGGATACGTTCTCGTGATTGTTAACTGCTTGGATAATTTCGTTCGGAATATCGTTTCTGTCTAGAAATAATCGATAAGGGACGGTGCGTCTGTCCCTTAACAATCGCTGCCTAAAATACTCGCGACGTCGTATGCTCGCACGGTGGAACGGGATATCGCGGCGGAGAACTGAGTCGATACGGAAAGCGCTTACCATCTACCGAAAGAGGGAAAAAATATTCTTTGTTTATTTTTGAAACGTTACTTTGTTATTTTAAAAATAAAAACAACGGGTGTGATTCTACTTACGGTTATGTATTTTCGGAATTTGGGGGCACCTGTCAAATGAACGTGGCGCGTAAGTGTCGTGATTCGTAATGAATTTAAGAGAAGAGAGAATAGATCCGGTAATGATGATTCAACTAATCACAAGAGAGGATTATTAATTAATCATAAGTAATCATGCAATGACACGGCCATTGGGATATGTAGGGATGTTGAATATAAAATAAATATGTCGACTGCTGGTTTAATTATATTATTATACAATAATTCTTTCAATATATTATATTAAACCAGAGCTATCATACTACGTGTCAGTCGGTCTTTTAAGCGTCCCGTGTCTCACAACAAGTGTCGATGTGCAAGACGTCACGTCACAGCGGCACAGGGTCCATAAAGAAATTTCTCTAAAGAAAATTCTTTACAGAAACGGCAGAGGGGTAGGTAGGCTACCCAATGCGCATCGATTGACAAGTTGGAAACGACAATTCGTTCTTATGGATAAAACCAAAGACAGACTGAGCATTAAATATTTAAATGCAATTAATAAACCGTGTTATTAGAAAGGTAGAACGTTGGAAGTGTATAGAGGTAAGGTATTGACTCTATTATAATTCTTCAATGAATATGATAATAATTATTTTCACTATTAATTGTAGATCACGAGAGGCGAAATGAAAATGGAAAATATTAAATACTAAAAGCGAGTACTTACCCAAAAGTACTGCAGACAGAAGATGTGATGACTCTCCGTGGAAGACAGTCTGCCTCAGCGATGTCCTGTTGAAGAGTCGGAGGATCCGGTGATAAATGACTGGCAGAAGACCCGTGTAGATTTTATTTTAAACACTTTATTTTGAAAGTACGTCATAGTATACACTAGCTCTCTACAGACTAAGTCCTTAGCTCGTAAAATCGCGCTGAGACTAAGTCCTTTTTTCTAGATGAATATTCGTGATCGTTGCAAGGTGATGACTACTCGAGAGCGTTGGATCAAATGCGAGGAAGACTGAGCTCCGCTCCCTGAGGTACCCTCTGATCCCTACTCTGTACCGGCTCTCCGCAGTGGTAGGAGAATGCGGCGTAGGCGGCTCGACCGTTGCTGCCGCTATAGCTCTCCTTCTTCCTCGAGCGCGCTATGACGTAGTAGGCGGGCTCTTGCGTGGGGATAGTGGGGACGGCGGAGCTGTCAGTATTGTCCGTGCGTCGAACAGATTGACTCATTTTATAAAGGTAAGGTTTTTACAATAGGTTTTTTAGTCACCAGAATTTTTAACAAACTGCATGCATACATTTTTCAATGTAGAATTTCAATCTCTTTCAATAGAAGCATGAGTGGTCGTTCTAATATGTTCCGTTTAGAATTAGTTTTTAACTTTGTTACGTCCTGTTTTATCGTTTTTCAACGTTTCTGCAGGGCTCACCGTGCAAAGACGAACAATCAGTGTCTCTCTATTTCTTTTTCAGGGCAACCTGCTAGGCCGGCTATACCCTGGGACGCCGAGAGATTAAGGATCTGTAGGATGCTTCCTTTTAGAGATATGTTAAGGTTGACAAATAAATAAAGTATATTTTGTATGATAAATCTCTATTTTTATTTCTTTTGTTCCTTTATCGATATACATTAATCGTAAATTCAGGTTGATTGTTGAAGGATATAATACTGAATGTCGTTGATATTAAAGTAATGTATTAAAATATATATATATATATATATATATATTTTATATGTCCACTATCATATCGAGGAATTCCTCGCTGCTTAGATAGTCGAGGAGTTGATTTATTTCAAAATCTTCGGCTGTAGAGATGTCTATGGGTTCTAAATTTATATCTTCGAGAGCAACCGGGGAGTAATTAGGGGTAAAATAGCCTGAAAATGAGTCGGGAGTTCGTGGAGGGCTTGGGGGTGGTGAAGTCTGTACTTGTTGATCCCTTGTTACCGGGCTTCTTGTTATTTCTCCGTTACGCTCCCAAGCGCGGAGCAATCCTAGCGGGATCCCGTCTGTTCGATTATCCAAATCGAGTATTATTGTAGACGCGTCGCTTGATGTATTTGAATCTATCGAATCGAATTCTCCTTCCGCAGACTCTGCGCTGCCTGGTGCCGCTGAGGAATTGCTGTTGTCGGCTTCTGGATTATATTCGGGGGGCAAGGGGGCGAAGGACAAGTCATAAGGGGTATCCTCGCGATCGGTGGCGGCGCATATAATATTAGAGGGGATGTTATCCCTGTCTATAAATAATTGTGGTATCACGGAGGGACGATCTCGCAATAACCGTTGTCTATTTATTTCTCGGCGAGTTACGCCTGCGTTTCGCAGAGGAAATTCGCGACGAGTTATAGGGTCTGGGCGTCGGGTGTTGACCATCTATTAATGAGAGAAAAGGTTCGAATTCTGATACGAATATAATATAATATTTTTATTAATTTCCCGAATTTATTATTACTTACGATGTCGTAAAAGGAAGAAAGGGCACCTGTCAAAAAATGAAAGTACCGCGTGAATAATACGTCACACACCGTATATGCACAGTGGAAGAGAAAGTTGCACAGTGGAAGAGAAGGTAGATAATTAAATAAATTTATTTTATGTCTTTCTTTGATACTGAATTGTGATTAGAAGTCTTTGAATAATTTTTAATTATTAGTCATGCCTTAAATTTAAAATCGGATGTATGGATATCAATTAGGAAGAGGATTACAGGATATGTCATCGGAATGACGATCTATCAATGCAGCTGGCTTAGTATATTGTGAAATTTTCATATGAGCCTAAGCCAGTGTATCGTTACTAATCTCTGGGATGAATCTCATATCTTGAAATCAAGGCTAGATTCAATCTTCTGATGTTATTTACATCAGTCAGCTCCAAAATTAAAAGACAACTTCCATCATCAGTGACGCAGTTTCAGGAAAATCGTCAGTTAACCGGGCCTAAATTGTATCTTTGCCTAATCAAACGTCGATGTGACAGGAGGCCGCTAATTTTTTATTTGCCTCACCAGCTCCGAGTCAAAAGGAAACCTCTATCATGGGAATATATTCCTCAAGATAATTACCTTTTCACTGTGCCTGAATTAGATTTATCCTGCCGAAGCAGGGTCTTACTAATTACTGTCAATCGAGTCGTCTTATCAAAGAGATAAGTCCCATAACATCTTTAAATTTGAAATAAAATTCTAATAAATTGACTGCATGGATGTAGGGATATAGGTGGTAAAACTGTTTGATGTTAAAATATAATCAATGTACTTGTGTTATAGTATGAAGGTAAGTTGTTGACTCTATTATACGTAATATAATTCTTCTATAGATGTGGTAAAGTAATAACAATATTTAATTACTAGTTGCAGATCACGAGAGATGAAAAGAAAGATGTCGAATAATTAACAAAAGTACTTACCCAAAAGTATTGCTGTCGGGATATGCGCTGAATCTCCGTGGAGGACGGTCTGCCTCGGCGGTGTCCCTGTAGGAGAGTCGGAGGAGCCGATGACAATTGACTGGCAGAAGACCCAAGTGATGGTTCGAAGACACTTTATTTTTAAAGTATACTATAATATTTGACAGCTCTCTAGACTAAGTCCTTAGACCGAAAGAATATTCTGCGGCTAAGTTCTTTTTCGGCTCGAAGATGTTCTGAAGTACGCTCGTGATCGCTGTAGTTGTTTTCTTCTCGAGAGCTCCAGGTCAAATGCACGGAAGACTGAGCTGCGCTCCCTGATGTACCCTCTGATCCCTACTCTGTTCCAGGAGTCGGTGGTAGGGGAATGGGAGCTCTAGGCGTAAGTTGCTTGGCTGCTATTCGCTGCTCTAGCTGCCCTTCCTTTTGGCGCATGTCGTGACGTAGTGGTTGCGCTTTTGCGTGGGGATAGTGGGCTATCCGTGCGTTGGTTTGTCAATTTATAAAATTTTATAATAGTTTTTAGTTACCAGAATTCCCGTTATTTGCATACATTTTCTAATGTAGAATCTTAAATCCCCTTTAAAAAGAATGCGAAAGAAATGCGGGCGGTTCTTCTAGCATGTTCCGTTCAAAAGCTGCCTTAATTCTGTTTATAATAATCGTGCGGTTTTTACAATTAGTAAATTCTGGTGTCTATTATAATTACAATTATTTTTTATATAATATATGTGTATATACATATATATATGAATATGTATATATATAATTACTTAACATAGAAGAAATGATTGTTAATAACAAATAGGTGGTATAAAAGTGTTCTAATTATTATAGTTCTTCGGATCAAACGATATATCGAATTGGTCTTGTCGTAGCGGATGGCCGTAATACCAGGCGGTCGCGCCGGGTCTCTTATCTTATCTTTAAATAGGCCCATGTACAACTGTACTGAATGAAGCTCGGAGGGTCGCTTATCTCTTGGAGAATAATTTTATTCTTATACTATTTTATAAGACGATTTAATAATTTCGCTTGCAACAATTAATGTAGCTTTGCTACTTATTATGTAGGATATATATATATATATATATATATATATATATTAGTTGTAAGATTTTATAATTGTAATTTTTTATTGTCTTGTCAAATTTATTTTATAATGATTCAGTGTATATTAATATCTTCATGTCGAAAAATAAAAGTTTACTTGAACCTTATTACTTCTTAATTTTTTATTAAACATCCAAGCTCATTTAGCTTATGAATATATATATATATGTATATATATATATTCTTTTAACAATTCATAATTTTATGAATATTACGCTCGCAATAAGAAGTGCTCTTTATAATATTCGTTCGATTTATTATTCTCAAGTCCTCTTTGTCTTTAGACTCGGGCGCATATGTTGAGACATGGTAGAAGATAAGATTATTGGCACGCGCCATGCGATAACGCACTGCGTTCGGCTTAGCCTTAGCCTTTGGCACATATAAGAAGATTTATAATTTAGCTTAATTATTTGTACGTATAAAATCATGCTTACTAAATTTTATAAGATTGTATATTCGTTGGATTTCAATTTTATGTTCTAATTCCATTAATATATTTTAATATATTTTATTTCCTTCATTAAATTATGTTTTACTGTTAGTTATATTGTTCTTATAATTCGCCTTCTAAATTTCGTATGTATATGTGTTACGTATTTTCTTACGATTTACAACTTAATAAATTCAGTAAAGCATATTACAAGGTATATTTATTAATAACTGTGCGTGTTTAATGGTTAAAGCAAAAAGGTCGTCTTGAATTTATTTCACGCCTTAATTTTAAAAGAATATTATTTTAGAGTCTTAGTCCGAAGTCTAAGGCATGAATGTCGTAAGTATCAAGGGAGATAAGATACGTCGGCGCGTGTTAATAGATAACGCAGCGCACATCGTTAGCCTTGACCGCTTGACCGACTTATTAATTCACGCATATAAAATCATATTCTATTAGCATTTACCTATAGGTTTTAGATTTGTTACTAACAAAAGAATTATTGTATTGAGGTTACTAGAGTACATATGTTTATATGAATAATTAAAGCACTTAAGCTAACGGATATTTCTCGGACAATATATAGGCTTAAGGTATATAAGAATATATTGCATGCTCTTTTTGTGACTACAAATTTTGTGTGCTCAATTCGCCTTGTTATTTTTATTAATAATTATACATATATATACTAACAACAAGGGCGATAAATTGGTCCGAGCTTGTTTCGCGATTTAATTCTCATTAATTCTTGCATACGGGATTACGTATAGCGCTGTCTCTCTCGCTCGCGCGGCTCAACCGATAGCGCGGTCTCTCTCACTTTCACGTACTACCTATTGAGGTCTCGCGTATAGATCTCGATCGGCTTGACCGTTCGATTATGCTCTATTATATATTTGAGGAGGCTTAGTAGGTATTGTTGGCGTTATTATTTATTATTAATTGATTTATTAAAATGTGTTTCCCCTTTATGTAGGTGATGTCACAATGACATCACAGAGACATCACAGTGTGATGTCACTGTGACGTTTCTTTGCCGTGTGGGTATATACATATAACTAGAAAGGCACAAGCCCATGGATTTTTATGGATAATGTGTGTACGAAATGAGCCTTTTAAATATTTAATAAGGCTGCTACGTCAAACATCCATAATTTTTTGCTTGAAATCTATTCGGCAAGTATATTTGATATATATATATAAATTTTATATTTGTAATTGAGTAATGTATTTTTGAATATGGATTCATGTGTAGGTTATTATTGGAATGTATTTTAAGGAATTTTTATTAACAAATATATTTTTATTTTTCCATATAGCGTGTTCGTTAGGTGATGAAAATATTGAGACACTCGGTGAACAACCGAGTGAAGGCTATGTTTATAGGGTGACCTATTATTCTGCATGCAGAAAGAGTTATGTATAAATAATTTTATTCATATTTAAATTTTTCCTTTTGTGATTATTATTTAATTTAATATATTTATTGTTAAAGTTTAGTATATTAATATTTGATTTGTCATACTTATTTTACTATTTGGTTTTCTTCATTCTTATATGTTTATGTATATTTGTAAAATATTATACCTTTTTAGTACATTAGCTTTAATTAAAATTTTTATAGTGATAATAGATTTTTATATAGATTGGTGTTTTCTATGTATTTTATGTTGAGTTAATTTTTCATATGGTCAAATATTATTTGATTGTTTCCAGCTGCTGGGACTTGGAATTCTTGCTACTTATTTATGACAAGCTGTTTTACATTATTAGGAAGAGGATATATATATATATAGGGGATTATAAAAGGTATGTAAGTATGTATTATATTTTAAATGGTTTACTTACTAATTTTTGTAATAATTTGTAGTAATTTGTAGTAATTTGTAGTATCTTGTAGAAATTTGTAGTAATTTCCTATATGTATTTCTTAACCAAAATGAATATATATATATATATATGTATATATATATATTCCGCTTGGCAATAATTAAATCTATATATATAAAATCGACTGTTGGTATCAGTCTATTTCTTGATAATTAAATATTAACATTAATGATTTAGGAAGATCTTATAGAGCATATATATATGAAAGAAAGATTTTATGACATCGTTACGTGATTACATTGATTGTCTTGATATTAATTATTATGGTTCTTTATCATCATTATTATTATATATATTTTTTTATTATATACATATATTTTTTTTATAATTGTTAATTAGAGTTTCCCCCATTTTATTTGGGTTATTTTTACGTATAGTATGTGAATATTTAAAGGAATATGAGTTAATAGGTGCTTATGAATGATTTTGATCGATGGTCCCGGAACCACCCGTATGACATATATATATATATATATATATATATATATATATATATATGTCAAAGGGTTAGTTTCGGGACCTAATTTTTCTTCCGTATAGACACGTATATATATGTGTGCGTGTATTTTTATTACTTCGTTACATTGTGCCTTGATATTTTATTAATGAATATTTCCTTTTATTTTATAATTAAATTATTAAATTAAGCACATATGTATATTGGTTAATACCAGTTAGGATATACATATATAGATATATATATATATATATATATATTCTTGTATACATTATGTTTATTATGTTATATATATAATAATAGAACTTTATGGCAATATTTGCATACATATTCATACTGAACTTTGTCGCGAACACAGTTGCGTTATTCAAGGCAATCTTGTTGAAGGTTTTTCTTTGATGATAAATTTTTAAATCTATTTCTTGAATAAAGTTAGTTAATACTAATATTCTATATAAATAATTTTGTACATAGCTGATTAATTTATTCGTTAAGAAATATTTAAATCATTAAATTTTTTTAAAAGAAGCTTGTTGTATAAAGGATTATTATTTAATTGTTACTGACCAACTGTTTTTGTATTTTAATCTTGTAATTAAATAATCAAAGTAGATATATATATAGTTATTCAATAATAATTAAAATTTTATATGGACATATTTGGCCAATGATATTAATGTACCATGAAGATTTATTATAACGCTTAGAAAAATAATTAGTCAAGAAAAATTTATTACTTTTATTTCTCTCGATTATCTCATTTATATTGTTAATTACTGTATTATCGATTGTCATCGCTGATTTTTAGAGCGAAATTAACGTATTACTTTAGTAATAATTATTATTTATGGACATAAATTTTTGATTGACTCAGTACATTTATTTATTGTTTATTAATTTTATAACTTTTCTTTCATTGTTAATAATTCTTTATAATTTTTATGTAGCCTTGCTTTCAGGGTATTCGTTAGTATTTTATTATAGGTTATATCTTTTATTCTGATTAGTTATTTTCCTTTTTCAGGTTTCAAGATTTGCAATTGTTGCATCTCACTTATGGCAGCCCAGTTACATCATCCATCGAAGTGATACGTGTAGGACAATAAGATCAATCGTTAAAAGATTTTAGGTAAGTATTGTTTTGTAATTAAGATGTTTTTACTTAGTCTTTAAATAAATTGTTTCTAATATTATTTTATAATTTTCAGGAGAAGGGTTATGTTTTATGAGGTAGCTCGGTTGATCCATAAATATTTCCGTTAAATGTAGGTACTTATACGATTATGATATTTTGCTCTAACGATGTAAATTACTTGAATTCAAGAATAGAAATTTAAATTTGTCTTCCTTTTGACTAAAGGAATTAATTATAATAGTGTTTTATATAGCAGTTATGTTCACTTTTCTGTGATTAATTTAAAGTATATAATTATTTTATATACTTGATTATTGCAGGTATAATATAATATTTTTCCTAGATTTTTGGATATATATATATATATATATATATATATATATTAATAGATAATTGAAATAATAAATTTTACGCTAATATTCATATAATAATTTGTATGAATTCTGTCGCGAACAACCTTTAACACAGTTTGCATTATTCAAAATAATTCTTTTGAAGATTTTTCTTTAATAACACACTTTCGAATCTATTCCTTTCCTGAATAAAGTTGACTAATAATAATACTTTATATAAATATCTTCGTATTTGGTTAGTACTGCCAATATATCATAATATACTTCTGGCTATATGCTATATCAATCAATTTATTATTGATGCTTAAAATCTGTGACAATATGTATGTCAATTCAGTATTTTAATTTATTAAAAAGTTTTATGTGATTTTTAAAGTAGTCATTCAGGAATTTTATGACTTCTTGTTGACTTGTGTATAATGAAATCCTTTTTTCAGTAGTTATAACAATTAATTTGATAAGTATATTAATTCTATTTGATTGATATATGCTCATAAAGCCAGTTATTTAGTCAGCACTGGTGGTTTGCTAGTATTTTGATTATATAAGATAACTAAATAATATGAATATTGATTGATCATATATAATATATAATGATATGAATATATAGTGATTATATTTAACTTCATATAAAGATTATATAAGATGGAAAATTTTTTATACTATTCTATAAGCAATATTTGAAATTTTTTTTTGTTGCGGGACGTAACAATATATATAGATATATACGTGTATTCCCTAATGATTAATACATGGTAATGAAATAAAGGTTGAGAGGACCCGTTTTCTTGTATCATTTAATTTATCAATCTTTCTTCTACAACTTCTGGGTCGTTAGGGTCAACCGTTATTTCGGCTACTCCATATTCTATCTCTAAGGTGATTGAATTCACCGATAGGCCTATTGTTTGCCTATAGATGTCTTCTGTCCCTTTTTCCGTGATCATGGCTATAAATCGATTGTAAGCCCTATAGCATTTGATACATTCCATAAAAGGTCGTTTTTCGTAACAATTGCCTCCGCAGTCAGCACATTTATTTGTTGGCACAGTGCCATATTGGAATGTGTGCGTATATTGCGTAAGGACTCTGTTATAAACCGCAGGGTTATAACATTCTGTGCATACTATGTGGGGACTGTTGGCAGTTAAGACATCGTGTGTCATTATGCTTACGCAATTCACATTAAGGCTATTAAAGAGGGATTGGTCTAGCAATGGGTGAGCAGGTCGCTTTAATTTGGAAAGCGGACACACTTTACGAGTATATGCATTGCCTGTGAGTCCTGCAAAAAGCAAAAGCGGTTATGTTATTTATGTCCCTTCCCTGACTCTTTTCGAATATAGCCCTTTCAAAATAGGAATATATGCATTCCTGACATTGAAGGATAGGGCGGACAGTTTCTAGAGTAGATTGACAATAGTTGCACTTAGCAAGGTTTATGTCTCCCCAAGTTACCCAATGACAGACAATCAATTGAGGTTTAGCCCTTAATTGCCGAAGTCTGTAACATGCACCGCACATGCGGGTCGGAGTGCGGGTTTTCCCAATGTATCTCTTATAGAAGATTATTTTCCTACATTTTGATTCATGCAGGTTAGGAAAGTAGGGCAATAGCTTGTGAATAGGGTGATTACAGGAGGGATTGTCAGTGTTATCCATTTTGGTTCACTTAACAATTTCTATTTAGTTGGAGCTCTTGAATTCGTTCTCCTTGTAGGTGATATAGAAAACATCTCCTGCAGTCCGATATGGGGGTTGCAATGGATATTAACAAGTTACACATGTAACATCTAAAGCTGCGTAGAGTGGGTGGGGGAAAACACATAACAATGTGATATATGATGGGTTGAAGTTCTCTATCTTCGAACATTTCACAAGAGCGACAGTAATATTGATCATTACTGGAGCAGATAAATCCTTCTAGTTCAATGTGTAGCAAGTGAGACAGTGTGTTTAAGTCTTCGTCGGGTTCTACGTTTGGTAGGATATCCATTTAATTAGATGTTCCGCGAGATTCTCGTTTACGTTCTCCTTCCAAATAGTGTAGGAAGCATCTCCTACAATCTATTATGGGAGTTATAATGGACACATTGTATCCACATACGGTGCATTTAGACACCGTGATATCAGGGAAAGATTCAGATATGCTATGGTAGTTTATATAGTAGAGTTTATGATCTGCTTGTAATTTGCATGAGTCGCAGTAATATAAATTATATCTTGAAGAGATATCCGTCGAATTCCTCATGTATTACGTGAGATAAAGTATCGGGATACGTATCTGGTAACATGACGGTTTGGATTCTTCAAGATTGAGAAGTTGGAGGACTTTCGTTATTAATTGAAAGAACTGAGGGTTGAGTTTCTCGGAATATTTGGACGATATTTCTAACACAAATGTGGCAGGTGTTTAAGGGTCGTATTATAGTAATAGGTCGTTGACAATACGAACAAATTGTTCTGTAGGGGTGTGGAGCAATAGAAATAATGTGTGAATCTATTGGAAGAAAGAACCTTTGGCTACTAGGAGTATGCAGCATACAGTAACATGTGCAACAATAGTGACAGTGATTGCTTAGATTGAGATAGCCATGCAATTTAATGCATACTGCATTAAGAAAAATTTGAGACATTATAAAGCATTGTTCAAAGTAAGCAAACAAGATATGGATAAAAGTTCAATAATACCTTGGGTGCAAGTGAGACACTGATCTGGAGGTCTTTGTGTGACAAGCGTCTGAAGACAGTGTACGCAATGCGGATTGATGTGGCGTGGTCCTGGAGAGAGAAGGTGTAAGGATATTAGAGGCAATCGTGCCCTAATAGGCAATATATATTGGTAACAAAGTTCGCATAGGTATACATTCAGAGGATCGTATCGATATCCTTTAAATTTTAAACAACAGGGTGTGCCGGTAAATGGCATTCCTTTTATAATGTAGGAGTTCTATCGTATACGTTTAAGACCAATGGGTAGCTATAACTATCGATAGAAGTCGAGGTATTGTGTAGAAGTTCTAGGAATTCGTACGCTGTTAAAGTGCAAGATATGCACTTGTCTAAAGATTGAACTTCGATGACCTTCGCGCCACAAGATGAGCAAAAGTCGTTACGCACAATGTGACTATTCACAAAGAAGTGTCTCCGTAATGGTCGGTACTGTTGTCTAATTATGTTAGTACGGAGTCCGTCATAACATTCCTTACACAGGTTAGTTTCGTCTAGGAGACAAAGGGCGCCTGTTATGTGGACACAATGGTTGAAGAGGAAAGATTCCTCTATTTGATTTAGAATGGTGGCGTCCAATCTCGGCTGTGTAGGTCTCCTGTGCCAAAGCATCTGTAACAAAGGGCTTTAATTATTATTTCATCCTGGCTGAGGGTATGCTAATTTAATTTTATTGGTGTGTACTGTTCGGATTTGATTTCCTATTCTAATTTTAACATTGCTAGGGAATAAAAGCTCAATTATTTCGTGGGGACCAGTATACTGGTCGGTAAATTTTCCTTTCCGTGGTTCCTTTAACAAAAAGACGTAATTTCCCGTCTCAAATCGTTGTAGATTCAAATGGCGATCATAGTATCGCTTGCTCCGTTCCTTGGCTAGTATGAGATTTTGCTGGGCCTGGATTTGCAAGTCTCTTATTTTATTAAAGAGGTTTACGATATATTCGTGGTAAGTAGGTTCAATGTCTTCTTCGATAATGGGATGTGCGGAAGGTAGTCGTGCTATTCGACCAAATACTAATTCATAAGGCGAATATTTTGTACCTTCATGTACACTTGTGTTATAAGAAAACATAGCAAGTTTAATGTAATTATCCCAGTTAGCTTCTCTATTTATTTGAGTTTTTAGGTATTCTGTTAAAATGTGATGTGATCGTTCAAGTGATCCATTTGATTGAGGGTGATAAGCTGTAGTTTTAAAATGTTGGATATTAAATTTCTTCATTAATTGTCGCATTAAGGCTGACAAAAAATTAGTTTCTTGATCCGTTAGTATGGTGCGAGGTGCTCCATATATACAAATGAATTCTTTGGTGAAAGCATCAGCGATCGTCAAAGAGGTGGCTTCTTGTAAGGGTGAAGCAACTGAATATTTCGTCAATAAATCTTGCATGGTTAATATATATTGGTGGTTGTTTTCCGTGATGGGAAGAGGTCCCATAATATCTAGAGAAATTTTATCGAAAGCCATTCCAGGTGTATCGGTAATGACCATAGGTTGTTTGGTTTTTATTCTGGTTAATTTCTTTAGTTGACATTCTCGACAGGTTCGGATGAAGTCTTGAATGTCTTTCTTCATCGTTCTCCAGCTATAGCGTGCTCTAATCCGGTTATAGGTTTTCGTTACGCCTTTATGTCCGCCGTGGGCTGAGGCGTGATTTTCCAAAATTAGAGATTGGCGTTTTTCAATTTCAGGCGTTTGAATTAGATTTAGGCATACCGTTATATTAATGGGTAATTCTTGTAGATATCTTTTAATTTGGTTAAGGATGTATGACCATGGAAGATCGTCGAAGCGTTCGGTCTTACTAAGACTCATGGAGGAGAGTCCAAGTTCAGTAATGACATCCACTAGAGAGTGTAGACAATTTTTGAGATTCTGGGCTTCTATAAGGGTATGAGGATTGTATTTAATTGGGAGGGCAATCAATGTGTTTCCTTTTACAGTACATACCCTGGCCCTTTCGTATGTCAGCCCTTCATATTTAGGGAGTAAATTGGCTTCTTGATATGATTTTGCGCCATTATCATAAGCCGTTCCGTTTTGGTAGACGAATATTATATGATTATCTTTCTGTAGGAGTAGATCTTCCCTGACTTCTCGCACTAAGGCTCGACTCCATGGTGGAAGAGCTGGTGGGTTTAGTCGCTGTGAGTCCGTTCGATGCGGCACAACATCAGATTCTATGATTTTAGTATAATCCGTATCGTCGCTTTCTTCAGAGTCACTAACTTCTTCGATTGTGACTCCATAATTATTATTGTTTTCATGTTCGACAGTATAATTTTGATAATCTTCTGTTGGTCGACGTTCTATAGAGGTTGAGGTCTCGGCGGTTTTTTGATGATTTTCCATGTCTTCCTGATTAGGTCTTGTATTTTGTCTTTCAGATGTACTAGATTTTCCCTGTGGCCTTTTGGGCCTGTACGAAAATATTGATTCATCGGATGAGTATTCTCCTTCATCGATGAGGAATAACGGAATAGCTACGTTGGTGGGTGGATTTCTGGATAAAGCATCAGCATTATTATTTAAGGTCCCCTTTTTATATTGTATTTCATACTGATATTCGGAGAGTTTCATTCTCCATTTCCACAATCTTGAGGAAGGATCCTTAATGGAGTGTAGCCACACTAGTGGTTTATGGTCAGTCACTATAGTGAATATTCTTCCGTATAAGTAAGGCCTAAAATGATTTACACAATAAATAATAGCTAAACATTCTTTCTCGATTGTAGAATAATTTTGCTCGGCGGAATTTAGAATTCGAGAGGTGTAGGCCACGGGTAGATCTTTCCCTATTATTCCTTGACTGAGCACTCCTCCAACCGCATATCCGGATGCGTCGGTGGTTAAAATAAAGGGTTTGGTAAAATCAGGGTATTGTAAAATAGGCTCAGAACATAATGAGTTTCTTAGAATGTCAAAGGCTTCTGTTTGTTTCGTGGTCCATTCAAATTTCTTATCTTTTTTCAGAAGGTCAGTTAGTGGTTTCGCCACTTTTGAGAAATTCGGAATAAATCTTCGGTAATATCCGGCTAATCCCAGAAATTGTTTAATGTTTTTTGGGCTCTTTGGAGTAGGAAAATTCATTATAGCTTTTATCTTAGCGGGGTCAGGCTTGACTCCGTCAGAACCGATTATATGTCCTAGATACATAACTTCACGTCGCAAAAATTCGCATTTATCTGGTTGTAATTTTAAATTTGCAGCTCTCAATCTCTGCATTAATTTTTCAAATTTGCTTTCGTGTTCTTGCAATGATCGTGCGTATATGACGATATCGTCCATGTAAACAAATAGTTCATTTCCTTGAAGTCCGGAGAGAACATTATCCATTAGCCTTTGAAATGTTGCAGGAGCATTTTTCAATCCGAATGGCATTCGTTTAAATTGGTAATGTCCATAGGGTGTTGAAAAAGCAGTTTTAGGGGCGTCTTTTGATGCCATAGGAATCTGGTGAAAACCGGAAGCTAAGTCCAGTACTGAAAAATATTTTGCAGATCCAAGTTGGTCTAATATATCCGTTATATTTGGAAGAGGATAGGTATCGCCTATTGTTTTTTCATTGAGGTTTCGATAATCGATAACCATTCGCCATCTTTTATTCCCTAAGGAATCTGGCTTTTTCGGAACTATCCATAAAGGAGAGTTATAGGGGGAAGTAGAAGGTCCTATTAAATCAGAAGATAGTAGTTCGTTTATTTGCTTATTAATTTCTACAGATAATGACGCGTTACATTGAACGAATTTGTTCTCGACGCGTAGGTGACGCTAAATTGCGTCCCGCGGAGGTCTAGTGAGCGCTCTGCTTCCAATAGTCAATTAAATATACTATAGTTATACTATGCGACGTCACAGCAGATCTAACAAATCGAGTAAAAATAATAAAATAAATACCGAAAGATATTACACGTGGATAAACTTTTTGCTTAAATTAATAGTTAGAAGCATGGCTCACCAGATTCCGCGCTTTTTACAATTAATAATATAGTATACCGCTGTGCGCCTCATGTCGGTTAGAGATTCAATGACGAACTGTATAAATATGTCCTCGGTTGTCAGGACGTAAACATGGACTCAACCAAGGACATGCGCAGTTGACTCAACGATAACAAACATACCAACGCATGAACGAACGCCTCATATTTTCGATAAGTTATCGATTATCGTCGCAAATGTATGATGCAAGCCCTCTGTATCACTCTGCAAGTTCAAGCTATTTTTTTGGCGCTTGATAAACAACATTTCAGAGACAAGCCTTTTGCCCAACGAGGACTCCCTGTCCAAAATCTCAGATTCTTCCCAATTAAAATCATGACCGAATTCCAGTCTGTGATTAGTTATAACCGAAGGTTGTGACGTATTTCGTCGAATATGATTTCGGTGTTCAGAAATTCGTTTTTTTAACTGTCTGCCAGTTTGACCGACATATGACGCATCGCAATCATTGCACGAGACTTTATACACTACATTGTTACACGAATCTTTTGGCATTATGTCTTTATGGACCTTGACAAAATTACTTAAGCCAAAAGTTTATTTAAGCCAAAATAAGAAACTCCCGTGTCATGATTACGAAGAACTCGCTTAAATTGTTCCGAAAACGTTGGAATGTATGGGATTGTAAAATATGAAGAGTGTCTTTTTTCAGAGTGGTCCTCGTTGGGCTCCAAGCCTGTCTGATTCAAGGCCAATAACAACTTCAGACGCTCTCGTATTACATGGAAAATGTAAAATAGAGGATAGCCATTGTCCAAGAGGACTCCGACTATCAGCTCAAAGTTTTTTTGATGGAATCTCGGATGCGATAATAAAAAGGCACGATCCACCAATCCTACGATTGTTCCCCTCTTATGGCATAGTGGATGATTTGACTTGTAATTTAGATATCTCCCGGAAAAAGTAGGTTTGTGATACCAATCGAATTCAATTAAATTATTGTTCACGATTATCGTAACATCAAGAAAATTAAGTTTATTATCAACTCCCTCCTCCAATGTGAACTGAAGCCTTGGGTGAAAAGTTGAAGATACCCAAGACCTCATTGAACATAGAAGAGGGAGCCGCCAAAGCTATATCATCCACATACCTATAATAGAATGGTAGGTTGAAGGGAACTCGTCCAATTGCTTTATTTTCCAAATCTTGCAGAGTGATATCGGCAATGAGGGGGGATAGGGGAGAGCCCATGGGAGTTCCGAATGTTTGTTGGTATATTTTTCCATTAAAAGTGAAGAAAGTAGAATTTAATATAAACCGAACTGCAGTCAAGAATTCGTCGCGGGGAATGCTGCACTTTTCTTTTATTAAACACCATCTCTCTAAGACGCCATCCAACGCTAAATCCAATGGGATGTTAGTAAAGAGAGAAACAACATCCAATGATAGTAATTTAAAGTGGTCATTTAACTGTACACCTGATAGTTTTTTGACTAATTCAAAACTATTGGCAATATGACTATGTGCCCTGGGGATGGCGTCATAGATGATGTTGTGTAAAAATGCAGCTAATTGGTATAGGGGAGTGTTGATTGAGGAGACAATCACCCTAAATGGGCAGTTCGGCTTATGAATTTTTGGTAATCCATAGGCTCTCGGTAACACACCATCAGTGCAGTTCAAACGCTTGTAAGTCATATCGGAAATGTAGTGTTACGTCCCGCAACAAAAAATTTTAAAATCTTACTTACAACAATATAACCCTATCAATTCTCTCATTTTATATCACTTTTGTATAAATAATCACTATAAATTGCGTTATAATATATATATATTCAATATATATACGAGAGGTTAACACTAATTAGCACTCATATAGCCAAAATACTAGTAATCACCAGTACTAACCGAAATGTATAAAGAACCTTTCCCATATAATCTCTATGTGAAACTATATAATTACTATAAATCCATTATATATATTATAAATAATCGATGTATATACATATTCACGTAATATTCATATTATTCAGATATCGTATATAACCAGAAATATAATGGACTAGCAGCGCTGACCATGTACAAGGACATGTACATCAATAATCAATTGAAAAGAAATATATCCAGAACTTTACTAATAAAGAAACCTATATAGTCACGCTAAAACTAAAAACATTTACCATATTGGGTAAATGTTTACTTTACCGGACACCTCGCCGATGACCTTGACATATGTTGTAGGGGTACACCCCTAAGTAACACATGATTTGAATTTTGTGGCGGTCTCGTTTAGTTTCTGAGATACGCGACTTTGAAATATTATAATGGTAATTGTTGATAATACTAAAAGAAAGTGGACATTTACCAAATATTACAAATACAAAAATGTATTATTATAAAAGCTATGCTATTATACACGCCGTATACAATAACCCTTTACAAAACAACAAGTTTCTTGTAAAAATTAATGATCTAAATATTTTCTAACGAATAAATTAATCTACTACGTACGAAAGTATTTATATAAAATATCATTATTATCCAACTTTATTCAAGAAATAGATTTAAAATTCTACCATCAAAAGAAAACCTTCCACAAAATTGCCTTGAATAATGTAACTATGGTCGCGACGAAGTTCAGTATGAAGCTACATGCAAATATTACCATAAAGTTCTATTATTTTATATTGTTACGTCCCGCAACAAAATTTTTATTTCTTATTTAAACACGCAAAAATTGCCTCTATAATCTTTAAACTGTAATTTCACCGCCGAACATATAAATCTTAATTACACCGCGTTACAAATTATTATTAATATAATTAATATTGTTAATTAAAATTCCACCGCGTCATCTATTATTACCAATATTTCTTATTATAAAATCACACCGCGCATTGTATTATCACCAATATTCATAATACGTCAATATTATTCCACCGCGCAATATACTATTGTCAATATCTCCAAAAATAATCTTTCTTTATTAGGAACCTAGCTATACATAACATAACCTCACTTAAGAATGATAGAAATAATTCTGTCCGTATAAAAATTACCAACAACAGTTTTCTACTTTACCGACAATAGGTAGTCACCGACACAAAAGTTACCGACGGAAGATAAAGTAATTTCCTACTTTACCGACAGAGTAAATGTTACCGACACAAAAGTTACCGACAGTCGATAAAATAGTTTCCTACCTTACCGACAGAGTAAAAGTTACCGACACATGATAACACAGTTACCGACATTACCGACTGAAGATAAAGTCATTTCCTACTTTACCGACTGAAGATAAGGTTACTTCCTACCATACCAACTGAGGATAATAATGTTGCTAACCTTACCGACATACAAGAGTATACCTCTTATATTAGTATATTATCCTAATACTAAAAAAGTTAAAAACTAAAATTCAAAGGATTTTTATTAACTTTTATATACATATATATATATATATATTTGTACACGTCTCAGCACCGACTATACATATATCTCATTATTTTAAGGCATAGACTATATCAAAAATCTTTGATTCCTTATTAACTCAAAAAATAATATAGATATAAATCTCGTAATAATTTTTACTTAAAGAGCATAAAAAGCTGAGTCGATACATATATGCATAATTATGAAAACTTCAATATTACTAATTTTATAAGTAAAAGTTTTAAATATGATTTTATGCATACAATATTATAAGTCTCTATAAAGTGCTCAAGGCTAAATGCAACGCATTTCTCAGAAGCACCTATCGATCGCAATTCTTGGAAGCTGAGCTCACCGCATTCCAAAATATTCTGCTCGAATATTATTGCGCAACATGATGCAACATGATGAAATAGTTAATTGTTATTAAGACAAGCGAATTTATTGTTAAATGATTAAGCATATGCAATAAATTTTATTAATTTATTAATTCAGAAACCTAACGGTTATAAATATTAAAAGATAAATCAAAAGAATAAAGATTGTTGCATAACATGTTGAAATAGTTAACTAATAGTCTTTATTCCGCCGTAAATTAATATTATATTATTTATATCCTATCGCGTGAAATAGCTGCAATAATTTATTAAAAACAATTAATTTACATTATTTTATTCCACCGCGAATTAATTATATTCATATATAAAATAGCTGCAATATTTTATTGCGCCATAAAATGCAATTAATTAATATTACTCTTTTAATTTATATCCCACTGCAATATAAAATAGATTATTGCACGCTAAAATAAGATTTTGTTAACAACAATTATATTCATATAGATATATCTATATACATATACATATATCTATATCCCATTGCGTAATCATAAATATATATATAATTTCAGATGTTAAAAGAATTGTAATTATAATAATTATGATATCAGAATTTATTAATAATATTTAAAAGCATTTTTATATATTAATACATAAAAGAAAAGAACGAGCTTTTAAACGGAGCATGCTAGAAACTCCGTTGACATTTCTACAGTTAGAGCTTAAAATTCTGCATTAGAAAATATATGCATGTGAACTGCAAAGAAATTCTGATAGTCAAATAATTATTATAAAAATTATATGTCAAAAGACGATGTAACTAGTATAGCCGATTCTATACTGACCGCTCCGTCGCCCCCACTCCAACTCTGAAAAGTCCCGCCTTCTACAATGCAAACTACGCCCAATTTCTGCAGCAACGCCCGGTCTACGCCCAGCGGCGCGCGCATCTTCCGAGGCGCGCGCATCCAGCACGTCAGAGAGAACCAATCAGCGCGCATCCAGCACGTTAGGAGAAACCAATCACAGCTCAACTCCCTCCACGTCGAAGCGCATCCACCACCATTGGGACCGTGTGCAAAATCGGGACCGGCGCCTATATAAACCCATGCAGAGCGGTCCTCCTCGCATTTGACTCGGCGCTCTCCAGAAGACATCTCCATACATCAGAGCCGTCAAATATTATATTCTATTATATTCAAGTATACTTTAAAATAAAGTGTCTTCGAGCATATAAACTGGGTCTCCTGCCACTTATTCTCCAACGGCTCCAGACCTCTCTTCAGGGACCTCGCTGAGGCAGTCGGTCTCCAGCAGAGAGGAATCATCTTTACACACCGAGAGACTTCATTACCTGACTGCAACCCTCTTCCTGAGCCATCACCGAGGTAGACGGCATCCAGTGAAAGGAAGCAGCATCCATACATTAAAATACAGCAGCTCTTGGTATATACTTAGATGAATGTCATTCATCTAAATTCTTAATACTAACATTAATTTTAATTCGGGAATCTATACCTTCGACTATCCATATTCCCTCATCCATATACTCAAGTTATTTAAATGTTATTTCAAATTGAATGACTTTTACTGGGACTTGTCTTCTTGATAAAACGACTCAATTGACAGTGAGCGAGTGCGAAACTGCTTCGGCAGGTCGAACCCAAGTGCGGCACAGTGAAAGGCAATTATCCTGAGGGAAGTTTCCTTTTACTTGGAGCTGTTGATGATTCTAGTGTGTCTCGTACTTGACGTACGGTGAGGATAACTCCTTGCGGCACAGTGAAAAGGCAATTATCCTGAGGGAAATTTCCTTTTTTCTTGGAGCTGTTGACCATTCTGAAAAGAAACTAGTTCATCCTGTCAATCGACGTCTGATTAGGCGAAGATACAATTTCGGCCCAATTAATTGGCAATTTTTATGAGATTGTCTTTTAATTTTGGAGCTGGTTGACGCAACCGTCAGATTGAATCTTGCCTTAATTTCAAGACACGAGATACATCCCAGAAACTAGTGACGATACGCTGGCTTAGCTTTTGATAATTTCAACTATAATTTTAGTACATTTCATTTATTATAACCTGACATTGTAAGGTTAATGCTAAGCCAGACGTTTGACAGGTGGATACACTATTAAAGTATCCAATCTCCTTATTCCTCCTCAAGCCTCTTCGATTTTCAGTAAACCGACCTTAGACATTCAAATCGCACTTTAAAAAGCAAAACTAACCTAATAATTTAACAAAATTATATAAATTACCGGCGGTCGATAAGTTACCATCGGTCGGTAACCTAAAGTTACCATCAGTCGGTAAAATCGAAACCTATATTACCGACGGTCGGTAAAACAAATTACCATCGGTCGGTAAAACAGAAACCTACATTACCGACGGTCGATAAAACTTAATTTACCATCGGTCGGTAAAACAGAAACCTACATTACCGACGGTCGATAAAACTTAATTTACCATTAGTCGGTAAAACAGAAACCTACATTACCGACGGTCGATAAAACTTAATTTACCATCGGTCGGTAAAACAGAAACCTACATTACCGACGGTCGATAATTTTCGCGAGTCGATAATTACCCCGGGTCGGTAATTCATTATTAATATAATACTATTATAACATTCTTTTCCGACTATATTCTAGCCGCGATCTAAATTCTTTTAAAGCTTCAATGACTAGATCTGACTATTCCTCTCTTTACTCTTTGGTTAATAATAATTCTTACTGAACGAATAGTCAAGCGAGACCTTTTCTTTTTATTTAACAGGTGTTGGTCAACGTAAGTAACATCGAATCCCTATACAATATTATTACATATTCACTTAATTAAATAAATTGTTATCAACCTATAATTAATAGATGGTCCGCGTACGACGTGCCAACCAGGGTACTCGACGAACGCCTTTCATTCGCGAAACCTCTCACCGTATACGCCGAAACAGACGTACACGACGCTTACCCCAGATTATTGTTTCACCGGATAACGAAATCATAGAGCCTACCCCATCTACAATAAGTCAGTCTTCTCCTCCCATACCTGAGGTCACAGAAATAGGTTCTCAACTACCTGAAGAACTGAGCGACTTTATTTTGGAGACGGAAGAACGAAACGCTGAGATAGCGCCCAACGCATTAATACCAAGATAATTATTCAACGGAAGAAGACGATTTCTATCCTCCCCCAAGCTATTCACCAGTAACCTACGAGGATCTAGACCCTCTCGCACCCTTGGAGATTCCCCAAATAGAAATCGCGATACCTATTGCAAATATCGATAGCGAATATTCATATATTCTCCCAGAAATATACAATTACTCCCCGGAGGAATAAATTCACATTTATACAAATTATAAAAGAAAAGAGACAAAAGATGACATAAATAAAGAAATCAAATCTATATAAACCATTTATTTATTCGCATTCCCTCCTGAATCCTCTCTACGAGCACAACAGACCTTCAATCTCTCGGCGTCCCAGGGTATAGCCGGCCTAGCAGGTTGCCCTAAAACAAATTGAGAGATTAATTGCGTCCAACTGGGAAAGTAAGACTTCCAGACCAGTCCTGAGGAACTGGGGACGTAACAATATATATAACATAATAAATATAATGTATACGAGAATATACATATATATATACATATATATACACATATGTATATTCTAACTGGTATTAACCAATACACATATGTGCTCAATCTAATTATTTAACTATTTAATTATAAAATAAAAGAGAAACATTCATTAAACACTCCTTTAAACATTCACATATCACATGTAAAAGCAACACAAATAAAATATAAAGAATAATATATAAATGCACTGAACAAAAATAATAAGGAAAATGATAAATAAAGTTTTTTTTGATAACAATTGTTACGTTAACCTCACTCTTTAAAATTAAAAACCAACAGTAATAATCGATAGTAAAGCGATTATCGATCTATATATATATAGATTCAAGAAAAATAAAAAATTAATAGATTATTTCTCTAAACATTATGATAAATCTTCATTGTACATTAATATTATTGACCAAATATGCCTATATAAATTTTAATTATTATAGAATAATATATATAACTGACTATCTAATTACCAAATAAAAAAACCAGATGGCAACTTTTGTGAAATCCGATCGCTTCAATCTTTAGTTCTCGTTCAATTCCCATGGACCCATGCATGCATGCATATGCATATTCGTTATTGGAAAATGGTTTTCCTCGGAGCCTCGATATCTGAAAAAGACGTATAATAAATAAGTAAAAGAAATTCACTATAAAAATTACTGAATATTTAACAAACATGCACAAATATATATAGAAATATAGATAAGAAAGTAATGAATGAGGTATATAAAATCATTAAAAGTTTAGCACTCCTGAATAATAATTATCATCAAAGCAATGTGCTAATTCCGCCTTATACAATTTTGATTATCGACAGTAGTAATAATAATAAAATAATCAACAATTGAACATTATGGGAAAATTTCATTGCATAAAGGCACTGTCAAATGCTTATTATCATTAAACACTATAAAAATCCCTTTTCATATACGTATATTCTATGCAACTATTCAAATAAAATTTTACTACATAATAAATTATATAAAATCTAATTTCTTATCCACTAATCATTGCCAAATAATATATATTTTCGATTTGATAATTTAGTTGTGAAACTTTATATAATTAAAATGTAAAAGAGCAATAATAACCAAACAAAACCCATTTCCATTATGTAAAAAACTCAACATTATTTAATATATGACCAGAAGTTGTTAAATTCAATACATTCGAATAATATTAAAATATTCCAAAACTTATCCGCAATTAGAGGTGCATAAAGCTAACACGTCATGGCCAGATGATCACATGTGAGTATTTTGATCCGCTCAGACAATAGTCTAATAAACGTTCTATATTGTCGATTAAAATACAGCTAAGCCATAAATAATATGCATCCTCGAGTATCTTCTGTATGGAATGACGTTTTGAAAATATCTGAAAAATATAATAACTATAAGACAAAGGTATAAGAAGAAAACATTTATAATATCATTAAATAAATATTCCTAAAATACCTACCCGAATTCTAATAATGGATTGAATACATTCTCTCCATAATAATCAGTAAATTCCAAGTCTTGAAAGCTGAAAAATAAAATAACAAATAATATCCGATCAAATAGAAATTTAACCCAACATAAAAAATATATATGATAAATATCTTATAAAACTCAATTCAAAAACATTATCATAAAATTTTAAAAATCATTACAAAGAAAAACAGCTTAATACTTTAAGTACATAAAGAAATCGAATAACGAAAGAAATGTATTAAATCCATATGATAAAATTTTGAAAACAAATATTAAATTAATTAAATTATTAATAATTACAAATAATTAAGTTTCTGAAACTGGTAATACAAGATAAAAATCATGCTTAACTCTTTACTACATACGGAATAATAAGTCACCCTGTACACATAGCCTCGTTGTCCACTGGGTGTCCCAATATTTCCATCTCCAAACGAATACACTATATGGAAAATAAAATACATTTGTTAATAAGAACTCCTTAGAAATATATCATAACTGATCAACATATGGTAAAATTACTCAAAAGATGAAAATAACATCATTAAAAAATATCATAATTAATAAATCACAAATATAATAAAATTAATAAATCAATCAAAAATATTAAAAATACTCATTAAACCTTCCCAAATATATAATAAAACATAATCAAACGATTAAAACGATCAAAATTTATATGCAAGACCTCAATAGGTAGTACGTGAAAGTGAGAGAGACCGCACTATCGGCTGGCCCGCGCGAGCAAGAGAGACAGCACTATACGTAATCCCGTATGACAGAATTAATGAGAATTAAATCGCGAGACAAGCTCGAACAGACTTGTCACCCTTGTCATTAGCATAAATACATATGCAATTATTAATAAAAATTTAAAGGATAATACATTAAAATAATAAAAGTACATATATAAATATTATACATAAATATGTATAAATATATATACATATATATATATTTTATAAATACATTATGTAATTAAACAAGACTTTAAATTAATAAACTTACCAAATAAACTTCCGAAATAATCCACATAGCTTCCTCAAAATTCCTTCAATGCTGCATATCCTCATATGGTTCAAGCCTGCCTGTCATCTGCGAATAACCCACAGGCCCGCATCCTTTTAAATATTTATAAAAGTAACCTAAATGAATAAAGAAATTTCAATTAATTAATAACAAATCAATTAATTAATAAAAAATCAAAAATTTAAAAATAAAGAACCGTAATAATCAACGACAAAATAATAAAAGTATATAAGAAATACAAATAAAATGTGATTTTATATACACAAATATTAATATATTTTCCAGTATGATAGAATAACAAATTACAAATTACGAGGAATATCCAATATATACACATAGGAAATATAAAAATTAAAGATTTCACTATAAAAATAAATAATAAATAACAAGACGTAATAAGAATATATGTATATATATATATACCGAATGTAAAGATTGAAAATTAAAAATCAAAAGGCTTTAATAATGAAAAATGAACACATATATATATACATACAAAACCTATAAAATTTGAAATACAAATTCATTAATGATGGACATTTAACAAACCTAATTTTATACGCGCGACCTGTCGCATCGAATTAAGCGCACAGACTAAGTCCAGCGTGCCGCGTTATCTCCCCTACTGCCGCGTTATCTCCCCTAATGCTTTCAACCTCCGCGCCCGAGTCTTAAGACAAAAGAGACTCGAGAAAATAGCGTGCATAAATATTACGAAGAGAGTCTTCTTATTGCGAGCGTAATAAATTATTATATAATTATAAATTATAAAAGAATATATATATATATTACATATCCATATTATTAACTAGGAATATTTAACAGTAACACATTTATATATTTATATATATATATTTGACTATTAAATAAATACTAAATAAATTCAATAACGAAATTTAAAATTTAACAACTACATTTATTGAACTTTATAACAAAGATTATGGACATTTATATATATATATATATATATATATATATATATATATATATATCTGCGTAATAAATTAATAATAAGAATATATGAATAAATTATAACAAGAAGAATGCCGATTGTAAAATTAAGAATAATTAGCAATAGATAAAACTCAAATGAGTCTACAGTATAAAATTTAATAACGCTAATAAGCATACGATTTTATACGTACAATGTATTAAGTCTTCTTATAAGCGCTCAAGGCTAAATGCAACGCGCTATTTTCCTTATCGTTTCCGAGAAGCGCCCGAGCCTAACGTATTTCGATCTATAAGACTAAAGAATATTTCGCTCGAATATTATAAAGAGTACCTTTTATTACAACCATAATGACTATAAGGTTACGAATTGTTAAAAGGATATATACATATGCCAAATAAGTATGAATATTTAGAAAGCTAACAATAATAATTTCTTATCTCTTTAAAAGGAAATAACTAATACTTCTCAAACTATTAAATAATTATTAAATAAAATTAATAACACGATTAAAATCCAACAAACTACATTTATGAAATTTAAGATCAAGTAATATCTACACTCTTATATATGTATATATATATATATCCTATATCATGAAGCTAATAGCAAAAGCTATACAAATAAAAATTGTTACGAGTAAAATTATTGCATAGAGCATTATAAGAATAAACTTACTTATTAAGAGATAAGCGACCAAGCCTCATCCAGCGATAAGATAGAGGGACCACCGATGGTCCGACAAGACAGTGTTACGTCCTCTCTTATCGTTTGTTCTACGATCCTACAGGGCTCACCGTGTAGGGACGAATAAGGCAGTGTTACGTCCTCTCTTATCGTTTGTTCTACGATCCTACAGGGCTCACCGTGTAGGGACGAATAAGGCTGTATCTCTCTATTTCTTTTTTCAGGGGCAACCTGCTAGGCCGGCTATACCCCGCGACGCCGAGAGATTTAGGATCTTCACAAGGCTTCTTTTCAGGAAATGTTCAGGTTGACGACTAAATAAAAATTTAACTCCCTTTTTATATTGTGATACTTTGATTCTTTTCTTGTTTATTGCTATTATTGTATGATTACAAATATATATATATATATGTGTATATTTTTATATATTTTCTGTTAGTTATTATTTTTTGAAACTTTCATTTATTAATATGAATTTCGTATGGTACATAATTTACGTGTGGTATATATTGTCTATGGACCCCAAGAACTCTTCGCTGTTTAGGAAATCTAGGAAATTATTTGCGGCTTGGTCTGTCCAGTCTTCCTCCGCTGGGATGAGATTTAGGGGAGCAAAATCAGACTCTTCTGGTCTGACTGGTGAGTAACTCGGCCCTGAATATTCGGAAAGTGGGCTATCAGGGCGGCGAGGAGAGGTCTGGATCTGCTGGTCCCGTCGTATCCCCGCATTAGACTCCCAGGCTCGAAGAAGTCCAGGGGGTATGCCAGTTGTGCGATCGTCCAAATTGATGGTAATAGTAGTGGCAGAAGAACTGACAGAATAGCTGTCAGATGTTCCTTCCTCGTCAGGCTCTTCTCCAGCCGGGATTTCGGGGAGCGGTCTGCTACTCTCGGTGTTTACTTCAGAGGGTAAGGGGGCGAATGAAAGTTCGTGGGGTACGTTCTCGTGATTGTTAACTGCTTGGATAATTTCGTTTGGAATATCGTCTCTGTCTAGAAATAATCGATAAGGGACGGTGCGTCTGTCCCTTAACAATCGCTGCCTAAAATATTCGCGACGTCGTATGCTCGCACGGTGGAACGGGATATCGCGGCGGAGAACTGAGTCTATACGGGATGCGCTTACCATCTACCGAAAGAGGGAAAAAATATTCTTTGTTTAATTTTGAAACGTTACTTTGTTATTTTAAAAATAAAAACAACGTGTGTGATTCTACTTACGGTTATGTATGTTCGGAATTTGAGGGCACCTGTCAAATGAACTTGGCGCGTAAGTGTCGTGATTCGTAATGAATTTAAAAGAAGAGACAGAATAGATCCGGTAATAATGATTCAACTGATCACAAGAGAGGATTATTAATTATTCATAAGTAATCATGCAATGACACGGCCATTGGGATATGTAGGGATGTTGAATATAAAATAAATATGTCGACTGCTGGTTTAATTATATTATTATACAATAACTTTCAATATATTATATTAAACCAGAGCTATCATACTACGTGTCAGTCGGTCTTTAAAGAACGCGTCCCGTGCCTCACAACAAGTGTCGATGTGCAAGACGTCACGTCACAGCGGCACAGAGTCCATAAAGAAATTTCTCTAAAGGAAATTCTTTACAGAAACGGCAGAGGGGTAGGTAGGCTACCCAATGCACATCGATTGACAAGTCGGAAGCGACAATTCGTTCTTATGGATTAAACCAAAGACAGACTGAGCATTAAATATTTAAATGCAATTAATAAACCGTGTTATTAGAAAGGTAGAATGTTGGAAGTGTATAGAGATAAGGTATTGACTCTATTATAATTCTTCAATGAATATGATAATAATTATTTTCACTATTAATTGTAGATCACGAGAGGCGAAATGAAAATGGAAAATATTAAATGATAAAAACGAGTACTTACCCAAAAGTACTGTAGACAGAAGATGTGATGACTCTCCGTGGAAGACAGTCTGCCTCAGCGATGTCCTGTTGAAGAGTCGGAGGAACCGGTGATAAATGACTGGCAGAAGACCCGTATAGATTTTATTTTAAACACTTTATTTGAAAGTACGTTATAGTATACACTAGCTCTCTACAGACTAAGTCCTTAGCTCGTAAAATCGCGCTGAGACTAAGTCCTTTTTTCCTAGATGAATATTCGTGATCGTTGCAAGGTGATGACTACTCGAGAGCGTTGGATCAAATGCGAGGAAGACTGAGCTCCGCTCCCTGAGGTACCCTCTGATCCCTACTCTGTACCGGCTCTCCGCAGTGGTAGGAGAATGCGGTGTAGGCGGCTCGACCGTTGCTGCCGCTATAGCTCCCCTTCTTCCTCGAGCGCGCTATGACGTAGTAGGCGGGCTCTTGCGTGGGGATAGTGGGGACGGCGGAGCTGTCAGTATTGTCCGTACGTCGAACAGATTGACTCGTTTTATAAAGGTAAGGTTTTTACAATAGGTTTTTTAGTCACCAGAATTTTTAACAAACTGCATGCGTATATTTTTCAATGTAGAATTTCAGTCTCTTTCAATAGAAGCATGAGTGGTCGTTCTAATATGTTCCGTTTAGAATTAGTTTTTAACTTACTTTAAATTAATTATATATTTTTAGTTAACAATGTTATAAATAAATTCTGGTTGTTATAACCCATTATAATTACAATTTGTTATATAATTATTATACAATATATATATATATGTATATGTGTGTGTGTATGTATAGACGCATGGACTAAATAATTGTTAATAATAATTGTGTTGCATTACATTATAAAATGTGTTAATTATTCTTTTTATTACTCAGCTCTTGGAACAAAGGATGTGGTGAGATCACCGGATGCAGGTTTTCACCGTGCCGGGCGGTCGCGCCAGGCCTTATCGCCGAATGAGTCATATGCAGCTGTGCCGGATAATGAGTCATATGCAGCTGCACCGGATGAAGCCCGGAGGGTCGCTTATCTTTTAGTAAGAGAATTTATAATGCTTCATAAATTGATTTAATAATTCGCATTATAATTTATTCATATATTTTTTAATTGTTAATTATATAGAATATATATATATATATATATATATATATATATATATAGCTTATACATATTAGCAGTTAATAATTATAGTTAAAATTCTTAACCTTTTTATTTCATTTGTTTAAAATTATTTATTAATTAATTAATTAAATATGCACTATACATATTGTTATTTTGAAGATTGAAGTTTATTAAAAATGCATTACTATTGGATCTTGTTAATTTAACATATATATATATTCTTTTATAAATTAATAATTTTACAATTATTTATTACTTTTAATAAGAAGGCGCTCCTTATAATATTCATTCATTATATATTCACGAGTCCCCTTCGCATTAAGACTCGACGCGGGCGTCAAAGCATTAGGGGAGATAAGAAAGTAATAGGGGAGATATTGCGGTGTGCCGGATGTAGGGGAGATAACGCAGTGCGCTGGGACTTAGCCTTGCGCTCTTATAATGAGCATTATTATTCACTCAATAAAATCACGCACAATGAATTTTATAAATCCATGTGTAGATTTATTATTTATTATTGTTTAATTTTGTGGTTAACTTTTAATTCATGCATATGGGTTCACGTTATTATTTTATTATTGTTTAATTAATTATTTTTCTTTATTATTATTAATATCCACATGCATATACTGGTTATTTAATTTTAATATTAATTATTATGTATTTTGTAACCTTAAATTTTATTTAATTTGTTTATAAAAATTTTTATTAATTACATAATACATTTATTAATTATATACATATATATGTATATGTTCTTTTTATTATGTTAATGTATTACTCTTGCAAATTTTACTAATGAATATTCTTTTATATTCAGCATGCAGTCATCGGGCGATGCAAGCCTTGGCGTGCGCCGGATGTAGGGGAGATAAGAAACAATAGGGGAGATAAGACTTCACGCGGGACTTAGTCTGTGCTCTTAATTCAATGCAGTGAATTTGTGCTCGCTAAATATTCATCATTAATAATTCGCAAGTGAGTTGCTTCTTTATTAATAATTATATATGTCAATTGTTTAATTTATAAATTTTGACCCTTTATGATGTTTAAATAATTCATTCATTTAAGAATTAGAATTATATATATATATATATATATATATATATAAGTTTATTAAAATTTTATATATATTTTATTATTATTTTTAATTGTTTATTAATTTTAATAAGGAAACCTTTTAATTTATATATATGTATATGTTGGATATTTCTTGTAGTTTATATTTTATTACAGCAAGATATATTTTATAAAATCATATTTTCCTGGTAAATTTATTAATTAAAATTAAATTGCATAAGAGTTTTATAGAAATATATTATACTCATGTTTTATGTAGAATATTTATATATGTACGTTTATTATTTTGATGTATTACTTTTGAATTTTTGTTAATAATAATAGTGACACGTCGGTTTGAATTTGTATTGTAGTTTAATTCTCATTTAGTTTTTGCATACGAGATCGCGTATAGTGCAGTCTCTCTTGCTCGCACGGGCTGACTGATAGTGTGGTCTTTCTCTCTCTTTCATGTGTTACTTAATTAAGTCTTGCGTATAAATTTCGATCGTTTTAATCATTTGATTATATTTTATTGTATATTTGGGAAGGTTTAATGAGTATTTTTAATATTTTTGATTGGTTTATTAATTTTTGTTATACTTGTGATTTATTAATTATACCAATATGATATTTTGTAATGATGTTATTTTCATCTTTTGAATAAGTTAATCATTATTACTATATATTTTTAAGGAGGTTTTATTAACAAATGTATTTTATTTTTCCCTATAGTATATTCATTTGGAGATGGAAGTATTGGGACACCCAGTGGACAATGAGGCTATGTGTACAGGGTGACCTATTATTCCATATGTAGTAAAGAGTTAAGTATGATTTTTATTTTTGGATTACTGACTTATTAAATCAGAAGCTTAATTGTTTTAATTAATTGTTAATAATTCAATTAGTTTAATATGTTTGTTATATATACATATTATTTACGTTTTCAGATATTTGCCAAACGTCATTCTATACAGAAGATATTCGAGGATGCATAACGTCTATAACCCAGCTGTATTTTGATTCATCAACGTTACGCCCCTCTAATTACGGATAAGTTTGGATGATTTTGAAATATTTAAATATTATTTTGAATGTGCTTATTTTTGCTATTTTTGGTTATTCTTCAAATACATATATATATTACTTGACGTTTTCCATATAATGATAATGGTTTATTATTCCGTTATCATGGCTTGTTTACTACCTTTTAAATTATATATAAAATTTTGCAATTAACTAATTAGAAAGAAAGTGTCTATTGTTTGACAGTAATTGATGAGAGTTTAAATTTTATATAATCTATTATTATTATGTAGTGAATTTTGTTTGTATTTTAGAAAAAGATTTTATAGTGGTTGTTAATAATAGGTATTCAATAGTGTCTTTATATAAAGAAGTTTCTTAGAGGAGTTATTATTTATGATTTTTAAATTTCAATCGATTTTTGTATACTCGTTTATTTGTATGTTATTTAATAAGTTTGTAATAAATTTCGTTTACTTATTTATTATATGTTTTTCAGATACCAAGACTCTACTATTCTTGGGGTGATGGATATATACATACATGGGTTCGCGAGAAGGAAAGTCATGACCATTCGATAAGGATGAGAAATCAAGATTCTAAAAGAAGTTTCCAACCAATCACACTTGGCTTGTTAAAGAGTATCTGATTTATTAAATTTTTTCAAGAGAAGATTTATAATAGTTATTACTGATTGTCTAGTTTTATAATTTATCGACAATATTTCTTTTTAAATGTTCATTGTTAATAAGGTGGTTATTAATTATTATTATCGAGGTTTAAAGCAAAGTATTTATATATTTTTCGTAACGAATATCTTTATGAATATTAGATTTTAATTAGTTTATTTTATTATTATTCGTTGAGCCACATGTTATATACGAGCAAAGGGTAGTGTTAGTTTGACAATTTAACTTTTAGAAATTTTATATTTGATGTACATGCATTTCATTGTGCACTGCTTTCCGTTGTTATTTATTTAAATATTAATTAATTATATTACTTTCAGGCTTTGGCATATATGGCTATGGCAATTCACCCATGCTAAATTTATCAAGAGAATACAAAGGAACGCGCAAGAGGCCATAAGGCCGGCTACCAAAGGACATCTGCACACAGCTTTATACGGAGTATCATTATAAATGTTTCTGACGTTACATTATTGTATACGACCAGTTCATTAAGACATTCCTCCGGCTATATACTATATCAATCAACATATTATTTTATATTAATAAGACATAGTAGCAATGTTTATATTAATTCAATATTTTACTATTAATTTATAAAGCTTCTTGAATGATTTTAGAATATTCATGTGGGGCTTTTTGCAGCCTTATTAAGATTGCATAAATAATAATTGTATTAAAATTCTTTTACAATTACTTTGAATGATTATAATGAAGAACTCATTAATTTTCTTTGATTGATATATATATATATATTTATTATTTCAATTATTCGTTGGTTAGACAAAATTAGATAATGGTGTATCGTACGATGACTTATATTGGGATTTATTGCAAATACGTTTGACATAAGTACGTTATTTGAAATAATTCGTTGAAGGTTTCCTTTTGGAAATTTCTACTCTTTTGATAATAGTTCTTCATGCAAGCACCGTCATGTCTGGTCAGCACTGCCCATACATTACAGTTTACTTTTGGTTATAACTATATCTATTGTTGGTATATTGTGAAGTATAATTAATTCGATAATTTTAGTCTCGAAAAAAGGTATATATATATAGTCGGCGCTCGGTTAATACTGACGGTCTACTACTGTATCGATTATATAGGATAACTAAATAATATGAGTATATGATAATAAGCGAAATATAGTGGTTATATGTGAAGATTATATAGGGTAAAGATTTCCTGTATTATTTTATAGCAATATTTGAAATTTTTGTTGCGGGACGTAACAACAGCCACGACTTTCCTCCTTAGCAAAATAAAATTGTCAATATCAAATAATTATGTTACTTTTTACAATTAAATATTAATTAACACAAACATATATATATATATATATACATATATATATATATATATATATATATATATATATTAGTTGTAAGATTTTATAATTGTAATTTTTTATTGTCTTGTCAAATTTATTTTATAATGATTTAGTGTGTATTAATATTTCCATGCCGAAAAATAAGTTTACTTGAACCTTATTACTTCTTAATTTTTTATTAACCATCCAAGCTCATTTGGCGTATGAATATCTATATATATATATATATATATATATATATATCTTTTAATAATTTTATAATTTTATGAATATTACGCTCGCAATGAGAAGTGCTCTTTATAATATTTGCTCGATTTATTATTCTCAAGTCCTCTTTGTCTTTAGACTCGGGCGCGTATGTTGAGACATGGAGGAAGATAAGATTATTGGCACGTGCCGACCGATAACGCACTGCGTTCTGCTTAGCCTTAGCTTTTGGCACATATAAGAAGATTCATAATTTAGCTCGATTATTTGCACGTATAAAGTCATGTTTTACTAAATTTTATAAGATTGTTGTTGGGTACCGCCAATCGTCATCGCCAGATGTCGTGGGCGAGCCGTAGCGATCGCGGCGCGGTCGCAGTTAGTTCGTACCGAGACGGGACACGATACATTACCTGTATTATACGAGGGTCACAATAAATCGTTACATAATTACACAACGGTCTGCCGGACCATTTCAATCCTCCTATTCGCGAATCACTCGAACAAAAACCCCAACAACTGGCGCTGCGGTAGTGATTTTAACTTGTGCTACGTTAGATATTCGGAATAATCGCGAGGAACAATGGCCGACGTTACGAAGCAACTCGAAGCTCTCACAGCAGCCGTGAGTAATCTTCTTCAACTTCAACTCAACCAACGAGGAGAAGACCAAGGAAACCCATCTCAAACGCATTCAGAGATCTACAATCACTTGAGTGCTCGCCTCGAAAAATATCTATATGGCTCGGGCGACGATACAAAGCCATTCACAAAATGGCTGCTACGTCACGAATACATCGTGGTCACAGAAGCAGCGTGCTTGCCGCCTCAGATGCAAACACGTCTTGTACTGGATAAATTGGGACAGACGGAATTCGACAGACTAGTGGATCATATCGCACCTACGGACCCGTCTCAAATGTCTCAAAAAGACCTCCTCACCAAGCTAAAGGAACTCTTTCGCGACAAAGTACCCATTACTCGTCGACGTATCGAGATGCTAAATTATCGTTACGACAAGTCGATTCCGATCACCGAACACATAGACCGCATCAACCGACATGCAGCTGAATTTGATCGATCTAAATTGACAGACGATAATCTCCGAATACTCTTATTATTGCAATCATTTTGTTACTCAAGTGATAACGATGAATTAAAAAAGATCGCCCTCCGTGTCATAGAGAAGAACCAAGACGCCTCACTCAAAGACGTCGTCGCAGAGCTCGAAGCACACATGAGCGTTTCTTCGGGATTAAAAACGCTTGAAAACCCGACAAAACATTCCGAGGTTACTGTCTTAAAAGTCGCACAGGCTAAACGAAAAAGTGCCGCAAAGCGAAAAAACGCCCCGGAAGACACTTCAAAAGCCCAGCTGCAATCAAAAACGAGCATTAAGTGCAATGGTTGTGGTGGTGCTCACCCACGAGCAAAGTGTGTTTTCCGCGACGCGGAGTGTCATAAGTGCTCGAAGAAGGGTCATATCGCGAGGGTATGTCGCTCAAATCCAGAAGAGCCAAAACCCGTAGACAAAATAAAGAACAGCGTAACGCAAGCGCAAACGCTCTCCGCGATCGGTAAAAATCGACGACAATACGTAACGACATCTATACTCGGGAAAAACGTAATTCTGCAATATGATACCGGCTCAGATACTACGATTATCGGTAAAAAAGTATGGGTTCGCATCGGTTCGCCCAGACTTGTCCCCGGTGACACAGTCATCCACGCCGGCGGAAGCGAATTAGAAATTATCGGTAGATTCTATTGCACGATCCGAGCGCTCGGCCGCGAAGGTAAAATCTATATAGATGTCGCCTCACGTAATGAAGTTAACCTCTTCGGTCTAAACGCAATTGACATTCTTAACCTCTGGTCCGTGCCGCTGTCCGACCTGCAAAGAGGTAACACCGCGTCAAACGTACAGTCCATAAACGCGTCGACACTACCCGAAACCACTTTAAACACGAATCAATCGTGTGAACAGCTCACAAAACTTACAGCGAGTGACAACAAATGTAACGCTACAGCGCTACACAACGCCTACCTTAAAGACGTTCTTCAACGCTTTCCTAGTTTATTTGCCGAAGAACTAGGTACATGTTCTAACTTCAAAGCAAAATTCAACCTCGCGAACGATGCTCGTCCAGTCCAGATCCCATGCCGACAAATCGCATTTGCCATGGAAAACGATCCATCGAATCAAACGATATCATCGAGCGCGTGAATACTTCTAACTGGACATCGCCTATCGTTGTTGCGAGGAAACGAAACGGGAAAATTCGCCTATGTGCGGATTACTCCACGGGCGTCAACAGTGCATTAATCGACAACAGGCATCCTTTGCCTAGCGTGGAGAGTATCATTCTGAAATTAAACGGAAGTTGTTTCTTTAGTTTGTTAGATCTAAGCGACGCATTTTTCCAGATAGAGATTGATGAGAATCATCGGGAAATCACGACCATTACAACACCCAAGGGGCTCTTCAGATTCAAACGCCTACCTTTCGGCATCAAAACTGCACCGGCTATTTTCCAACAAGCTATGGATGCTACTCTGTCTGGCCTCGAAGGGGTATACGCATATCTCGATGACGTCGTAATCACAGGCTCCACTCGTCCAGAACATGATGACCGCCTTCGAAAAACCCTCCAACGCCTACAAGACAGCGGATGGAAACTAAGAGCCGAGAAATGTCATCTCGCTATGGAGGAAATCAAATATCTCGGGCTAATTGTAAACGCGCGTGGCATATCAGCTGACCCGGAGGCCACCAGTGCCATAGCTAACATGCCGAATCCCACTTCCGTTTCGGAAGTACAAAGCTTTCTGGGCATGGTAAACCATTATGGAAAATTCATTCCTCACTTGCACCAGATGAAGCAGCCGCTAGAAGACCTCACTCGTAAGAATCGTCAATGGTCATGGAATCAGGAGCACGATCAAGCCATAAAGCAAATCAAAAAGGTTATGCTCAGTCCTCTCTTACTGGAACACTACGACCCTTCAAAAACGCTTATAGTGGCAGCTGACGCATGCGCCACTGGGATCGGCGCCGTACTCCTCCAACGAGATTCACACGGCCATGAGCGCGCCATCTATCACATGGCACAAAGCCTTACCGATGCTCAGCGGAATTACTCCCAGCTCGAGAAGGAGACTCTCGCGCTCGTCACAGCCGTCGAACGATTCCATAGATTTGTCTGGGGTAGAAGATTCACATTGCAAACTGACCACAAGCCACTCGTGGCCCTACTACAGACTGAAAACACGAAAGGTCTTAAACCCACCACGGCAGCTCGACTTAAGCGTTGGGCACTGCGACTCTTGGGCTACGACTTTAAAATAGAATATATCCGCACACAGGACTTTGGTCAAGCAGACGCATTATCGCGCCTAATTGATAAATTCCGACAAGACAACGCAGAGGAACTACAAGTGGCCAGTATCCGGACAATAGAATCCGAACTCCTCCAGATCAAGAACCTGTCGATTGATTTCTTTGGCAAGGATCTTCGCGACAAATTAAAAGCAGCAACCAGGGAAGATCCTCTTCTCCGTCAAGTCTTTCAAGCTATAAAGATGGACTGGAAAGTATCAGACGATTCAGAGCCCTTAGAACATTTTAAGAAACGCTCAGCGAGATTGACTATCATCGACGATATGTTACTTCTAGATGACAGGGTGGTCATCCCGGAGAAACTCAAGCCGACGATCTTAGCAGCTCTCCATAAAGGTCATCCTGGCATCAGAAGAACAAAACAACTCGCACGCGAATATGTGTATTGGCCGAAAATGTCTGAGGACATAGAACGCCTCGTACGCCAGTGCGACACATGCGCACTAAACCAGAAACTTCCAGTAAAAGTACCGCTGGATCCATGGCCTACCCCATCACGCCCAATGGAACGCGTGCACATCGACTATGCAGGACCAATCGACGGGCAATACTTACTCGTATTCGTGAATGCTTATACTAAATTCTTAGATGTGGCAATCACACCCACGATCTCAGCAAACCGTACTGTCGAATTGTGTCGCGAATTCTTTTCCAGATACGGGCCTCCAGATGTACTCGTAACAGATCATGGAACTCAGTTCACCTCAGAACAATTCACAACCTTCTGCAAGGAAATACAAAGTTCTCACCTTCTATCTGCGGTGAACCACCCACAATCTAACGGCCAGGCTGAGAGGATGGTAGACACCGTAAAAAGAGCTATCGCAAAAGATCCTGACAACTGGAAAAAGCAGCTACTCGATTTTCTTTACAGCTACCGTTATACTCCGTGCTCAGCAGCACCCGAGGGAAAATCTCCTGCAGAACTCCTCTTCGGACGTCGCATGAATTCTCCTTTCACCAAATGGCTTCCGAAACCGAATAGTACCGAATCTGCATTGGCAGATCCAACTAGCGAAAAACAAGAAGCCATGGAAATGCAGTTCTCTAAACATCATGGCGCCCGGCCCCGAGATTTAGCGGTCGGAGATCGAGTAATAGTTCTAACACGCAAGAATAAACGAGAAAAAGGCGTCATTAGCAAAGTCTTACCTAGAGTTCGCTATTCCGTACGCCTCGACGACGGGAAAACAATCGACCGACATATTAATCATATTTGGAAAGGCGGTTCCTCTTCTCCAACCTCACCCAAGGTTTCGGATGACGGATATATGTTTCTGCAACCACACGCATCACAGATTCCACGACAAGAATCTCCATCTGGTTCAGAAACAACTGAGCAGTCGGCAATAACTTCGGAAGCTCCGAGTCCAGCCGACGAAGACATCGAGCCAGCCATTATCCAGCAGACTCCGGCTAGGCCCGCCCGTAACCGAATGGCACCAAAAAGACTGGTCCTGGACCCGTCCGCAAAAAGCTACACTCAGCAGTAGCTTCCTGAGGAGGAAGATGTTGGGTACCGCCAATCGTCATCGCCAGATGTCGTGGGCGAGCCGTAGCGATCGCGGCGCGGTCGCAGTTAGTTCGTACCGAGACGGGACACGATACATTACCTGTATTATACGAGGGTCACAATAAATCGTTACATAATTACACAACGGTCTGCCGGACCATTTCAATCCTCCTATTCGCGAATCACTCGAACAAAAACCCCAACAATTGTATATCCGTTGGATTTCAATTTTATGTTCTAATCCTTTTAATATATTTTATTTTCTTCATTAAATGTATGTTTTACTGTTAGTTATATTGTTCTTATAATTCGCCTTCTAAATTTCTTATGTATATGTGTTACGTATTTTCTTTACGATTTACAACTTAATAATTTAGTAAAGCATATTACAAGGTATATTTATTAATAACTATGCGTGTTTAATGGTTAAAGCAAAAAGTCGGTCTTAAATTTATTTCACGCCTTGATCTTAAAAGAATATTATTTTCAAGTCTCTTTAGTCCGGTCTAAGGCATGAATGTCGTAAGTATCAAGGGAGATAAGATACGTCGGCGCGTGTTAGTAGATAACGCAGCGCACATGGTTAGCCTTGACCGCTTGACCGACTTATTAATTCACGCATATAAAATCATATTTTATTAGCATTTACCTATAGGTTTTAGATTTGTTACCAACAAAAAGAATTATTGTATTTAAGCTGCAAGAGTACATATGTTTATATGAATAATTAAAGCACTTAAGCTAACGGATATTTCTCGGACAATATATAGGCTTAAAGTATATAAGAATATATTGCATGTTGTTTTTTTTTGTGACTACAAATTTTGTGTGCTCATTTCGCCTTGTTATTTTTATTAATAATTATACATATATATATACTAACGACAAGGGCGATAAGTTGGTCCGAGCTTGTTTCACGATTTAATTCTCATTCATTCCTGCATACGGGATTACGTATAGAGCTGTCTCTCTTGCTCGCGCGGCTCGACCGACAGCGCGGTCTCTCTCACTTTCACGCACCACCTATTGAGGTCTCGCGTATAGATCTCGATCGGTTTAACCGTTCGATTATGCTCTATTATATGTTTGAGGAGGCTTAGTAGGTATTGTTGGCGTTATTATTTATTATTAATTGATTTATTATATATATATATATATATATATATATATATATATATATATATTAAATTTTATATTTGTAATTGAGTAATGTATTTTTGAATATGGATTCATGTGTAAATTATTATTGGAATGTATTTTAAGGAAATTTTATTAACAAATATATTTTTATTTTTCCATATAGCGTGTTCGTTAGGTGATAAAAATATTGAGACACTCGGTGAACAACCGAGTGAAGGCTATGTTTATAGGGTGACCTATTATTCTGCATGCAGAAAGAGTTATGTATAAATAATTTTATTCATACTGGATTTTTCCCTTTTGTAGTTATTATTTAATTTATTATTAAAATTTAGTGTATTAATGTTTGATTTATCATACTTCTTTTACTATTTGATTTTCTTCATTCTTATATGGCCATATACATTTGTAAAATATTATACCCCTTTAGTACATTGGCTTTAATTAAAACCCTTATAGTGATAATAGATTTTTATATAGATTGATGTTTTTTATGTATTTTATGTTGAGTTAATTTTTCATACGGCCAAATATTATTTGATTGTTATTTTCAGCTGCTGGGACTTGGAATTCTTGCTATTTATTTATGACAAGCTGTTTTACATTATTAGGAAGAGGATATATATTTATATACATACATATATATATATATATATATATATATATATATATATATATATATACAATATGTAATAGGTATATAATCATTTATTACCTTATACTATTTATTACCGTTTATTTGTATAAGGAAGCCTTTCATATTTTATATGTGTATATGTTATGCGTTACTCATGATTTGTAGTTTATTACTTTATCATATTGTAAAATATGTTTTATTTAGGTATAGAAGATATAGAAGATAATATTTAGGTATAGAAGATCACGAATTTATTTACATTGTTAACTTTTACTGTATACATTGATTATCTTGACATTAATTATTATTATTTTTCCTTAGAATTGTTGTTAATTAGAGTTTCCCTTATTTTATTTGGGTTACTTTTACGTATAGCATGTGAATATTTAAAGGAATATGAGTTAATAGGTGCTTATGAATGATTTTGATCGATGCTCCCGAAAACCACCGTACCATATATATATATATGTATATGGTGCGGTAGTTTCCGGAACCCTCGATCAAAATCATCCATAAGCACCCATTAACTCATACTCCTTTAAACATTCACATATCACACGTAAAAGCAACCCAAATAAAATATAAAAACAATAAATAAATGCACTAAACAAAAAAATAATTAAAAAAATAATAAAAATTTTAATATCCATAGATAATAATTGTTACTAAAATAATACGTTAACCTCACTTTTTAAAAACCAACAATAATAATCAATAATAAAGCAATTATCGACCTACATATATATATATTCAAGAGAAATAAAATTAACAGATTATTTTTCTAAACGTTATAATAAATCCTCATTGTACATTAATATCATTAGCCAAATATGTCTATATAAAGTTTTAATTATTATAGAATAATATATATAACTGACTATCTAATTACAAAATGTAAAAACAGATGGCAACTTTTTTGAAATCCGATTGCTTCAATTTTTAGTCCTCGTTCAATTCCCATGGATCCATGCATGCATGTGTATATATATTAGTTATTGGAAAATGGCTTTCCTCGGAATCTTGATATCTGAAAAAAAATATATAATAAATAAGTAAAGGAAATTCACTATAAAAACTATTGAATATTTAACAAACATGCACAAATATACATAGAAATATAAATAAGTAAGTAATGAATGAGGTATATAAAATCAATTAAAGTTTAGCACTCATGAATAATAATTATCATCAAAACAATATGCTAATTCCGCCTTACATAATTTCGATTACTGACAATAATAATAATAATAAAATAATCAACGTTCCATACCATCGGAAAGAAATAAAGGTAATAACTTCTTTAAATTAATCGACTGAACGTTATGGGAAAATTTCATTATATAAAGGCATTGTCAAATGCTTATTATCATTAATTACTATAAAAATCTCTTTTCATATACGTATATTCTATGTAATTATTCAAATAAAATTTTACTACATAATAATAAATTATACAAAATCTAATTTCTTATCCATCAATCATTGCCAAATAATATATATTTTCATTTTGATAATTTAGTTGTGAAATTTTATATAATTAAAACATAACAAGTGAGCAACGATAAAAAAATAATACAAATAATACACAGTGTCGTTATGTGAAAAGCTCAACATTATTTAATACATATTTAATAAATGACCAGAAGTTGTCGAGTTCAACACATTCAAAATAATATTAAAATATTCCAAAATTATCCAAACTTATCCGCAATTAGAGGTGCATAGAATTGATAAGTTATGGCCAGATGATCATATGTGGGTATTTTGATCCGCTCAGACAATAGTCTAATAACGTTCTATATTGTCGATTAAAATACGGCTAAGCCATAAATGATATGCACCCTCGAGTATCTTCTGTATGGAATGACGTTTTGCAAATACCTGAAAAATATAATAACTATATCAAGAGACACGGTAGTGTCTTGCGTCGAGTTCATCTCTCTAGCAAGACGCGCGCCGTGTCTCTTTACGCGAGACGGGAAATTGAGACCAGTTCAGATTATTTCATATTATTATATTACGATAACCGCTGAACGGATCGAGCTCTTATTAGGCTTAATCGATAGCTTATGTTCGAATTATATAGTAAAAGTGTCTTTATTTTTACTCTACGAGCTGTAGAAGTGGAAATATCGCGATATATAATTCTAAAATCGTGAAAATACGATTAAGAAACGTCCACGTCGTGGTCATCAAACAATATATATAGAACACAATTTGGCGTACGACTGCCGCTGTCGACACCAGATGGCGATAGATCTGGCGTACGACTGTCGCTGTCGATAATATATACACGTATTAACACACGTACGCAACACATGTTACAACAAGTGCTTTAATGTGTCTTATACGGTGCAAATGTTTGTCGGAATTGACTGTAAGTAAGTTAATAATTAATTAATCGCGTTTAATACAAATACAGGTGAGTTTTATTGTTTGTGTCAATCTTTTTATCATGCGGGAGATTACCGACTGCATAATAAATTGATCGGTACATAAATTAAATGTGTCAATTATTTAAATCGATCGTATCGAAGACCCGAATATAATGTATATAATAATAATAATAATAATACTAAATATGTAACTTTAATAATAATAATAGCAATAAATTCATACTATATAATTTCGGCTTTTAATTTATTTTAATTGTATACATTATATTTGGGTTTTCGATATATAAGGTCGATCCAAATAATTGACATTTATGTACCGATTAATTTATTATGTAGTCATCTCCCGCATGATAAAAAGATTGACACAAGCAATAATAAAACTCACCCTGTATATGTAAAATGAAAATATCTATGTATTTCGACATGTATACAAGTTCATGTATTAAAGCATTTCACACACATTAAGATAACGTTTATGTCTTTAATTTATAATTTTATATAAACTATTTGTCTTTAATTTATAACTTTATATAAACTATTTGTGTTGCTGAACGTGCATAAGTAAGATTTTGCATTAAAAAGAAAACTAAAATACAAAATTAAGAAACTTTAAATTAATATAAAATTAAGTAAAAAAATTTAATAAAGAAAGTAAAAGTGCTACATATTTTTAAAGACATAATAAACTTTATCTTAACATAAAATTAACTGTATAATCACATTAATCCGGTACAATATTGTTATTATTGTACAATATTTTATATTAAGATAACGTTTATGTTTATAATTTATAACTTTATATAAACTATTTGTGTTGCTTTATATAAACTATTTGTGTTGCTGAACGTGCATAAGTAAGATAGACTTTGCATTAAAAAGAAAACTAAAATACAAAACTAAGAAACTTTAATATAAAATTAAGTATATACTCAGTATACTCGCTATAATAGACACAGCCAATGCTGCTTGTTACTTATGCACGTTCAGCAACACAAATATAAAATCATATACATATAAAAAAAAAGACTAATTTTTAAAGATATAAGAATAAAGTCATATAAAAAAAGTAAAAGTGCTACATATTTTTAAAGATTTTTTATACAAAAAGAAGTGATATCCCTAAAAAAATACCTTTTAAAAAAAGGTAAAGAAAAAGCGTCGAGTTCATCTAAAAACTATCTCACAAAAAATAGCTATCACAAAAACTAGCTATCTTTATTTACAAAAAGTACTGATATAAAAATTGCGTCAAGTTGGGGTGCAATTTCACTTTAACTTTGTTAGTGTTATTAAATTTTATACATATGTGCTTTTATATAATCCGCTGCTGACAAATAGGTAGAAGTTCCGTTTAAAATCTATTACATTTTTGTCATAAAGAAGAACATTTTTGTTAGAGTTGAATCAATTTTTAAAAATAAAAGATTACGTCAAATGATTTTTAAATTTTCTACAAAATTAAAATAAGATTAAAAATCTTATTTAAAAATTAAAAATTTAAAAAAATGAAAGATTACGTCAATAATTTTTAAATCTTCTACAAAAATAAAATAAAAGAACAAATTTTTTTAAAAATTAAAAATTAAAAAGAATATAAATTAAAAAAATTTTAAATAAAAAACTCGGCGCTGCCTAGTAATTGAAATAATGCTAGTATGTAAATGGTCATTTATTATTATTGTCAATCAAATTGGTAGCGCGCCGAGTTTTTTTATTTAAAATTTTTTTAATTTATTCTTTTTAATTTTTAATTTTTAAAAAAATTTGTTCTTTTATTTTATTTTTGTAGAAGATTTAAAAATTATTGACGTAATCTTTCATTTTTTTAAATTTTTAATTTTTAAATAAGTATTAATCTTATTTTAATTTTGTAGAAAATTTAAAAATCATTTGACGTAATCTTTTATTTTTAAAAATTGATTCAACTCTAACAAAAATGTTCTTCTTTATGACAAAAATGTAATAGATTTTAAACGGAACTTCTACCTATTTGTCAGCAGCGGATTATATAAAAGCACATATGTATAAAATTTAATAACACTAACAAAGTTAAAGTGAAATTGCACCCCAACTTGACGCAATTTTTATATCAGTACTTTTTGTAAATAAAGATAGCTAGTTTTTGTGATAGCTATTTTTTGTGAGATAGTTTTTAGATGAACTCGACGCTTTTTCTTTACCTTTTTTTATAAGACAAATGTATAAAAAGGAAAACATTTATAATACCATTAAATAAATATTCCTAAAATACTTACCCGAATTCTAATAATGGATTGAATACATTCCCTCCATAGGCAACTTGTCGTAAACAATCAGTAAACCTCAAGTCTTGAAAGCTGAAAAATAAATAACAAATAATACTTGAACAAATAGAAACTTAACCCAACATAAAGCGTAATAAATACCTTATAAAAATCAATTCAAAAACATCATTATAAAATTTTAAAATCATTACAAAGAAAGTAGTTCAATAAAATAAAGAAATCGAATAACGAAAGAAATGTGTTAAATCCATATGATAAATTTTGAAAACAAATATATTAAAATAATTAAATTATTAATTAAGCTTCTGATTTAATAAAATCAATAATGCAAAATAAAATACATAACTCTTTGTTGCGTGCGGAATAATAAGTCACCCTATAAACATAGCCCACCGGGTGTCTCAATATTCCCATCGCCTAATGAACACCCTATACGGAAAAATAAAATATATTTGTTAGTGAAATTTCCTTAGAAATACACTTCAATAATAACCTACACGTGAATCCACACTTAAAAATACATTACTCAATTACAAATATAAAATATATATATAGTTGAATATACCTGCCGAATAGATTTCGAACAAAGAATTGCGGACGTTTTGCGTAACAACCTTGTTAAATACCTAAAGGAAGCTCATTTCGTACACATATTATCCATGAAAAATCCATGGGCTTGTGCCTTCCCAGGTATATGTATATACATATACATATATAAAAACCTACATAAAAGAAAACCACATTTTAATGAATCAATTAATAATAAATAATAACGCCAACAATAGTTACTAAGCCCCCCCAAACATATAATAGAGCACAATCGAACGGTTAAACCGATCGAGATTTATACGCGAGACCTCAATAGGTAGTGCATGAAAGTGAGAGAGACCGCACTATCGGCTGGCCCGCGCGAGCAAGAGAGACAGCGCTATACGTAATCCCGTATGAAAGAATTAATGAAAATTAAATCGCGAGACAAGCTCGGACAGACTTGTCACCCTTGTCATTAGTATAAATACATATGCAATTGTTAATAAAAATTTAAAAGGTGATGCATTAAAATAATAAAGGTACATATATAAATATTATACATAAATATATATATATATATATATTTATTACGTTACTATATATATATATATATATATATATATATATATTATAAATACATTATGTAATTAAATAAGACTTTTAATTAATAAACTTCCGAAATAGTCCACACAGCCTCCTCAAAATTTCTTCAATACTGCATATCCTTATATGGTTCAAGCCTTTTTTTTTTTTTTTTTTACATGGGGAAATGCATTTACGCATACCCCCGCTAGACAGAGTTATGGGCGGGGGTTATGCGGGACTCCGGGAGATCTATCTGCCTCCCGACTACCCGCTAAAACCCCATGGTGACTGCTTTGCGCTCTTAGGGAGGACCGCGGGATCGCTCGCGCATTCGTCCGCAGTCCTCCCAGCGCCATGCCCCCTCTCATTTGTTGAGAGGGGTCCCTCCGCAAGTGGTGAGGCTTGGATGTTGGTCGCCCCACCTCTCTACGGGATAGTGACGACGGGACGCAGTCTCCCTGATCCCGCCGTCCTTCTGGGGGCCTTGATCGCTGGGGGATCTTTCGCTCTGTCGAAAGAGAGCCCCCGCTGCCCCTAGCCGAGGGAGCATGTTGTTGTCACACCCTCGACCCGCCTCTGGAGGAGGTGCGGGGTAATAGTTCTCCGCTGGAGGCACTAAGGGAATTGTCGGGCATACGCCCTTCTCCTTGCGCCTCCCCTCCTCCTGCGGATGGGATCGGAGGACGGGTCGTCCTCGCGGTCCCGCTCCGCGGCCTCCTTCTGCAGCATTACTTGCTCGCAGAAGGAGACCATGGCGACCCAGGCATCCTCACTCCCGACCATGGCCAAGACCACGGCCGGGAGCGAGAGGTCCTCGCCTACTATGCTCCGCAAGACACGGCGCTGCTCATCCCATGCGGGGCATACCTCAAGGGTATGCTGCGCCGTGTCGCAGACCTCCGAACAATGATGGCACATGGTTGTCGGCTCGCGCCTTGCCTTCTCGTGCAGGTACTCACCGAAGCATCCATGCCCGGTAAGTACCTGCACCGTCCTAAACGGGAGTCCATTTGGCCACCGATCCACCCATTCCTCAAGGACAGGGCGGATGGCTCCAACAGCTCTGAGGCCGACCCTGGCGTGGGCCAGCCTTTCCTTCCATTTGCTGATTGCGAGCTGTCGGAACTGGATTCGGACAGCTTTTACCGCTTGCGGTGCCGGGACGACTTCTCGCTGGCGGAGAGTAGCGCGCCACTCGTACAGGGCGGCGTATGTCTCCGCCAGGAGATCCCACGGTATCGAGCCCGACACCGCTAGCGCCGCCTCTGCGGAGGTGGTTCTATAGCCCCGTGTGATCCGGATGGCCAACCTTCTTTGTAGGCCTTGCACCAGGGCAAGGCTTTAACGGTTGGCCATCAGCTCATTGGACCACACGGGAGCTCCATAAAGGATCATAGACCCAACCACCCCCATGTAGAGACGGCGCACCCTATCTCGGGGCCCCCCTATGTTGGGCAGCAGGCTCCCGAAGGAGTTGATTGCTGCCCTTATACGGGGGGCCAAGCGGCAAAAGTGTTCCCGAAAACTCCAGTGGCAATCGAAGTGCAGGCCCAGATACTTCATACTCTCCCCCGTCGGTGCGCCACCTTGTCGTAGTGGGGGAGCTCCCCTCCCAATTCTGGGAGGGGTCTAAGAGCGCACCTAGAGGAAGGAAAACCTCGATAAAAAAACCCGGTCTGGACAGCCCGTTAGCCTCTGGACGGCGTGTCCTAAGGGAAGGAAAACCCTGACAGAAAATCAAATCCTTATACTGCATGAAATGACGGATAATAAGGAAAAAGAACGTATTGGCCCAGGGGTTTCGGACCCCCAGGGCCCGGCGGGTGCGGGGAGTACTGTCCCGGCTCCTCCCCCGTCGTCATCCAGCGTCGGGCTACCCCCAGTGTCTCCGGAGAGCACTGGGGGAGAATTGGCTATCTCCGTGATGGCCAGGGGACTTTTCAAGTCCCTTTCCGCTGCGAAGCGGAAAGATGGCGGGGCTCGATCGAGCCCAGAAAAGGGTCCTTGACCCAGGAGGGGGTCCAGGGCCCTCCCAACCGGGTCCTTCGGGAGCGGAGGCATCGGCCGGGAGGGCTGTTTTCAAGCGTCCCGGACCGTTGTCCTCCAAGATGGGGAAGAGAAGGACCGCTTCCATCGCGGTTCCTTCAGGAGCGAGCTCGTCTGGCGATGTGTCGGAGGACGACGTCGAGAAGACGTCGTTCTCTGGCATGTCGTCAGACACGAAGTATGCTCTGGCCCATGGGGGCCAGACGAAGAAGAGGGGTCGTGGTTGCCTCGCCACCACCGGTGAGTGGGTCGGGGCGGGGGGGGGGGTGCGTCGCGAGCTCGAACTCCTTAGAAGGGAGCATGCTGCCTTCGGAGCTGCCGCGGGCGAGGTCCCCTCCGCTGAGGACTTTATGAGGGAGTATACGGACCACACCGTGGATTCCCTCATCAATGTCATTATGGAGGAGATGGAGGTGGTCGGGTTCGTCGCGGAGCGGTCGGGCTCCTTGAGGGTCATAGGCACCTACAAGTATAGACTCCGGGCTGCTTCGCGGCGGGCTTTGGCTGCCTCCAAACTCCTCTTCACCCACGCCACAACAACTGTGGCAGGTGGTGGGGAGGCGGAGGCCCTCGACCGGCTTCAGCGCGAGCTTCAGGCCGCGAAGGGCCTGTTCGAGGAATCGCGGGAGGAGGTTAGGCGTTTGGAGGAGGAGGTGAGGGTCCTCAAAGCCAGGGAGACCCTGAGGGCTTCCGGGGCGGAGAGGGCCACGCCTCCTCCCCATCGGACTCCGTCCTTTGGGGCGGAGATTGAGGAGGAGCGGATGGAGGTGGAGGACTTGTCCGTGAGGGCGGATCCTCCGGAGAGGAGAACCCCCGTCACTGGGGGTCTCCCGACGGACCCCGACCCGTCTTTGGACTTGGTCGAGAGAATCGTGGGGCGGGTACTTGAGAGACTGAGCCCCCAAAGGGAGGCCCAGGACCAGACCTCCGCCTCTTCACGACCCCCCCCCCGAGACCGGGGGAGAGAAGTGGAGTGAGGTGGTCGGGCGTAGGGCTCGAAGGAGGAAGGAGAGGGAGGCTAAGGCCACAGAGAAGGAGGTTCCTCCTCCTTCCGTCCCCGCGGTTGGGGGCGGAAAGAGGAGGAAGAGAAAGAAGAAGAAGAAGGGCCCTAAACAACGGGGCGCTGGTGGGAAGCCTGGTAAGGAGGCCGCCCCTCAGAACAAGGCCCCCGCCGGGGTGATCCGTGAGCCGAAGACGGCGGCGGTCCTTGTGTCCGTCGCCCCGAAGGCGACGACCACCATGGCGGAGGCCTTAAAGGCGTTGCGGCCGTGCGCGATGGAGCTCCTGGGGGGGACGGAGACTACAGTCTCCCTGAAGAGGGCCCAGGCGGGTGGCACTCTCATCCAGCTGTCTGGAGGGGAGGGCCACCGCCTGGCGGATGAACTTGCCGCGAAGATGCGGCAAGTTGTGAAAAAGGTGCCGGGTGTTCGGGTCCGCCGGCCCCTGAAACGCGCAGAGTTGCGCCTTCGGGGGCTGGATGACTCGATCACCCGGGAGGAGGTGATTGGTGCCGTCACGGGGTTGACGGGCTGCTGCGCGGAGGACCTGACCGTGGGAGAAATTAGATTTCTCCCAAATCGGTTGGGCTCCGTGTGGCTGCGTTGCCCCGTGGCGGTGTCCAACAAGGTGTTGGAAGAGGGGAGGCTCCGCATTGGGTGGGCCATGGTGACGGCTAAGCCGCTGCCGGCCCGCCGGATGCGGTGCTATCAGTGAGGTAGGGCACGGGGCGGCAGGCTGCAAGGGGCCCGACCGGAGCGGTCGCTGCCATAGGTGCGGCGACCGCCCCCATCAGTCGCAGCGTTGCTCGGCGGGGGTGCCGAAATGTCCGCTGTGTGCGGACTTTGGCCTCCCTACCGGGCATTCGCTGGGTGCGGCCGCCTGCGTGACGAGCGGGCGAGCCGCCCAGCGACGTCTGGCCGCGGGGGCCGGAGAGAAGGCGAGGACTCGGGGGGGTGCGCGATCCCAAGGAGGGGATGCGACCCCGGCCGTCCTCGGCGAGGGGAGTCAGGGAGGCCCGCAAAGGGCAAAACCCCCCGAAACCACCGCCCCAGCAGGGCCCGCGGGGGAGGAGAGGGGGACCCGTCCGGAAGCGGACGAGGGTCCCTCCTCCTGCGCCCCGGAAAAGGGCTCCACCGATGGTGGGGGTAACCGCTCGACCAAGTCCTCGCTAAAAAGGACGGTCTCCGAGCGGTCTCTTTCCACCCAACGGGGGATGGAGATTAGGAGGGATACGGGGGAGGAGGAGGAGATATTTTCGCCTCCACCCCCCTCCTGCGCCGAAGAAGAGGAGAGACCGGAGGGGACGATTCAAAACCCGTTGAATCGCCTCCTCCGCTCACTCCCGAGTGGAGAACGGGGTGAACCGGCACCCCGCGGAGAGGGGGCCTTAAGTGGCCCGGGCCAGGCTCGCCCCCGGGGTAATGCTACCGCGGGTAGGGAGTGGCTCATTGGCGCACAGTACAATTGGACACGTTGCAATTGCACACCGTGCTATTAGACACATAAGATTGCACACCGTTCGATTGGACACGTTACATTTGCTCACCGTTCATTTGGACACATATCTTTTGCGCACCGTTCAATTAGACACGTTGCTTTTGGACACAATACAATTTTCCATAATTAAAGACAGAGGCATGTATGTAGAAGACTTGAAATTTTTAACAATTTATTAATTTTTTATTTTATAAATGAATAACAAATGCAGTAAATTTGCGCACATTACTTTTGCGCACATTACTTTCGCGCACATTACTTTCGCGCACATTACTTTTGCGCACATTACTTTTGCGCACATTACTTTTGCGCACAGTTCTTTTGCGCACATTACTTTTGCGCACAGTTCTTTTGCGCACATTACTTTTGCGCACAGTTCTTTTGCGCACATTACTTTTGCGCACAGTTCTTTTGCGCACAGTTCTTTTGCCCACATTACTTTTGCCCACATTACTTTTGCCCACATTACTTTTGCGCACATTACTTTTGCCCACAGTTCAATTGCGCACAATTCGTCCCGATATCTTCCTGACAGATTGATCATTTATAATTATAAGAAGAGGAAGAAACTTATAGTTGTAAGTGTATTTCTACTTTTTGCATGGTAAATAATTGTATAGTAATTTTATTATAACATTATTCGTATCTTTGTCTTGCATACTGCTGTTATGACAGATTTCCTAACCTCTCGTAGTGCCACATTATAATCTATTTTTTATTTTTAAAGTGTGACCTCCAAAATTTGTAAAGTGTAAATTCTCCAAATCCTTTTTTGTATAAAGTATTAATATCATTGCACAGATACCATATAATGTAATCAGGAGATAAGAAAATATAACAGTTAAATATAAAGTTAAATATTATTTTCATATGAAACAAAAAATCCAAATAAAATTCTTTAAAATTCAACTGGATACATTAGAATTTTAGTAAGTACTATATTTAAATATTGAATAAGAAATAAGAATGCAATTTAGTGTAGTTTAATTTACATTTCTAGCAGTATTTTAAGAAGTAATAGATCTTTCTTATTTTCAGTGATGATTTTGAAAGATTTCTATATCTTTGTTATAAATAGCGTCTCATGATATTTTATGTAATATCTCCATCAGTGCTGTGAAAGAAGTCATTTATAATGCGTTGCTGCTTTCATATCGGTAAGATAATTTGCTATTTAATAAACTATACATACGTATATTGTAATATGCGTAATGAGATTTGATATTTTTTAATAGTTATTCTACATATAAAATTCTAATATATTATGTTATTTATATTAATATTTTTAAATGCTTATTTCAGATATAACAGAACTGAGAGCCAAATCTCCTATGCATCTATAGTAATTTGCACAGCAGGCCTGTCATCGAGCAAAAAAAAGAATTCATTAACAAAGCACGAGATTCTTTTAAGCGAGAGTTTATTTAAATTTTCTCCGCTAATTAGAATCCTGTGTAATGTTATGAACAGACATCGACGATTATCCATTTATCATTTGGACTTTTTGGAATTTACTCTCAAGGCATATTTGTAATGTCATTTATTGTCCATTGCGTATGCAATCAAAACAAAAAGCAACATTATGTATTAAATATGATATAAAATTAAAAGTTTAAAATACGATATAAAATTAAAAGTTTGAAATATGATAAAACTAAAAGTTTGTCCTCAAACACTAATAGGAACAATATAAATATAGTGTTGTAGTAATGACTGCATTTACACGATGGCTTAAAATCTGATTTTAATAACTACAATGTACTATCCGATCCAAAATTTGATCATTTGAATTTGAGGTTTTTTTGATTAAACTACAATTTCTAGTATATATACATTAAAAGAGATTGATTCTTAAATGATTAGAATATCAAATTAATTCATATTTAAATACTTACTATGATTAGAAAAAAAACATGTTTAGATGATATACGATAGTGATTAAATTGGATTATAAGTCAGTATGTGAACGTAGTTTTTAATTGTAAAATCAGAATGTTTTCTTATTAAAACAAGTTTTTTTATTTGTTGATTCATAATTTATCTTTATTAGACACTTATAAAATGCGTATAATGTTATGTAATTTATATGAGAATATTATATAAATTATATGATATGACATATGCTATTATGTTTGTACACATTACACACACACACACACACACACACACATATTATAGGAAGACTATCAAATTTTATTTTTGGTACCATATATTTCTTGTATACAAGGTAAAATCTATATATATAATTACAATGAGATACATATAATACGACTTTAGGAGAACTTTATCTTTTACAGACGGTAAAAATAAAATTATTGTCCTCTATTATTATATTCAAAAATTAAATTATTTAAGTATCTATTTTTGTTACATAAATTGTTATAAAAAGTTGTGACGTCCCCCTAAAAAAGCCTTACAAAGTTAGAAAGAAGTACATAAAATCACTCTCTTAATATATATATACAAGAATTTGTAGTTTAAGTATCAAAAAAAGCTCATATTCAAATAATCAAATTTTGGATCGGATAGTATACAGTTATTACTAAAATTAGATTATAAGCCGCCGTGGAAACGTAGTCACTAGTACAACACTCTATTTATATTGTGTTTGTATTAGTGTTTGAGAACAAATTTTTAATTTTATATATTTTAAAATTTTAATTTTATATCGTATTTTAAACTTTCAATTTTATATCATATTTAATACATATTTAATATACATCATATTTAATACATAATGATGCTTTTTGTTTTGATTGCACACGCAATGGACAATAAATGACATTATACAAATATGCCTTGAGAGTAAATTCCAAAAAGTCCAAATGATAAATAGATAATCGTTGATGTCTTCATAACATTACACAGGATTCTAATTAGCGGAGAAAATTTAAATAAACTCTCGCTTAAAAGAATCTCATGCTTTGTTAATGAATTCCTCTTTTTTGCTCGATGACAGGCCTGCTGTACAAATTACTATAGATGCATAGGATATTTGGCTCCCAGTTCTGTCATATCTGAAATAAGCATTTAAAAATATGAATATAAATAGCATATTAGTATAAATATATTAGAATTTCATACATAGAATAACTTTATTAAAATGTTATCAAGTCTTGTTACGCATATAACAATATATGTGTGTATAGTTTATTAAATAGCAAATTACCTTAAGGATACAGAAGCAGCAACTTGCATTATAAATGAATTCTTTCACACCATTGATAGAAATATTATAATATCATGATACGCTATTTATAACAAAGCTATGAAAATCTTTCACAATCATCACTGAAAATAAGAAAGATCTATTAGTTCTTGGAATATTGCTAGGAATGTAAATTAAGCTACATTAAATTGCATTCTTATTTCTTATTTCTTATTATATATTTAAATATAGTACTTATTAAAATTGTAATGTATTTAATTGAAAGTGGAAGAATTTTATTTGAATTTTTTGTTTCAGATGAAAATTACATTTAACTTTATATTTAACTGATATGTTTTCTTACCTGATTATCTTACATTATTTGGATATGAAGAATTTACAGTCAAATTACTTTTTTGAAAATAAAAAATTGATAATTACGCTGTGACACTACGAGAGGTTAGGAAATCTGTCATAACAACTGTATGCAAGACAAGGATACGGGGAATGGTATAATGAAATTACTATATAGTTATTTATTTATTGTACAATACAATGTATTGTACAATATTTAGCGGCAGGAATGAAATTTATCACCTAATATTTAATATTATCTCAAATGTACACTAAAAAGAGGTTATATTATTATTAAGTCATAATCACACTACGGGTTGCGGCTTCAGTTGCGGTTGGAATTGACCAATCAGAATAAAGTAATTTGCGACCTGGCTACTCCGATTGGTCAATTCCAACCGCAACCGAGCCTGCAACCCGTAGTGTGATTACGGCTTTAGAGAGCGGTTCAATTGCATAGAGTGCGATTACACACATCCACTCATATCGACTAGTGCCCAGCACTGGTAACCTGGGGTGTTTTCCCTTTAGCGACACAAGTCGATACAAGTGTCATTCTTCGTTCTTCATACATGTTGAAAAAAAGACAAAATGATGCCTGTGTCGACTTGTGTCTTTAAAGGGAAAGCACCACTGGTAACCAGCACGATTAACCAATTAGAGGGCCTTATTTTCAACTGGCCAATAAGCATTGTGGGCAATTGATATACACCCTATTTATTTTAGTCGTATATACATTAATGTTTATCAAGAAACTTGTTTTTCATATCATGTTACTCTTGTATAATGATATTAATTAGGGCCCTCACACACGAAATTGCACAGCTGCATATGCATAGCATAAGACCGTGTGGTCCAATGAGCATCGAGTATTAACTCGCCATATTGACTTACGTAACATAATACTCGATGCTCATTGGTCCATATGGTCTTATGTTATGCATATGCAGCTATGCAATTTTTTGTGTGAAAGCCTTTACGTTTTGGAACGTAACCTCAATATATAGCTGCGTTCAGCTAACCTCGCTTATATCGTTTAATCTGCTCTTGTGGTTAAATCTGCTCTTGTCGTTAAATCTGCTCTTGTCGTTTTTTCTCTATCTCAATATTATCGTTATTATTTTATTTGATCTCGAATATTAGACGGACGCTGTCTACGTGTTTAATTCACTTTTTCTGGTAAGCTTAATTTATAGAACACCTGTTGCTCATATGTATGTATATACTAATATGTACAAATTTTTTTCACGCAGGCTTCGCTAAAATATTAATATTTGGATATTATCGTGAAAATGTTTTTTTACGGCTCATGGTAAGATTTTTTAAATATTTTATGATTATATGATTCTATTCGGTTTTAATCTTATACTAAACTGGTACGTTAAAAATATTTCAGGGGACAATATGCTGCAAAATGCATCAATTTTAAAAGATGTTGCAACAGTTTAGATTGCGGTATGGTGCATACATACAGATATTGCTACCAATATCAGAATACTTCGTGTAATGCCAAGGATTGCCCATTTCTACATTGCACTATTGTGGAACAGTATCGTTATATGATGACTGGTAAGGCAACCGAAAATCTAAAAAGAGAAGTCGGCCGAACCTTACAGAATACAGATATATGTGGTGATTTTAAAAAAAACAATTGTACGCGAACCAATTGTAACCGTCGTCACGTCAAATTAGACATACAGCCTTTTAAATGTCCGATATGTCGAAATGAAATGGCTAGAAATTCTTTTGGTGCTATAACTTGCGGGCATATGGTATGTTACTCTTGCGCATTAAAATGTAGTGACACAGACGAAGAACAATTTATAATAATAATTTGCCCAATATGTAGATCTAAAGGGAAATATAAAGAATTATCATAATGTTGTTTAAAAAAAATGTTAATCACTTGTTTAAGAATAAATAGTTTATATTTTTGTAATAATGTATTTCTCTTTTTATTTAGTAGTTAAAACTTATCTTTTGTATATTAGTTTTAGTAATAAACTATGATGATCACAAATACGTTTATTCCTAATACAATTTAATTCCTTTATATATACATACAGCAATATAATCTTGAAAGTATCTTGAAAATACTTCGCAGCAAGTTAAACTATACAAAATTTATGAAGAGAGACTCTTATAGATTAGACAAAAATTAAAGTGCTTTATCAATTATCTTTTTCAAATCTTTTCATCCTTTCAATTACTATAAACGACTGCGAACGGAATGTATAAATAAAAAATGTGTTATTGATTCACACTTTAGATTTACACTTATAGCAAAGTTTGATGTCAAATCTCTTTCAGATTCTTTTTTGAACAAACAAAAACGAGTCTTAAGAACTTTTATGAAGCAGTTTTATTAAAAAGTTTTTATAAGTGATATAAATATACTAAGGTAGTAAGTAGTAAGTAATAAGTAGTAATAAATAATAAAGTAGTAATAAGTGAAATAAATATAATAGTAGTAAAATAAGTGAGATAAATATAGTAACTTTCAAAACTTATATAAAATAAAAATAATCGCTCCTTTTGTTGTGGTTTTTGTTTTCTCCAACTCCTTAAACTGTAAACATATTTCAACTTTATTAAAAAATATAAATTTACATATCATTTCAAAAAGATTATATTTAAATTAAATATGTACAATTTTGAAAGATTGAAATAAACTTGAGCAATACAATGTAGAACATAGTATATATAGCTCCATATATGTAGCTTCAATATTTTTTTGAGCACGTGCTGTTTACGTATTGCAACAAGATTTTCAGAATTTGTTACGAGAAGCATTAGCCAATTATATTTAATTATACATATTGCAAAAGTAAGGATAAAAATATTTTCTTTTCTTAAAACTTACATAATAAGAAACATGTTGACCATTTATTACATTGCACACAGTGGTATGTAGGAAGGGCACCACCTATTTCAAATGGCAATCGATTCATGCAATATTTACAATATGTGTGGCCACAAAACAATGCCTCTATGTTTTGCGATTCTAGCAAAATATAACATTTGTTGCATGCTAGTGCAGTACTTGCTGAAAATAAAAAGTATCGTTAAATTCAGCTCAACAATATAAGTTAATAAGTGAAATATTTAAAAGGTTAAAAAAACTTACTATTGCTGGAAGCTGTTCCACATGTTATACAAGGCCATAAACATTCTCCCAGTAAATACAACGTACAGGTCTGTGTTCTCAATTTTACTGGAAAACTTTCCCTTAATAGAAATGCCAATCGTTTCATTTCATTGTAAATAGTTAGCCGAAAGGGTCGTACGTTTTCATTAATCTCACGAATTTCACATTCTGTGAGATGTACGAATTTGCATAACTTGTTGCCATTGCAAGATGCATTAGTGCAATTTAGAATTTTGTGATGCATTTTACATTGTTTTCTGCAGCATACACGAATTATAAAATCACGGCAAATCATTTTTGAAGCAATTATTTTTTATTCCCAGAGATAATAACTCCTGCCTTTTTGCAATTGTAATTTGTTAATTTATAACGACACACGAAATACGACATAAGCGAAAAACAATATAAGCGAAATACGTCATAAGCGAAATACAACATAAGCGAAATACGACATAAGCGAAATACGACACAAGTGAGATTAAAGGCCTCCGTACAAAGTGTTCCGTAAAGGAAGTGTAAGGTCGTAGTCGTAAGAAATTGACCAATCACAGTTGATTATTCTCCTGAACTTCAACTGGGATTGGTCAATTTTTTTCGACTACGACCTTACAACCTTACGATACGGCTTAGTTCGGTCTCCTGGTTTCTTCCTGGAGTCTTCATATCTCTCTTTAAAAAATTTTTTTACTTAACCTTAAACCTAATATAATTTTATTGTTGTTCTCATAATAAAACATTAATAGAAATACAAAATGTATGAGTTATAAAATCATGATAATGTTTTTGTATTAAAACACGTTTTTTGTTTGTTGAATTATAATTTATATCTTTATTAAACTTTTTAAAAAAATGTGTTCATATTACATCATCTATATGCATATATAAAATTTGTATAAAAATAATATCACATTGCAGTGCATTGTAAGTTTATACATGTACATATAAATATATATATATATATATATATATATATATATATAAGAAAACTATCAAATTGTATCTTTGGTATCATATACCTCTTGCATACACGGTATAATCTACATATTTAATTACAAGTAGCTACATATATTACGCATAAACGATTTTATAATCTACTTAAACATTTTAAAAGGTACTGATTATGTTAATCATTAATAAACTAATCATTATAAAAATAAAATAAGAGATGAAAAGAAAACTGTCTTCTACTCTCTATTAATTTACAGCTAAAAGAAAAATAAAAATTTCAAACATAACTTGAAATAAAAATATATGCATTCTTTGCAATGAGAAGGTACAACAAATTCACATTTATAATATTAGCTTTGGTCTTTTTTTTAGACTATTTGATAACAATTACATATTATCAAAAGTAACAAATTTAAACTCGTGTGGACACTGCCACAGTAACTGTGCTTATAAAGATAAATTATATAAGTATAATTGTGTAAGTGTAATTGATATTCTATTACATATTATTCAATTATAATTTATTTTTATTGATATTCTATTGTAATATTCATATTTCTGAATTTATTTATACTTTTTATATAAGTGAATTATGTAAATATAATTACGCAAATATGAATATTATAATAGAAACAGAACAATCTAAAAAATATTGTCTTATGTTAAAAATTTTCAGATTGCGTCTTTAAAAGATTGCTTAAAGCAAACAGCTTCTTATGGTTTTCTAACTTTAAGGTATTTTTCATAAATAGTATTGCATACCGGACATCGATTATGTTCCAAACGTTCGATGCATTCACTGCAACAGGCAAGATGAGCACAGGGTACAAAAATGTGCGTTCGCTCATTGGTAAAACACAGCATGCAAATGTCTTCGGAAGGTTTCTCTTTTGATACATCTTGACTGTTTTGAAGATCCCAATTTACAGGGTGGAATGGAAATTCCTCAGCATTATTGTTATCCGAATACCAATATCCATAATCATCATCCGGCACCTCATATATGAATGCAACATCTGTGAAAAAAGGAGGAAGTAAAATTTATAATATTGTTTATATATGTATGAAGAAAATTAATTTTGACTATAATTTACAGTAGCTGTGTACCGCTAAATAGTAATAAGATTACCTTGCATATTGCTGAGTTCACTCTCCAAAGTAGAAATATTGAGTGATGCTGCTTTAGATGTCTCATTTTGTTCTATCTCATTTTGTTCTATCGAAACTGTTTCTGTAGAGGCTGTCACGTTACTGTCATTAAACTCAGATTCTGAACTCGTATCTAAAAGAAAAAATATTATTTTTATTCTGCTTCATATAAGTTGCAGTGCGTTTCAGCAAATATGCACACACAGGTATTCTATTTTAATAATATAATCAATAAAAACTTTCACTCAATAAAAATTTGCTTGAAAAATGAAGTAATGACATTACCTGTATTTGTTTGTAAATTACTGTCTTTCTCTCTTAGATGAGATAATGAAATTCTATTTCTGTGTCGAGATGTACGTCTAATGTTAGTTCTCTCTGAAATATAGAAATAAATTATTTTTTAAAAAACAAAATCATATATAATTTAAAAAGTTCTAATTTGCTTGTTTCTTTTATTTGATTTAATATACTGAAAAGATTGCTCCGTTCTGTAATTTTAAAGAATACAAAAAAGATTTTAATGAATTTGGTAGTTACGATATTCAAGAAAATTAAATAATCTTTTATTTACTTTTCTTGAATCTTGCAAGTACCAAATTCATTTTTTTTTGCTTTAAGGCTCAAAAGCTGAACAATCTTCTCGTTCTCAGTGTATTTCTTATATTATTCTTACAATATTTACCTGTTTGGATAGGTACATTAAAGTCATCCGCAAAGAATGTCCTGTCTGCAACTTGTACATCACATGACAACGCTTCATCTAAAACAAAATGCAGTTAAATAAGGAAGTTATATATTTATCATTACATTTGCATAAATATGCGGATTTAGATGTCCATGTATAGCTACAGTTATATAGTATTATATATAATATTATATACATGTGTGCAATAAATTTGTTATGTAATAAATTATAATTTTCATTTATGATTAAATATCATGAAAATAAAACTGTAACTATGCATGGACACTTAAATCCGCATATTTAAGCACATGTGATAATAAATATATGGCATCCTTATTTTGATTCTTATTTCATGTGTAGATGCGTAAATGTAAACTATTCAAAATTAAATTGAAAATTAAATGATTGCATTTATTGCTAATATGTTAAAATATGCAGTAAGAATAATAATTCTAATATTAGTACAATTTACATACCATTAATTGATGTCAATTGTTCAATTTGAAAAATATTTTGTGTGTTAAACATTAATAAAAATTGCTTCAACGGTAATCTGAAAAATATTAAAATTATAAGTTATAATATCATCCATTAATTATTTCATTCAATGCATAACAGAAAACTTAATAATATATATATATATATATATATATACATATATACATACACAAAATAATACCTTTTTTCAATTAAACTTTTTTGTGCGTTGATAATTTTTGTATTACGTTCTTTATTTGCCCGTGTATGGGCTCGTCGAGGTTGAATACCGTTTTTCAAGCGTCGGAAATCCAATTCTTGATTAGCAATTAAATTTTTCAATTTTTCTAAAGAAAAAGATAAATAATTAAAATAAATATATATGAAATTTAGTCAACAATTACTTAAAAATGAAAAATGAAAAAAAATTCTATAATAACATTTTATTATTAACATTACCTAAAATTGTCCAAACATTTATGTTCCTCGTTCCTAATTTCTGCGTTGCAATGTTGTGGAAACTTTCCACTATATTATTAGTGCGGATAGGACAACCGTAAGTGCTAATTTTCGACGCCATAATTAACCAGGTAAGCCTCAAATAAGACATAAATTGTAAAACATTTGGATGTTCACAAGAAAGTAAATCAGCTTCAGTTTGTATAATAAGCAAAGCTTCATGAAACATATCTGCTGGTAGCAACGGCAATGCCATTGTCATCGGAAGTATAGTTTTTGGAGCATGAGAAAGCTCTAATTTTTGCCATTTACGCAACACAGCCTATAACAAATAAAAAAAATATATTAATTTAATATATTTAAATTCACATACACATATATATCACACGCGCGCGCGCGCGCGCGCACACACACACACACACACATATATATATGTATAAGAAGGTCATACCTGTGTTACGTCCCGCAACAAAATTTTTATTTCTTATTTAAATACGCAAAAATTGCCTCTATAATCTTTAAATTGTAATTTCACCGACGAACATATAAAGCTCAATCCCACCGCGTTACATATTATTGTTAATATAATTAATATTGTTAATTAAAATTCCACCGCGCCATCTATTATCACCAATATTTCTTATTATAAAATCCCACCGCGCATTGTATTACCGCCAATATTCATAGCACATTAATATTATTCCGCCGCGCGACATACTATTGTCAATGTCTCCAAAAATAATCTTTCTTTATTAAGAAGCTAGCTATACATAACATAACCTCACTTAAGAATGATAGAAATAATTTTAAGTATTCCGTATAAAAATTGCCGTTTTCTACTTTGCCAACAATAGGTAAAGTCATCTACACAAAAGTTACCGACAGTCGATAAAATAATTTCCTACTTTACCGACAGCAGGTAAAGTCACCCGCACAAAAGTTACCGACAGTCGATAAAATAAATTCCTACTTTACCGACAGAGTAAAAGTTACCAACACAAAAGTTACCGACACATGATAACACAGTCACCGACATTACCGACTGAAGATAAAGTCATTTCCTACTTTACCGACTGAAGATCAGGTTACTTCCTACCTTACCGACTGAGGATAATAATGTTGCTAACCTTACCGACATACAAGAGTATACCTCTTATATTAATATATTATCCTGATACTAAAAAAGTTAAAAACTAAAATTCAAAGGATTTTTATTAACTTTTATATACATATATATATATATTGTACACGTCTCAGCACCAACTATACATATATCTCATTATTTTAAGGCACATACTATATCAAAAATCTTTGATTCCTTATTAACTCAAAAAATAATATAGATATAAATCTCGTAATAATTTTTACTTAAAGAGCATAAAAAGCTGAGTCGATACATATATGCATAGTTATGAAAACTTCAATATTACTAATTTTATAAGTAAAGTTTTAAATATGATTTTACGTATGCAATATTATAAGTCTCCATAAAGTGCTCAAGGCTAAATGCAACGCATTTCTCAGAAGCACCTATCGATCGCAATTCTTAGAAAAGCCGAGCTCACCGCATTCCAAAATATTCTGCTCGAAAATTATTGCGCAACATGATGCAACATGATGAAATAGTTAATTATTATTAAGAGGCAAACGAAATTATTGTTAAATGTTAATATTAAGCATATGCAATAATTTTTATTAATTTATTAATTCAAAAACCTAACGGTTATAAATAATAAAAGTTAAATCAAAAGAATATTCCGTTTGAATATTATTGCGCAACACGATGAAATAGTTAATTGTTATTAAGACAAACGAATTTATTGTTAAATGTTAATATCAAGCATATGCAATAAATTTTATTCAAAAACTAACAGTTATAAATATTAAAGGTTAAATCAAAAGAATAAAAATTGTTGCGTAACATATTGAAATAAGTTAATTAATAGTCTTTATTCCGTCGTAAATTAAAATTATATTATTTATATCCCACCACGTGAAATAGCTGCAATAATTTATTAAAAACAATTAATTTACATTATTTTATTCCACCGCGAATTACTTATATTCATATATAAAATAGCTGCAATACTTTATTGCGCCATGAAATGCAACTGATTAATATTACTCTTTTAAATTATATCCCACTGCAATATAAAATAGATTATTGCACGCTAAAATAAGATTTTGTTAACAACAATTATATTCATATAGATATATCTATATAAATATACATATATCTATATCCCACTGCGTAATCATAAATATATATATTTTCAGATGTTAAAAGAATTGTAATTATAATAATTATGATATCAGAATTTATATTTAAAAGCATTTTTATATATAAAAGAAAAGAATGAACTTTTGAACGGAGCAGGCTAGAAACTCCGTTGACATTTCTACAGTTAGAGCTTAAAATTCTACATTAGAAAATATATGCATGTGAACTGCAAAGAAATTCTGATAGTCAAATAATTATTATAAAAATTATATGTCAAAAGACGATGTAACTAGTATAGCCGATTCTATACTGACCGCTCCGTCGCCCCCACTCTAACTCTGAAGAGTCCCGCCTTCTACAACGCGAACTACGCCCAATTTCTGCGCCAACGCCCAGTCTACGCCCAGCGGCGCGCGCATCTTCCGAGGCGCGCGCATCCAGCACGTCAGAGAGAACCAATCAGCGCGCATCCAGCACGTCAGGAGGAACCAATCACAGCTCAACTCCCTCCACATCGAAGCGCATCCACCACCATTGGGACCGTGTGCAAAATCGAGACCGGCGCCTATATAAACCCGTGCAGAGCGGTCCTCCTCGCATTCTGCCCAACGTTCTTCAACATTCAACTACCTCTGGCATTTGGCCCAACGATTTCAACAGTGTTAACTTGGCATTCTGCCCAACGTTCTTCAACATTCAACTACCTCTGGCATTTGGCCCAACGATCTCCATAGTCTTGGACTTTGACATCTGTACTTGCAACTGTGTACTTATACTTATACAATAAATTCAGTGATTATTATACGACGACTTCTTGGACTGCAACCCTTTTCCTGAGCCATCACCGAGGTAGACGGCATCCACTGGAAGGAAGTAGTTTCCACTCTTCAACGCACAGCAGATCTTAGTAAGTACTCAGCCAAATTGCCATTCATCTAAATTCTTAATACTAACATTAATTTTAATTCGGGAATCTATACCTTCAACTATCCATATTCCCTCATCCATATACTCAAGTTATTTAAATATTACTTCAAATTGGAAGACTTTTACTGGGACTTATCTCTTTGATAAGACAACTCGACTGACAGTGAGCGAGTGCGAAACTGCTTCGGCAGGTCGAACCCAAGTGCGGCACAGTGAAAGGGCAATTATCTTGAGGGAAATTTCCTTTTCACTTGGAGCTGTTGACCTAGTGTCCTGTCAATCGACGTTGCGTCAACCAGCTCCAAAATTAAAAGACAATCTCATGGAAATTGCCAATTAACCGGGCCGAAATTGTAACTTCGCCTAATCGAACGTCGATTGACAGGACACTAGGTCAACAGCTCCAAGTGAAAAGGAAATTTCCCTCAAGATAATTGCCCTTTCACTGTGCCGCACTTGGGTTCGACCTGCCGAAGCAGTTTCGCACTCGCTCACTGTCAGTCGAGTTGTCTTATCAAAGAGATAAGTCCCAGTAAAAGTCTTCCAATTTGAAGTAATATTTAAATAACTTGAGTATATGGATGAGGGAATATGGATAGTTGAAGGTATAGATTCCCGAATTAAAATTAATGTTAGTATTAAGAATTTAGATGAATGACATTCATCTAAGTATTTACCAAGAGCTGCTGTATTTTAATGTGTGGATGCTGCTTCCTTCCACTGGATGCCGTCTACCTCGGTGATGGCTCAGGAAGAGGGTTGCAGTCAAGTAATGTAGTCTTTCGGTGTATAAAGATGATTCCTCTCTGCTGGAGACCGACTGCCTCGGCAAGGTCCCTGAAGAGAGGTCTGGAGCCGTTGGAGAATAAGTGGCAGGAGACCCAGATTATATGCTCGAAGACACTTTATTTTAAAGTATACTTGAATATAATAGAATATAATATTTGACGGCTCTGATGTATGGAGATGTCTTCTGGAGAGCGCCGAGTCAAATGCGAGGAGGACCGCTCTGCACGGGTTTATATAGGCGCCGGTCTCGATTTTGCACACGGTCCCAATGGTGGTGGATGCGCTTCGACGTGGAGGGAGTTGAGCTGTGATTGGTTTCTCCTGACGTGCTGGATGCGCGCTGATTGGTTCTCTCTGACGTGCTGGATGCGCGCGCCTCGGAAGATGCGCGCGCCGCTGGGCGTAGACTGGGTGTTGCCGCAGAAATTGGGCGTAGTTCGCGTTGTAGAAGGCGGGACTCTTCAGAGTTGGAGTGGGGGCGACGGAGCGGTCAGTATAGAATCGGCTATACTAGTTACATCGTCTTTTGACATATAATTTTTATAATAATTATTTGACTATCAGAATTTCTTTGCAGTTCACATGCATATATTTTCTAATGTAGAATTTTAAGCTCTAACTGTAGAAATGTCAACGGAGTTTCTAGCATGCTCCGTTCAAAAGTTCAATCTTTTCTTTTATGTATTAATATATAAAAATGCTTTTAAATATTATTAATAAATTCTGATATCATAATTATTATAATTACAATTCTTTTAACATCTGGAAATATATATATATTTATGATTACGCAGTGGGATATAAATATATGTATGTTTATATAGATATATCTATATGAATATAATTGTTGTTAACAAAATCTTATTTTAGCGTGCAATAATCTATTTTATATTGCAGTGGGATATAAATTAAGAGTAATATTAATTAATTGCATTTCATGGCGCAATAAAATATTGCAGCTATTTTATATATGAATATAATTAATTCGCGGTGGCATAAAATAATGTGAATTAATTGTTTTTAATAAATTATTGCAGCTATTTCACGTGGTGGGATATAAATAATATAATTTTAATTTACGGCGGAATAAAAACAATTAGTTAACTATTTCAATAAGTGATGCAACAATTTTTATTCTTTTGATTTAACGTTTAATATTTATAATCGTTAGGTTTTTGAATTAATAAATTAATAGAAATTATTGCATATGCTTAATATTTAACAATAAATTCGTTTGTCTCTTAATAACAATTAACTATTTCATCGTGTTGCGCAATAATATTCAAACGGAATATTCTTTTGATTTAATTTTTAATATTTATAACCGTTAGGTTTTTGAATTAATAAATTAATAGAAATTATTGCATATGCTTAATATTTAGCAATAAATTCGTTTGTCTCTTAATAATAATTAACTATTTCATCATGTTGCATCATGTTGCGCAATAATATTCGAGCAGAATATTTTGGAATGCGGTGAGCTCAGCTTTTCTAAGAATTGCGATCGGTAGGTGCTTCTGAGAAATGCGTTGCATTTAGCCTTGAGCACTTTATAGAGACTTATAATATTGTATACGTAAAATCATATTTAAAACTTTACTTATAAAATTAGTAATATTGAAGTTTTCATAACTATGCATATATGTATCGACTCAGCTTTTTATGCTCTTTAAGTAAAAATTATTACGAGATTTATATCTATATTATTTTTTGAGTTAATAAGGAATCAAAGATTTTTGATATAGTATGTGCCTTAAAATAATGAGATATATGTATAGTCGGTGCTGAGACGTGTACAAATATATATATATATGTATATAAAAGTTAATAAAAATCCTTTGAATTTTAGTTTTTAACTTTTTTAGTATCAGGATAATATATTAATATAAGAGGTATACTCTTGTATGTCGGTAAGGTTAGCAACATTATTATCCTCAGTCGGTAAGGTAGGAAGTAACCTTATCTTCAGTCGGTAAAGTAGGAAATGACTTTATCTTCAGTCGGTAATGTCGGTAACTGTGTTATCATGTGTCGGTAACTTTTGTGTTGGTAACTTTTACTCTGTCGGTAAAGTAGGAAATTATTTTATCTTCCGTCGGTAACTTTTGTGTCGGTAACTTTTACTCTGTCGGTAAAGTAGGAATTTATTTTATCGACTGTCGGTAACTTTTGTGCGGGTGACTTTACCTGCTGTCGGTAAAGTAGGAAATTATTTTATCGACTGTCGGTAACTTTTGTGTAGATGACTTTACCTATTGTTGGCAAAGTAGAAAACTATTGTCGGTAATTTTTATACGGATGATAAATACTTAAAATTATTTCTATCATTCTTAAGTGAGGTTATGTTATGTATAGCTAGCTTCTTAATAAAGAAAGATTATTTTTGGAGACATTGACAATAGTGTGTCGCGCGGCGGAATAATATTAATGTATTATGAATATTAGCGGTAATACAATGCGCAGTGGGATTTTATAATAAGAAATATTGGTGATAAGAGATGGCGCGGTAGAATTTTAATTAACAATATTAATTATATTAACAATAATATGTAACGCGGTGGGATTGAGCTTTATATGTTCGTCGGTGAAATTACAATTTAAAGATTATAGAGGCAATTTTTGAGTGTTTAAATAAGAAATAAAAATTTTGTTGTGGGACGTAACAGCATCGAGCGCTTCTCGGAAACGATAAAGAAAATAGCGCGTCACATTTAGCTTTGAGTGCTTCTAAGAATACCTAATACATTGTGCGTATAAAATCGTATGCTTATTGGCATTATTAAATTTTATACTGTAGGCTCGCTTGTTTTTTATTAATTAATTTTGCTATCGATGTCCTTCTTATTATAATTTATTCGTATATTCTTATTATTAAATTATTAAGCAGAATATATATATGTACTTATATATATATATATATATATATATATATATATATATATATATATATAGTGTCCATAACCTTTGTGTTATAAAGTTCAGTAAATGTAGTTGTTAAATTTTAAATTTTGTTATTGAATTTATTTAGTATTTATTTAATAGTCAAATATATATATAAGTATGTAAATGCATTACTGTCAAATTTTCATAGTCAATAATATGGATGTTTGTTATATATATATATATTCTTTTATAGTTTATAATAATTTATTACGCTCGCAATAAGAAGGCGCTCTTTGTAATATTCATGCATGCCTTTTTCCTCGAGTCCCCTTTGTCTTAAGACTCGGGCGCGGAGGTTGAAAGCATTAGGGGAGATAACGCGGCAATAGGGGAGATAGTGCGGCACGCTGGACTTAGTCCGTGCGTTTAATTCAATGTGACAGGTCGTGCGTATAAAATTAGGTATGTCATTTATTAATTGGTGTTTTCTTTATTTATTTAGGTAACCTTATATAAATATTTAAAAGGATGCGGCCCAATGGATTATTTGCGGATGACAGGCAGGCTTGAACCATAGGATGATATGCAGTGTTGAAGGAATTTTGAGGAGGCTGTGTGGATTATTCGCAGGTGTTTATTTGGTAAGTTTATTAATTAAAAGTCATAATATATTTAGAAGGTATATATGTACATATATTTGTATAATGTTTATATATGTACCTTTATTATTATATATAAAAAAAAATTTTATTTTTTTTTATATTATTTTTTTTTTTTATTAATAATTGCATGTTTTATGTTAATAACAAGAGTGACAAGTCTGTTAGAGTTTGTCTCGCGATTTAATTCTCATTAATTCTTTCATACTGAATTATGTATAGTGCTGTCTCTCTTGCTCGCGCGGGCCAGCCGATAGCGCGGTCTCTCTCACTTTCGCGTACCACTTATTGAGATCTCATGTATATATATCTTGATTTGTTTAATCGTTTGGTTATGTTCTGTTGTATGTTCGAGGGGGTTTAATAGCTATTGTTGGTGTCATTATTTATTGTTAATTGATTCATTAAAATGTGGTTTTCTTTTATGCAGGTTTTATGTATGTGTATGTATATACACATATTTGGAAAAGCACAAGCTCATGGATTCTTCATGGATAATATGTGTACGAAACGAGCTCTCTTCAAGTATTTAGTAAGGCTGCTACGTTTGAAATGCATTCGGTAGGTATATTTAAATGTATATATATATATTTTATATTTATAATTGGGTATTGTATTTTTAAATGTGGATTCGCGTGTAGATTATTATTGAAGTGTATTTCTGAGGACATTTCACAAATAAATATATTTTATTTTCCTATATAGCACGTTCGTTGGGCGATGGGAATATCGAGACACCCGGTGGACAATTGTGCTATGTGTACAGGGTGACTTATTATTCCGTATGTAGTAAAGAGTTAAGCATGATTTTTATTTTGTATTACTGGTTTTATGAAATCAGAAACTTAATTATTTGTAGTTATTAATAATTTAATTAATATGATATATTTGTTTTCAAAAATTTATCATATGGATTTAGTGCATTTCTTTTGTTTTTCATTATTTATGTACTTAAAGTATTAAGCTATTTTTATTTATCATGATTTCTTTTGTTTTATAAAAATGTTTTTGAATTGAGTTTTATAAGATATTTCATATATATTTTTTCATGGATTAAATTTTTATTTGATCGAATATTATTTGTTATTTTGTTTTCCAGCTTTCAAGACTTGGAATTTACTGATTATTTACGACAGGCTGCCTATGGAGGAAAGGTATTCAATTCATTATTAGAATTTGGGTAAGTATTTTAGAAATATTTATTTAATGATATTATAAAAGTTTTCCTTCTTATATTTTTGTCTTATATAATTATTATATTTTCAGATATTTGCAAAACATCATTCCACACAGAAGACACTCGAGGATGCATATCATTTATGGCCTAGCTGTATTTTAATCGACAATATAGAACGTTTATTAGACTATTGTCGGAGCGGATCAAAATACTCACATGATCATCTGGCCATGACGTGTCAGCTCTATGCACCCATAATTGCGGATAAGTTTGGAATATTTTAATATTATTTAAATGTATTGAATTTGACAATTTCTGTTCACATGTTAAATAATGTTGAGTTTTTTACATAGTGGAAATGGGTTTTGTTTAGTTATTACTACTCTTTTATTGCATTTTAATTATATAAATTATCAAATTGAAAGTATATATTATTTGACAATGATTAACGGATAGGAAATTAGGTTTTATATGATTTATTATGTAGTAAAATTTCGTTTGAATAATTGCATAGAGTATACATATGTAAAAAGAGATTTTTATAGCGTTTAATGATAATAAGCATTGACAATGCCTTTATGCAATGAAATTTTCCATAACGTTCAATCAATTAATTTAGAGAAGTCATTACCTTTATTTCTTATTGATTATTTATTATTATTGCTACTGTCGATAGTTGAAATTATAAGGCGAAATTTACTTATTTATATTTCTATATATATATTTGTGCATGCTCGTTAAATATTCAGTAATTTTTATAGTGAATTCTTTTACTTATTTATTATATATCTTTTTCAGATTTCGAGGTTCTCTGGAAAACCGCTTTCCAATAATGGATATACATACATGCACGCACGGATCCATGGGGCGAGGACCAAATGTTGAAGCAATCAGATTTCAAAAAAAGTTATCATCTGTTTTTACATTTTGTAATTAGATGGTTAGTTATATGTATTATTCTATAATAATTAAGATTTTGTATAGACATATTTGGTCAATAATATTAATGTACAATGATTTATTATAACGTTTAGAAAAATAATTTATTAATTTTTCATCCGGATATATATATATTGTAGGTTGATAATTGCTTTAGGTTAATATGTAACTTTAGTAACAATTATTATTCATGTATATCAAAAGAAAATTTATTTTATTTATTTATTATTATTATATTATTTTTTTTTTATAATACATTTATTTATTGTTTTATATTTTATTTAGGTTGCTTTTACGTGTGATGTGTGAATATTTAAAGGAATATAAGTTAATAGGTCCTTATGGATAGTTTTGATAGATGGTCCCGGGAACTACCGTACCATAAACATATATATATATATGTAAGGGTTCATCTCGGGACCGGGTCTTTTCTTCCGTAAAGACACGTATTTATATGCGTATATGTATCTTATTACCTTGTTATATTGTGCCTCAATATTTTATTAATGAATATTTTCCTTTTATTTTATAATTAAATAGTTAAATAATTAAATTATGCACATATGTGTATTGGTTAATACCAGTTAGAATATACATATATATGTATATATGTATATATCTGTATACATCTGTATATTTTCGTATACATTATATTTATTATGCTACATATATAAAATAATAGAACTTTATGGCAATATTTGCATACGGCTTCATGTTGAACGTCATCACGACCACAGTTACATTATTCAAGGGGATTTTGTGGAAGGTTTTCCTTTGACGATTTTAAATCTATTTCTTGAGCAGTTAGATAATAATATTTTATATAAATTTTTCGTATATGATTTATTAATTTATTCGTTAAGAAATATTTAAATCGTTAATTTTTAGAAGAGGCTTGTTGTTTGTAAGGGATTATTACTTACTTGTTACTAACTAACTGTTTTTGTATTTTAATCGTTAAATAATCAAAGTAAATATATATATATATTGTTCAATGATAATTAAAATTGTATATGTATGTAAAACATTGATGTGATAATTTCTTTTTATTATTGATAGTTTCTTATGATTTCTTTGAGAATATTTATTATCGTTTTTTATTGTGAATTATATCCTCATTTATCTAAGTATCAATTAATCATATAAATTTTCAGATTTCAATATTTATAATTGCTGCATCCTTCTTATGGTGACTTGGTTACATTATTTAATTGAAAGGATCGGCATGGTCTTATGAGATTATTTATTAACGGATTTTAGGTGAGTATCATTTAGTAGATTTTCGATTCGCGCTGGTTTTTCCTACAAGCCCTTGTGGTGAACATATATAAAGATGTCTTTTTTTGTTATATTATTGCTCTGACATTGTGAATTATTTGAATTCGTCGATATTTGACACGGAATTAAACTTGTGTCTCTTTTTACTGGAAGAGTTAATTATAATAATGTTTTATATAATAATTATATTTATTTTATATTGGAATATTATATATATATAATTATTTTGGATTGTTGTCGGTGTTATATAGTATTGTTTCTTTTTGTATATTCTATATTCATTTTATAATATTAATTAATCGAGGGTTATCGTATATATAATAGTAGTTTTTATAATATATTTTTTGTATTATTTGTAATATTTTATGAATAACTTTAACATGACTATATACTTAACGAATCGTTTCTAATATTGCTCTATAATTTTCAGATGGAGAATGGTGTTTATTAGATGACCTAGCTGGTCCTTGGCTGTTCCCATATTTCGTCGCTATGGAGGTTTCATGGATCCCTTAGTGGTGAATACATATAATTGTATAGCGTATCTTGCGGTTGCGCATTAATTTTAATTTCGTTGTATTTATTGTTCTAATTAGTCAGATAGAGTAGTGAAATTTTGTGATGAAGTTCATATAATGACTTATATTAATTTGTCGTGAATGCTTTTGACACGGGTGCGTTATTCAGAACGGTTTGTTGATCTTTCTTTGGAAATAAAATCTTAAATCTATTTTCATCTTAAATATAGTTGGTTAATAATATTCCCTTATAATATAATCGTGCCTGGTCAGTACTGCCTGTATATCGTAATTTACATCTGGCTATGTACCGTATCAGTAAGATTATTGTAGATGCTTGAAATTTGTGATATATATATATATATGATAACTTAGTATTTTGATCATTGATTCATAATTCTTATGTATAAATGATTAATCTGAGAGATTTACTACTTTTGCTCGATTAGTATATATATAAGGTCGGCTATTCGGTTGATACTAATGATCTCGTTGATAATTTAGTTATATAGGATAACTAAATAGTATGAATATTAAGTGAATATATATATATATATATATATATATTTATAGTGATTACATATAACGTGTAATGAATTTATAGCGATTATATAGTTACATATAGAGGTTATGTAGGATAGGTTCCTTATACGTCTCGGTTAGTACCGGTAATAACTAGTATTTTGGCTACATGAAAATGGTTTAATGTTAAACTCTCACTCTCGTATATGTATAATTCTCGTATTGAATATATATATACAGGGTGTATAAAAAAAATCGGAACCCTTGAATATTTCAAAAAATATAAGTTATCAAAAAATGTTTCAGACAAAAGTTGTAGGGTTTAAAAAGTTCTATTTACTGGCAATATCATTTTGACCTTGAAGAGTCACTGGAAGGTCACGTGAAGGTCACTTCAATTTTTTTAAATGGAACACCCTATATATTTTTGCAAAATTCTTGTAGCTTATCTCGATAGCTTTCCAAAACACTATAATTAAATACCTTTTCGTTAAGAACTTTTTGAGTTATGAGGCTTGAAATTGTTACGTCCCCAGTTCCTCAGGACTGGTCTGGAAGTCTTACTTTCCCAGTTGGACGCAATTAATCTCTCAATTTGTTTTAGGGCCACCTGCTAGGCCGGCTATACCCTGGGACGCCGAGAGATTGAAGGTCTATTGTGCTCGTAGAGAGGATTCAGGAGGGAATGCGAATAAATGATAGATTTAAGATTTCTTTATTATTTTACCTTTGTATAACTTGAATGTGAATTTATTCCTCAGGAGAGTAACCGTATATTTCTGGGAGAATATATAAATGTTCGATGTCGATATTTGCAATAGGTATCGCGATTTCTATTTGGGGAATCTCCAAGGGTGCGAAAGGGTCTAGATCCTCGTAGGTTACTGGTGAATAGCTTGCAGGAGGATAGAAATCTTCTTCCGTTGAATAATTATATTGGTCTGGTATTGCTGCGTTGGGCGCTATCTCAGCGCTTCGTTCTTCCGTTTCTAAAATAAAGTTGCTCAGTTCTTCAGGTAGTTGAGAACCTATTTCTATGACCTCAGGTATGGGAGGAGAAGACTGGCTTGTTATAGATGGGGTAGGCTCTATGATTTCGTTATCCGGCGAAACAGTAATCTGGGGTAAGCGTCGTGTACGTCTATTTCGGCGTATACGGTGAGAGGTTTCGCGAATGGAAGGCGGTTGTCGAGTACCCTGGTTGGCACGTCGTACGCGGACCATCTATTAATTATAGTTTGATAACAATTTAATTAAGAGAATATATAATAATATTGTATAGGGATTCGATGTTACTTACGTTGACCAACACCTGTTAAAGAAAAAGAAAAAGTCTCGCTTGACTATTCGTTCAATAATTTTTAACCAAAGAGTAAAGAGAGGAATAGTCAGATCTAGTCATTGAAGCTTTAAAAGGATTTAGATCGCGGCTAGAATATAGTCGGATAAGAATAAGTTATAATAGTATTATATTAATAATGAATTACCGACCCGGGGGTAATTATCGACTCACGAAAATTATCGACCGTCGGTAATGTAGGTTTCTGTTTTACCGACCGATGGTAATGTAGGTTTCTGTTTTACCGACCGATGGTAATTTGAGTTTTATCGACCGTCGGTAATGTAGGTTTCTGTTTTACCGACCGATGTAAATTGAGTTTTATCGACCGTCGGTAATGTAGGTTTCTGTTTTACCGACCGATGGTAAATTGAGTTTTATCGACCGTCGGTAATGTAGGTTTCTGTTTTACCGACCGATGGTAAATTGAGTTTTATCGACCGTCGGCAATGTAGGTTTCTGTTTTACCGACCGCTGGTAACTAGGTTACCGACCGATGGTAACTTATCGACCGCCGGTAATTTATATAATTTTGTTAAATTATTAGGTTAGTTTCGTTTTTTAAAGTGCGATTTGAATATCTAAGGTCGGTTTACTGAAAATCGAAGAGGCTTGAGGAGGAATAAGGAGATTGGATACTTTAATAACGTATCCACCTGTCAAACGTCTGGCTTAGTATTAACCTCACAATGTCAGGTTGTAATAAATGAAATGTAATAATAATTGAAATATTCAAAAGCTAAGCCAGCGTATCATCACTATTTTCTGGGATGTATCTCGTGTCTTGAAATTAAGGCAAGATTCAATCTGACGGTTGCGTCAACCAGCTCCAAGATTAAGAGACAATCTCATGAAAATTGCCAATTAACAGGGCCGAAATTGTATCTGCGCTTAATCGAACGTCGATTGACAGGACACTAGGTCAACAGCTCCAAGTGAAAAGGAAATTTCCCTCAAGATAATTGCCCTTTCACTGTGCCGCACTTGGGTTCGACCTGCCGAAGCAGTTTCGCACTCGCTCACTGTCAGTCGAGTTGTCTTATCAAAGAGATAAGTCCCAGTAAAAGTCTTCCAATTTGAAGTAATATTTAAATAACTTGAGTATGTGGATGAGGGAATATGGATAGTTGAAGGTATAGATTCCCGAATTAAAATTAATGTTAGTATTAAGAATTTAGATGAATGGCAATTTGGCTGAGTACTTACTAAGATCTGCTGTACGTTGAAGAGTGGAAACTACTTCCTTCCGCTGGATGCCGTCTACCTCGGTGATGGCTCCGGAAAAGGGTTGCAGTCCAAGAAGTCGTCGTATAATAATCACTGAATTTATTGTATAAGTATAAGTACAGAGTTGCAAGTACAGATGTCAAAGTCCAAGACTATGGAGATCGTTGGACCAAATGCCAGAGGTAGTTGAATGTTGAAGAACGTTGGGCAGAGTGCCAAGTTATCACTATGAAGATCGTTGGGCCAAATGCGAGGAGGACCGCTCTGCACGGGTTTATATAGGCGCCGGTCTCGATTTTGCACACGGTCCCAATGGTGGTGGATGCGCTTCGACGTGGAGGGAGTTGAGCTGTGATTGGTTTCTCCTGACGTGCTGGATGCGCGCTGATTGGTTCTCTCTGACGTGCTGGATGCGCGCGCCTCGGAAGATGCGCGCGCCGCTGGGCGTAGACTGGGCGTTGCCGCAGAAATTGGGCGTAGTTGGCGTTGTAGAAGGCGGGACTCTCCAGAGTTGGAGTGGGGGCGACGGAGCGGTCAGTATAGAATCGGCTATACTAGTTACATCGTCTTTTGACATATAATTTTTATAATAATTATTTGACTATCAGAATTTCTTTGCAGTTCACATGCATATATTTTCTAATGTAGAATTTTAAGCTCTAACTGTAGAAATGTCAACGGAGTTTCTAGCATGCTCCGTTCAAAAGTTCATTCTTTTCTTTTATGTATTAATATATAAAAATGCTTTTAAATATAAATTCTGATATCATAATCATTATAATTACAATTCTTTTAACATCTGGAAATATATATATATTTATGATTACGCAATGGGATATAGATATATGTATATTTATATATATATATCTATATGAATATAATTGTTGTTAACAAAATCTTATTTTAGCGTGCAATAATCTATTTTATATTGCAGTGGGATATAAATTAAAAGAGTAATATTAATTAATTGCATTTCATGGCGCAATAAAGTATTGCAGCTATGTTATATATGAATATAATTAATTCGCGGTGAAAAATAATGTAAATTAATTGTTTTTAATAAATTATTGCAGCTATTTTACGCGGTGGGATATAAATAATATAATTTTAATTTACGGCGGAATAAAGACTATTAATTAACTTATTTCAATATGTTACGCAACAATTTTTATTCTTTTGATTTAACCTTTAATATTTATAACTGTTAGTTTTTTGAATTAATAAATTAATAAAATTTATTGCATATGCTTGATATTAACATTTAACAATAATTTTGTTTGTCTCTTAATAATAATTAACTATTTCATCATGTTGCATCATGTTGCGCAATAATTTTCGAGCAGAATATTTTGGAATGCGGTGAGCTCAGCTTTTCTAAGAATTGCGATCGATAGGTGCTTCTGAGAAATGCGTTGCATTTAGCCTTGAGCACTTTATAGAGACTTATAATATTGCATACGTAAAATCATATTTAAAACTTTACTTATAAAATTAGTAATATTGAAGTTTTCATAACTATGCATATATGTATCGACTCAGCTTTTTATGCTCTTTAAGTAAAAATTATTACGAGATTTATATCTATATTATTTTTTGAGTTAATAAGGAATCAAAGATTTTTGATATAGTATGTGCCTTAAAATAATGAGATATATGTATAGTTAGTGCTGAGACGTGTACAAATATATATATATATGTATATAAAAGTTAATAAAAATCCTTTGAATTTTAGTTTTTAACTTTTTTAGTATCAGGATAATATATTAATATAAGAGGTATACTCTTGTATGTCGGTAAGGTTAGCAACATTATTATCCTCAGTCGGTAAGGTAGGAAGTAACCTTATCTTCAGTCGGTAAAGTAGGAAATGACTTTATCTTCAGTCGGTAATGTCGGTAACTGTGTTATCATGTGTCGGTAACTTTTGTGTTGGTAACTTTTACTCTGTCGGTAAGGTAGGAAACTATTTTATCTTCCGTCGGTAACTTTTGTGTCGGTAACTTTTACTCTGTCGGTAAAGTAGGAAACTATTTTATCGACTGTCGGTAACTTTTGTGTAGATGACTTTACCTATTGTTGGCAAAGTAGAAAACTATTGTCGGTAATTTTTATACGGAATACTTAAAATTATTTCTATCATTCTTAAGTGAGGTTATGTTATGTATAGCTAGCTTCTTAATAAAGAAAGATTATTTTTGGAGACATTGACAATAGTATGTCGCGCGGCGGAATAATATTAATGTGCTATGAATATTGGCGGTAATACAATGCGCGGTGGGATTTTATAATAAGAAATATTGGTGATAATAGATGGCGCGGTGGAATTTTAATTAACAATATTAATTATATTAACAATAATATGTAACGCGGTGGGATTGAGCTTTATATGTTCGTCGGTGAAATTACATTAAAGATTATAGAGACAATTTTTGCGTATTTAAATAAGAAATAAAAATTTTGTTGCAAATAATTTTAATAAGTAAAATATTTATAAAATATTATTTTTCGATTATCTTACCTTAATACTTTTACGTACAAAATAATGAGAGGAATCTGGGTAAAAAAAAAAAAAAATTGTTTTGAAGAAAAAATATGTAATTTGCAATTAACAATTCCATATTTTTTCTTAAAAACAACTATATGTTTTCTTTACACAAATTGATTCCTCTCATTATTTTGTACATAAAAGTATTAAGGTAAGATAATCGAAAAATGAATATTTTACAAGATATTTTACGGTTTATATAAAATTAAGAAATTATTTCAAGCCTCATAACTCAAAAAGTACTTAACGAAAAGGTACTTAATTATAGTGTTTTGGAAAGCTCTCGAGATAAGCTACAAGAGTGTGCAAAAATATATAGGGTGTTCCATTTAAAAAAATTGAAGTGACCTTCACGTGACCTTCCAGTGACTCTTCAAGGTCAAAATGATATTGCCAGTAAATAGAACTTTTTAAACCCTACAACTTTTGTCTGAAACATTTTTTGATAAAACTTATATTTTTCGAAATATTCAATGGTTCCGACCTTTTTTATACACCCTGTATATATAATATAACGTTTTTTATAGTGATCATTTACGCGAATATTATATAAGATAAAAGAATTGATAGAAGTTATATTATTATGAATGGGATTTTGAAATTTTTTGTTGCGGGACGTAACAATGTATAATTCTCGTATTGAATATATATATATATATAATATAACGTTTTTTATAGTGATCATTTACGCGAATATTATATAAGATAAAAGAATTGATAGAAGTTATATTATTATGAATGGGATTTTGAAATTTTTTGTTGCGGGACGTAACAGCTCTCTTCGGGCGGTATCGTTATATCGTTAGTACATACAAAAATCTTAATCCTAGTTTCGCTTAGAATTTGCGTAATTAACATATATACCGTTTTCCAAGGTACGTTATTGACGTTACTCTTGGCTATGGAGATCGATGGTAGGTCGAGTTCGATGATGACGTCTAATAAAGAATGAAGAGCTTCTTTAATAATTTCTTTTTCTGTTACTTCCGACGCCCGTTCTTTTATGATTAATGATATGATGTGTCGCGAGCCATTTCGGTCGACCCGAGCTCTGCCCAGCGTTGCGTCTCTAATCAGTGGCAATGAATTTGTATTGGCGAGCAGGCGGGCCCCTTGGTCGATCGTAATGCCTTGCTTTGTAGTAAAAATAACGAGGTTATCGCGTCGCGTAGTAAGGTTGTCGGGTACCGTTATTATATTAGGTCCCACCGGATTTCGCATGAAGATAGGTTCATTCGGATTATCGAATATTCGGTCGTCGTCATCGGACTCCGTGCTACTTTTGTCCTCTGTTTCGCTTCCGGAGTTAGCTTCATTTTCGCTGCTCGCGTAATCCTCAATCTCGCTTATCTGATCGCCACGCGAGTCTTGGGGCGTTTTTTTTATGTTTTTCGGCACGTTTGTTTTATTAGTGGTGTTTTGTTTTGGCACGGGAGAAAATGTGGATTCGTCCGAATCGGATGGTGCGGGGTCGTTTTCAAGGACTAGGATTTGGGAGGTTTTTGTTGTGCATGCGGGGATTGGGTTTCGCGAGAGTGCATCTGCGTTCACGTTAGTTTTTCCCGCTTTATAGATTACTTCGTATTCGTACTCGGCTAACTTTAAACGCCAGCGGACTAGTCGGGAAGTAGGATCTTTCACCGAGTGTAAACATACGAGTGGTTTATGATCTGTTACGAGTACGAATTTTCGACCATATAAGTAGGGCCGAAAGTGGTTTACACAGTATACAATAGCAAGGAGTTCCTTTTCTATCGTGGAGTAGTTTTTCTCCGCGTTGTTGAGTGAACGCGATGCATAGGCTATGGGTAAATCCTTCCCGACGGTTCCTTGGTTCAGTATGCCGCCTACAGCGTATCCTGAGGCATCCGTCGTGAGTATGAATGGTCTGGTGAAATCGGGGTATTGTAGGACAGGTTGCGTGCATAAGGAGTCTCTTAGGGTTATGAACGAACGTTCCTGGTCTTCCTTCCAAGCGAATTCTTTATCCTTTTTCAATAGTTCCGTGAGGGGATGCGCTATCTTAGAGAAATTCGGGATGAAGCGACGATAGTATCCTGCGAGCCCTAAGAATTGTTTGATATTTTTCGCGTGCTTTGGTCGGGGGAATTCCTTGACGGCGCGGATTTTTTCGGGGTCCGGTTTTACTCCTTTGTCGCTAATAATGTGCCCCAGGTATCCGACCTCTTTTCTCAAGAACTCACATTTGTCGGGTTGGAGCCTCAGGTTGGCTTTTCTTAACTTTTCAGCGAGTTTATTGAACTTGATTTCGTGCTCGCGTATAATACAATATCATCGAGGTATACAAATAATTCGGTGCCTTGTAGGCCTGATAAGACTTGATCCATTAGTCGTTGGAATGTCGCGGGCGCGTTTTTTAATCCAAAGGGCATACGACTGAACTCGTAATGCCCATGGGGGGTGGAGAACGCAGTTTTCTTCGCGTGTGATTCATGCATCGGTATCTGATGGAATCCTGACGCGAGGTCAAAAACGCTAAAGTATTTCGCGCTGCCCAGCTGGTCTAATATCTCGGTAATATTTGGGAGCGGGTACGCGTCTCCTATTGTTTTTTCGTTTAACGCGCGGTAATCTATCACCATTCGCCATTTTTTATTACCTTTAGAGTCAGGTTTCTTAGGTACAATCCACAGGGGTGAATTATAGGGGGAATCGGAGGGTTTGATGACGTTATTATGTAGGAGTTCTTTGATTTGTTTGTTTATTTCTTCCTTATGGATCGGAGGGAAGCGGTATTGTTTGGTATTAATGGGATTCTCATCGACCGTGGGGATTTTATGCGCTATAAGGGAGGTGTGTTCTAGTTTATCCGTTGGTAACCGAAATAGATCACGGTGTCTCTGTATTAGTTGTGACACGTGGTTGGATTCTTCCGGATTTAAGTGTTCTAGGCGAAGGGAGTCTTGGATGACTTGTATTAGGTCGTGGTGATCTGGGGACGGTATGGTAGAGACCGTTAGCACTTCACTTACTGTTGTGCATTCAGTCGTGGATTTAGCGGGCGTGTCGGTAGAGGTAGTTTCTACCTCCTGTAGTTCGACTGTCGGTACGATCAGTTCCTGATCTATATTACCGGCGTTTATCGCGTGAAGATACGCTTTGCCGTTTCGATTCGTGACTACCGCTTCTCCTAGGTAGACATCCTTGCCGACGCTAAGTCGCGGGATGTATCCTGTTGCGGTTTCATTGTTTCGTACCTTGACGTAGAATGTTGCGCGTGATCTGGCGGGTATTACGACTGTGTCGCGTTCCGCGAATGGGATCCGTATCCCTTGCCACGAGACGTATTTTTCCTCTAGCTGTATATTTGATGCCTCGCAAAGAAAGTCGTTTCCTAGGATGCCTTCTTGCGGGATTGGGAAATTGTTATTTACCACGTGCAACTCGATGGGGTATCCCATGTAGTGAGCTTGAATTGACCCGAGTGTTTCGATACTACCTTCCGTTATACCGCGGAGGAGTAGCCTATCGGTTTCGCGGATGTTCGTCTCGGGGTGAACGTTTCTTTCCTTAACGAGATTAGGGGAGGCGCCCGTGTCTATCATGAAAGTAGTTTCTTGTGAAAGACCGTTAGCGGCTAACGCAACGGTGGGCGCGTGTGAGTAATTTTGCGGATTTAGCGTAGCTATTCGATACTCTCGGCGGGTATCACATCTCCGGATTCACTGGGCTTTTTATCGGGGGCCCTTGGCGAGCGTCGCACATCGGTCTCGCGGGGCCTTGTGAGTTTTCCGAATTGTTCCGGCGAGCGTTATTATATTCGCGTTTCCGGCATTCGCTAATTTCGTGTCCGAAATTCTTACAGTACTTGCACTGTTTTACTTCTTGATTCGCGTTCGGGGGACCCGTTACTCCGCTTGAGGGGTCGCGGATCGTTCTAATAGAACGATTATTGTGCTCGGGAGGAGGTTTGACGTGTGGATAATTATTTCGTGGGCGCTCCTGTTGTTGGTTAGAGTTGCGCGAGTATTCTGCGCGTGCATAATTGTTTTGCGAGCGCTCAGGTCGCGGATGTTCGTAGCGCGAGTAGTTGGCGCGGTGGTAGTCTGACCGGGCGGCCTGTGTCTGATCCGCTGTTACGTCCCGCAACAAAAAATTTCAAAATCCCATTCATAATAATATAACTTCTATCAATTCTTTTATCTTATATAATATTCGCGTAAATAATCACTATAAAAAACGTTATATTATATATATATATATATATATATATATATATATTCGAGACGAGAATTATACATATACGAGAGTGAGAGTTTAACATTAAACCATTCTCATGTAGCCAAAATACTAGTAATTACCGGTACTAACCGAGACGTATAAGGAACCTATCCTACATAACCTCTATATGTAACTATATAATCGCTATAAATTCATTACACGTTATATGTAATCACTATAAATACATATATATATATATATATATTCACTTAATATTCATACTATTTAGTTATCCTATATAACTAAATTATCAACGAGATCATTAGTATCAACCGAATAGCCGACCTTATATATATACTAATCGAGCAAAAGTAGTAAATCTCAGATTAATCATTTATACATAAGAATTATGAATCAATGATCAAAATACTAAGTTATCATATATATATATATATATCACAAATTTCAAGCATCTACAATAATCTTACTGATACGGTACATAGCCAGATGTAAATTACGATATACAGGCAGTACTGACCAGGCACGATTATATTATAAGGGAATATTATTAACCAACTATATTTAAGATGAAAATAGATTTAAGATTTTATTTCCAAAGAAAGATCAACAAACCGT
>JALHBL010001022.1:35000-41051 GCA_023638675.1 Camponotus pennsylvanicus | reverse complement strand
AACATAATGTGAGAGAGAGAATCTTCTGCGTAGCCACATAATTGATTATATAGTATTTCTGCAATCATAGATTTATATATTTGCTGCATAGTCAAGAATGATTGTAGAAATATCATATAATCATAATTATATGACTATGCAGAAGATTATTTTCTCTCATTATGTTATATTATATTATTTATTAATATGACTGCTGTAAATAAAAGTAATTATTAATTAATTTATTGATAACAATTTATTCATATCAATAATAATTTGACATGGATATGTTTGACATGCTTATATATTAATTTATTGATAACAATTTATTCATATCAATAATCGACACAAGACACTACAGTGTCTCTTAATTTGACATTGTATATGTTTGACATGTATATGTCAATTACGAAAGCGCCAGGCGTCAGCGCCTCCGCCATCTGGTGTCGACAGCGGCAGTCGGACGCCAAATTTTGTTCTATATATATTGTTTGATGATGACCACGACGTGGACGTTTTCTTAGTCGTATTTTCACAGATTTTAGAATTATATATCGCGATATTTCCACTTCTACAGGGAGGGAAGAGTAAAAATAAAGACACTTTTACTATATAATTCGAACATAGCTATCGATTAAGCCTAATAAGAGCTCGATCCGTTCAGCAGTTGTCCGTAATATAATAATATGAAATAATCTGAACTGGTCTCAATTTCCGTCTCGCGTAGAGACACGGCGCGCGTCTTGCTAGAGAGATGAACTCGACGCAAGACACTACCGTGTCTCTTGATTTTCATGTAAAAATAATATAGCTAAATAGCGTATTTTATTGATACTCATGAAAAATCTGTAGAACCTAAATCCGAAAAACTATTTGTACTAAACAAATTCTCAAATCTAAAATCCTTTGTATTAGATAAATTCAAAAAATTAGTACGTTAATCTTATAAAACTCTAGATCTTAAAATAATAACGTAAAAATTAAATAATGTTTACTTATGAATTTCACATATTAAATCAAATAATTAGACAAATAATAATTATTTGGTTTCAGATAAATTTAAGATGTAGACGACTGACACAATCGTAATAATAACAATCTTAACAATTAAATTTTATTAAACATATAGAATTATAGGATAAACATCGATAATCATTGTCATGGTTTTCATCGTGTAAAATAATAGAAACAGAACGAAATAAATATATTATGCAATATCATTATCAAATTAAGTAATATATACTAAAAATACGTATATATGTATACACGTATGTACATTATATATTTAAACATACTTACACACATGTCTACAGTTATATAGAAATACTACAAACATTATAGCATTTAATATTATTCCACTAAATGAAGATCTTATTAGCTTTATAACTAAAAACGAAACTTTTCGATATTTTGACTTATAAAATATAGTAATTTATTACTTGATCAATGAAAGGAAAGAAGGCAGACAGAAACAATATATACGAAGTCCCGGAACGTCTCTATATATACGTTTAGAAAGTCCCGACCAATGGGTCTGAAAATGAACGTGAATATTTCATAAACTATGCACTTTAGAAAGAATATTTCAGACAAAAGTTGTATGGCTTGAGGGGGTCATAAGATGGTGTCATTGGTTTGACCTTGAAAAGTTGTTTGAAGATCACGTGAATGTCACCTTCAATCGGAAACGGAACTACCTACTTTTTATTGAATATTCTTGTACCGAACTCCCAAACACTATAATTAAGTCAGTTTTCATTAAGTACTTTTTTCGAGTTATGAGGCTTGAAATAATTTCTTAATTTTACATAAACCGTAAAATATCTTGTAAAATATTCATTTTTCGATTATGTTACTTTAATACTTTTATGTACAAAATAATGAGAGGAATCAATTGGTGTAAAGAAAACACATAGTTGTTTTTAAGAAAAAAATATGGAATTGTTAATTGCAAATTACATTTTTTTTTCAAAACAACTATGTGTTTTCTTACACCAATTGATTCCTCTCATTATTTTGTACGTAAAAGTATTAAGGTAAGATAATCGAAAAATGAATATTTTACAAGATATTTTACGGTTTATGTAAAATTAAGAAATTATTTCAAGCCTCATAACTCAAAAAGTACTTAATGAAAAGGTACTTAATTATAGTGTTTTGGAAAGCTCGAGATAAGCTACAAGAATGTGCAAAAATAATAGGGTGTTCCATTTAAAAAAATTGAAGGTGACATTCACGTGACCTTCAAATGACTCTTCAGGTCAAACCAGGTCAAACCAATGGTACCATCTTATGGCCCCCTTGAAACCATACAACTTTTGTCTGAAATATTTAAAAAAATAAAACAAATTGTGTGTGTGTGTGTGTGTGTGTGTGTGTGTGTGTGTGTGTGTGTGTGGGTGTGTGTGTGAGTGTTTTATACCGCGTATCCACACATGCACTCTCTCTCTCTCTCTCTCTCTCTCTCTCCCTCTTTCTCTCTCACTCACTCACTCCACTCACTTATTCTTACCTAATAATGAGATTCTTTCATACCGCTATAAACAGCAGTGCCCAGTGTGTGCACGATGGTAATCGTCGTCCACGAGACGTCATTTCGCTAACCCGCAGTCTGACACAAATAAGCGAAGTTTTTTCTTCCATCACTTTTGACACTTTTACAAATTTACTCGCGCACTTAATCACTCACGATTGATAAAAGGAGGAATTTACCAACGGTTACGGTACGAATTTAATAAAACGGTTAACGCATTTAATTATTAATTACACACTCGATTAAAGAAATGCGTTAACAGAACTCGATACTCGATGCAAAGCGCGCACGCGACGACCGACGACAAGGTCAGGTTAAACTAGCGCTGGGAGGACACGGACGGATGCGTGAGCGATCCCGCGGTCCTCCCTAAGAGCGCAAAGCAGTCACCATGGGGTTTTAGGGGTAGTCGGGAGGCAATGATCTCCCGGAGTCCCGCATAACCCCCGCCCACTTCACTCTGTCCGGGGTATGCGTAAATGTGCATTTCCCCATGTAAAAAAAAAAGGTTAGTACTAGCGCCTCTAGCGCTGCCAAGCATAAACGTGTAGCATTACGCGCGAGACGCGAGACGCTACCGTGTGTCTTATAATTAGCTGCCGCTTCCGCATTGTGAATGCGATAGTTTGGAAAATCCAAAATCTGTAGTATTATATTTGGTTTGTGTAAATAATATTAATATTTATTTGCTTTATCTCCTTTTTGCAAGCGAAATGTTCCATGTAAAAAAGGTTAGTCGCTCTGAAAAGAGCGGATTATCTTTGATCGCTCTGAGAAGAGCGAATTAAAGATTTATAATAAGTGCTCGAATGCACCATCCATTCTAACGCATGCTCTCATGCGTTTCATAAATTTTTTGGACGTTCTCCCTTCCAATTTCGTCTTCGATGGCCCAATACATGTCGTAATCTTGTATCTATTCGTCGACTCTTCGGGGAGCGTTTTGTAAATTCTTCCTTACAATACCCCACTAAAAAAAATCGAGAGGGTTGAGATCCGGGATCTTGCGGGCCACTGCATATCGGCCATATCGACCCATCCAACGTCCAGGAAATTGCTCGTTTAAATAATTTGTTACAACTCTGGCGTTGTGTGGTCAGTTCCGTCTTGTTGAAAAATAATCTTGTGTCTGTCTAAAATGGAACTTCTTCTAAAATTCGGGCAGATTATCTCTTAAAAATTCTGCGTATGTTTGGCCTGTTAAAATACTGGCAGAAGTATAACTGGACCAAGTAGTGAGTTCCCATTATTCCAGCCCACAGATTCAATCTTCCACTGAACTTGGAAATTTCTTTGTCGCGTGACTCTGGGATTTTCTTCGCTCCAAAAATGCATATTATGTGTACTAAAAATTCCTTCTTGTGTAAACGATCTGTCGCTGAATATTACGTATGAAGGAAATCCTAGGATTTTAACCCACTTTTCGTAGAAAATTTTCACTAAACGCTCGTCTTGTGCGGTAATCTTCTGCTCGCAAATGCTGCACGCGGAGTATAATTAGTCGGATGCAAGTTTTCTTCTTTCAGTATTCTTTGTAAGCTGCGTAAGCTAAATTGTGTTCTCGAGCAATCACTCGAATGCCATTCCGGGATTATTCTCGAAGGCACCCAGAACTTGCTCCGTTTTCAACGTACATTTCTGTGCATCCCGTTGGCGTCCTGCCATTTCGCTGCTCGCCGGCTGTGTTTCGGATACCCCCCCCCCCCAATTCTGTGTATCTTCTCGCGCTACTGATATTGCCCATGACACTTCCCAGCCATATCGTAATATTCTTCGTTTGTGTACGCCAATCGTGCTTTGTTCCCTTAGCTTGACACTCCTTTCACACACGTGCTAAAGGGGGTAGTTTTGGACCCCAGCAAAGAAAATGTGTTTAATTTTTTATTTATCAATATTTTATTTGAAAATTATATATAGGTTCTTAGAAGTCTCTGCCGTGAGTTAAACTGCTTACGAAACTCAAATTATTTTTAAGATATTGAAAAAAAAATAAAATGTATGAAAAAATATGAAAATTAACACACATTTGGGTCAAGCCTCGATAATACTAGGTGACGCCACAGAACCAAATTTGGCGCGCAACTATGAAAAATTTAAGTTCAAAAACACTCTGGGGTACTTTTAACCCCATGTGCCAGCTACGGGTTAACGCTTCTAATGATCGGGAAGGGTTATTGATTGCAGTCGATCGCCCGACCGTATTTCCACGATCCTCGCAGGGGATCCATGCCCCCTCCGCGTCTCCCGCGACGAATCCCGCGAGTCGCGTGTCACGAGAGTGAATACTTCTGCCAGATATTTTAACAGGCCAAACATACGCAGAATTTTTAGAGATAATCTGCTCGAATTTTTAGAAGAAGTTTCATTATTAGACAGACACAAGATAATTTTTCAACAAGACGGAGCTGGACCACACAACGCCAGAGTTGTAACAAATTATCTAAACGAGCAATTCCTGGACGTTGGATGGGTCGATGGCCCGATACGGTGGCCAGCAAGATCCCCGGATCTCAACCCTATCGATTTTTATGGGGATATTGTAAGGAGTAATTTACAAAACGCTTCCCGAAGATGTCGACGAATTAGATACAAGATTACGACAGCTATTTGGGCCATCGAAGACTGAAATAATGGAGAACGTCCAAAATAATTTAGTGAAACGCATGAGAGCATGTGTTAGAATGGATGGTGCTAATTTCGAGCACTTATTATAAATCATATTTTAATTCGCTCTTCTCAGAGCGATCAGTGATAATCCGCTCTTTTCAGAGCGACCAACATATTTTTACATGGAACATTTCGCTTGCAAAAAGGAGATAAAAGCAAAATAAATATTAATAAATTATTTACACAAACCAAATATAATACTAAGATTTTGGATTTTCCCAAACTATCGCATTCACAATGCGGAAGCGGCACAATTATAAGACACACGGTAGGTCTCGCGTCTCGCGCGTAATGCTACGCTTATGCTTGGCAGCGCTAGAGGCGCTAGTGCCCCAACCTTTTTTTTTACATAGGGAAATGCATTTACGCATACCCCGCCTACAGAGTTATGGGGGGGGGTTGGTGCGGCGGGATCTATCTGCCTCCCGACTACCCGCTCAAACCCCATGGTGACTGCTTTGCGCTCTTAGGGAGGACCGCGGATCGCTCACGCATTCGTCCGCTGTCCTCCCAGCGCTACTTCTTAACCTGACCTGCTTGTCGTCGGTCGTCGCGTCGCGCGCTTTGCATCGAGTATCGCGTTCTCTTAACGCATTTCTTTAATCAGTGTGTACTTAATAATTAAATGCGTTAACCGTTTTATTAAATTCGTACCGTAACCGTTGGTAAATTCCTCCTTTTATCAATCGTGAGTGATTAAGTGCGCGAGTAAATTTGTAAAAGTGTCGAAAGTGATGGAAGAAAAAAACTTCGCTTATTTGTGTCAGACTGCGTGTTGAAGAAACGACGTCTCGTCGACGACGATTATTATCGTGCAACACACTGGGCACTGCTATTTATCAGCAGTATGAAGAATCTCATTATTAAAGGTA
>JALHBL010001022.1:0-32500 GCA_023638675.1 Camponotus pennsylvanicus | reverse complement strand
TAAAAGGAGGAATTTACCAACGGTTACGGTACGAATTTAATAAAACGGTTAACGCATTTAATTATTAATTACACACTCGATTAAAGAAATGCGTTAACAGAACGCGATACTCGATGCAAAGCGCGCGACGCGACGACCGACGACAAGCAGGTCAGGTTAGTACTAGCGCTGGGAGGACAGCGGACGAATGCGTGAGCGATCCCGCGGTCCTCCCTAAGAGCGCAAAGCAGTCACCATGGGGTTTTAGCGGGTAGTCGGGAGGCAGATAGATCTCCCGGAGTCCCGCATAACCCCCGCCCATAACTCTGTCTGGCGGGGGTATGCGTAAATGCATTTCCCCATGTAAAAAAAAAAAAAGGTTAGTACTAGCGCCTCTAGCGCTGCCAAACATAAACGTGTAGCATTACGCGCGAGACGCGAGACGCTACCGTGTGTCTTATAATTAGCTGCCGCTTCCGCATTGTGAATGCGATAGTTTGGAAAATCCAAAATCTGTAGTATTATATTTGGTTTGTGTAAATAATTTATTAATATTTATTTTGCTTTATCTCCTTTTTGCAAGCGAAATGTTCCATGTAAAAATATGTTGGTCGCTCTGAAAAGAGCGGATTATCTTTGATCGCTCTGAGAAGAGCGAATTAAAATATGATTTATAATAAGTGCTCGAAATTAGCACCATCCATTCTAACGCATGCTCTCATGCGTTTCACTAAATTATTTTGGACGTTCTCCATTATTTCGTCTTCGATGGCCCAAATAGCATGTCGTAATCTTGTATCTAATTCGTCGACATCTTCGGGAAGCGTTTTGTAAATTACTTCCTTACAATATCCCCATAAAAAAAAATCGAGAGGGTTGAGATCCGGGGATCTTGCTGGCCACCGTATCGGGCCATATCGACCCATCCAACGTCCAGGAAATTGCTCGTTTAAATAATTTGTTACAACTCTGGCGTTGTGTGGTCCAGCTCCGTCTTGTTGAAAAATTATCTTGTGTCTGTCTAATAATGGAACTTCTTCTAAAAATTCGGGCAGATTATCTCTTAAAAATTCTGCGTATGTTTGGCCTGTTAAAATATCTGGCAGAAGTATTCGTCTCGTGACACGCGACTCGCGGATTCGTCGCGGGAGACGCGGAGGGGGCATGGATCCCCTGCGAGGATCGTATAAATACGGTCGGGCGATCGATGCTGCAATCAATAACCCTTCGATCATTAGAAGCGTTAACCCGTAGCTGGCACATGGGGTTAAAAGTACCCCAGAGTGTTTTTGAACTTAAATTTTTCATAGTTGCGCGCCAAATTTGGTTCTGTGGCGTCACCTAGTATTAGTCGAGGCTTGACCCAAATGTGTTAATTTTCATATTTTTTCATACATTTTATTTTTTTTCAATATCTTAAAAATAATTTTGGGCTTCGTAAGCAGTTTAATCCTTTAGCAGAGACTTCAAAGAACATATATATAATTTTCAAATAAAAATATTGATAAATAAAAAAATTAAACACATTTTTTCTTGCTGGGGTCCAAAATACCCCCTATAGCACGTACGTTATTATTTTGAGGTGTGTCAGCTAAGGGTTAAAAGCACGATATGGCGTACACAAACGAAGAATATTACGATATGCTGATGGCACTTGGCGAGTGTCATGGGCAATATCATGTAGCTGCGAGAAGATACACAGAATTGTATCCGAATCGAGCAAGACATCCATCCGCTGCCGTAATACTTCGAGCAGCTCAGAGGCTGTACGAAACTGGCAGTGTCCTTTTAAACAAACAGGACACTGGGAGACAACGCGATGCAAGAAATGTACGAAATACGGAGCAAGTTCTGCGTGCTTTCGAGAATAATCCCGAATCAAGTATTCGAGTGATTGCTCGAGAACACAATTTATCTTACGCAACTATACAAAGAATACTGAAAGAAGAAAACTTGCATCCATTCAATTATACTCGCGTGCAACATTTGCGAGCAGAAGATTACCGCACAAGACGAACGTTTTGTGAAAATTTTCTACGAAAAGTGGATTAAAATCCTAGATTTCCTTCTTATGTAATATTCAGCGATGAATCGTTTTTTACACAAGAAGGAATTTTTAATACACATAATATGCATTTTTGGAGCGAAGAAAATCCCAGAGTCACGCGACAAAGAAATTTCCAAGTTCGCTGGAAGATGAATCTGTGGGCTGGAATAATGGGAACTCACATACTTGGTCCAGTTATACTTCTGCCAGATATTTTAACAGGCCAAACATACGCAGAATTTTTAAGAGATAATCTGCCCGAATTTTTAGAAGAAGTTCCATTATTAGACAGACACAAGATTATTTTTCAACAAGACGGAGCTGGACCACACAACGCCAGAGTTGTAACAAATTATTTAAACGAGCAATTTCCTGGACGTTGGATGGGTCGATATGGCCCGATACGGTGGCCCGCAAGATCCCCGGATCTCAACCCTCTCGATTTTTTTTTTATGGGGATATTGTAAGGAAGTAATTTACAAAACGCTTCCCGAAGATGTCGACGAATTAGATACAAGATTACGACATGCTATTTGGGCCATCGAAGACGAAATAATGGAGAACGTCCAAAATAATTTAGTGAAACGCATGAGAGCATGCGTTAGAATGGATGGTGCTAATTTCGAGCACTTATTATAAATCATATTTTAATTCGCTCTTCTCAGAGCGATCAAAGATAATCCGCTCTTTTCAGAGCGACCAACATATTTTTACATGGAACATTTCGCTTGCAAAAAGGAGATAAAGCAAAATAAATATTAATAAATTATTTACACAAACCAAATATAATACTACAGATTTTGGATTTTCCAAACTATCGCATTCACAATGCGGAAGCGGCAGCTAATTATAAGACACACGGTAGCGTCTCGCGTCTCGCGCGTAATGCTACACGTTTATGTTTGGCAGCGCTAGAGGCGCTAGTACTAACCTTTTTTTTTTTACATGGGGAAATGCATTTACGCATACCCCCGCCAGACAGAGTTATGGGCGGGGGTTATGCGGGACTCCGGGAGATCTATCTGCCTCCCGACTACCCGCTAAAACCCCATGGTGACTGCTTTGCGCTCTTAGGGAGGACCGCGGGATCGCTCACGCATTCGTCCGCTGTCCTCCCAGCGCTAGTACTAACCTGACCTGCTTGTCGTCGGTCGTCGCGTCGCGCGCTTTGCATCGAGTATCGCGTTCTGTTAACGCATTTCTTTAATCGAGTGTGTAATTAATAATTAAATGCGTTAACCGTTTTATTAAATTCGTACCGTAACCGTTGGTAAATTCCTCCTTTTATCAATCGTGAGTGATTAAGTGCGCGAGTAAATTTGTAAAAGTGTCAAAAGTGATGGAAGAAAAAACTTCGCTTATTTGTGTCAGACTGCGTGTTGAAGAAACGACGTCTCGTCGACGACGATTATTATCGTGCAACACACTGGGCACTGCTATTTATCAGCAGTATGAAGAATCTCATTATTAAGGTAAGAATAAGTGAGTGAGTGAGTGAGTGAGAGAGAAAGAGGGAGAGAGAGAGAGAGAGAGAGAAAAAGAGAGAGAGTGCATGTGTGGATACGCGTGCATAAATACACCCCACACACACACACACACACACACACGCGCGCGCGCGCGCGCGCACACACACACACACACACACACACACATTGATTGTTACACTCATCGTGTGCAGCAATCAGCTGATCGCGTCGCGCGCCCCACATGATCGCCTGTATCGGACGGTGAGTTGCGCCGTCCCTGTCTACCTCTTGTACTCGTTCCGTAATTCGCGAACTATTTTATTTAATAATTTAAAAACTAAGCCTCGTAGACAATTTTGGTAAAGGGAAAATCGTTTTAGAATAGACTCGACAATTTATCTTTTTAAAGACAAACATCTGTTCAGAATCACCCTGTATATACAGGGTGTTAGAAAAGTCCCGGTACGGTCGAATATTTCATAAACTATGCACTTTAGAAAGAAATATTTCAGACAAAAGTTGTATGGCTTGAAGGGGGCCATAAGATGGTGTCATTGGTTTGACCTCGAAAAATCGTTTGAAGGTCACGTGAATGTCACCTTCAATTTTTTAAACGGAACTACCTACTTTTTATTGAATATTCTTGTAGCTTATCTCGAGAGCTTTCCAAAACACTATAATTAAGTCAGTTTTCATTAAGTACTTTTCGAGTTATGAAGCTTGAAATCATTTCTTAATTTTACATAAACCGTAAAATATCTTGTAAAATATTCATTTTTCGATTATCTTACCTTAATACTTTTATGTACAAAATAATAAGAGGAATCAATTGGTGTAAAGAACACATAATTGTTTTGAAAAAAAAAATGTAATTGTTAATTGCAAATTACATTTTTTCTTTCGAAACAATTATGTGTTTTCTTTACACCAATTGATTCCTCTCATTATTTTGTGCATAAAAGTATTAAAGTAACATAAACGAAAAATGAATATTTTACAAGATATTTTACGGTTTATGTAAAATTAAGAAATGATTTCAAGCTTCATAACTCGAAAAGTACTTAATGAAAACTGACTTAATTATAGTGTTTTGGAAAGCTCTCGAGATAAGCTACAAGAATATTCAATAAAAAGTAGGTAGTTCCGTTTAAAAAATTGAAGGTGACATTCACGTGACCTTCAAACAACTTTTCAAGGTCAAACCAATGACACCATCTTATGACCCCCTTCAAGCCATACAACTTTTGTCTGAAATATTTCTTTCTAAAGTGCATAGTTTATGAAATATTCGACCGTTCCGGGACTTTTCTAACACCCTGTATATATAGTATATATATTGTTTCTGTCTGCCTTCTTTTCCTTTCATTGATCAAGTAATAAATTACTATATTTTATAAGTCAAAATATCGAAAAGTTTTGTTTTAGTTATAAAGCTAATAAGATCTTCATTTAGTGGAATAATATTAAATGCTATAATGTTTGTAGTATTTCTATATAACTAGTATATACATGTGTAAGTATGTTTAAATATATAATGTACATACGTGTATACATATATACGTATTTTTAGTATATATTACTTAATTTGATAATGATATTGCATAATATATTTATTTCGTTCATTTTCTCTATTATTTTACACGATGAAAACCATGACAATGATTATCGAGTTTATCCTATAATTCTATATGTTTAATAAAATTTAATTGTTAAGATTGTTATTATTACGATTAGTCGTCTACATCTTAAATTTATCTGAAACCAAATAATTATTATTTGTCTAATTATTTGATTTAATATGTGAAATTCATAAGTAAACATTATTTAATTTTTACGTTATTATTTTAAGATCTAGAGTTTTATAAGATTAACGTACTAATTTTTTGAATTTATCTAATACAAAGGATTTTAGATTTGAGAATTTGTTTAGTACAAATAGTTTTTCGGAATTAGAGTCTACAGATTTTTCATGAGTATCAATAAAATACGCTATATTATTTTTTACATGAAAATCAAGAGACACGGTAGTGTCTTGCGTCGAGTTCATCTCTCTAGCAAGACGCGCGCCGTGTCTCTACGCGAGACGGGAAATTGAGACCAGTTCAGATTATTTCATATTATTATATTACGATAACCGCTGAACGGATCGAGCTCTTATTAGGCTTAATCGATAGCTTATGTTCGAATTATATAGTAAAAGTGTCTTTATTTTTACTCTACGAGCTGTAGAAGTGGAAATATCGCGATATATAATTCTAAAATCGTGAAAATACGATTAAGAAACGTCCACGTCGTGGTCATCATCAAACAATATATATAGAACAAAATTTGGCGTCCGACTGCCGCTGTCGACACCAGATGGCGGAGGCGCTGACGCCTGGCGCTTCGTAATTGACATATACATGTCAAACATATACATGTCAAATTAAGAGACACGGTAGTGTCTTGCGTCGATTATTGATATGAATAAATTGTTATCAATAAATTAATATATACATGTCAAACATATCCATGTCAAATTATTATTGATATGAATAAATTGTTATCAATAAATTAATAATAATTACTTTTATTTACAGCAGTCATATTAATAAATAATATAATATAACATAATGAGAGAAAATAATCTTCTGCATAGTCATATAATTATGATTATATGATATTTCTACAATCATTCTTGACTATGCAGCAAATATATAAATCTATGATTGCAGAAATACTATATAATCAATTATGTGGCTACGCAGAAGATTCTCTCTCTCACATTATGTTATATTATTGTTGTATTATTTATTATTATGACTACGCTGCAAATATATAAACTTTTACATAATATATACTACTATGGAATGATACAGCAGGAAATGGAAAAGAACCAGAAATAAAATGGTTTGTGATTTCAGAAACGGTGCACCATAAAAATATAAAACTTGTACTGTTAGATAAAATTTCTACAAAGATTAATTTAACGTATAATAATAATTTTTAAAAATCACCCCTTGGGGGTGAAAGCTAATATTTCAAAAACGGTGCACCACAAAAATATAAAACCTGTACTATTAGTTATGACTTGTAGAAAGACTAATTAAGCGTATAATAATAATTTTTAAAAACAACCCCTTGGGGGTGAAATCTAATATTTCAGAAACGGTGCACCACAAAAATATAAAATCTGTACTGTTAGTTATGACTTGTAGAAAGACTAATTAAGCGTATAATAACAATTTTTAAAAACCACCCCTTGGGGGTGAAATCTAATATTTCAGAAACGGTATACCACAAAAATATAAAACCTATGCCGTTAGTTAAGGTTTCTACAAAGACTAATTAGCGTATAATAATAATTTTTAAAAACCACCCCTTAGGGGTGAAATCTAATATTTCAGAAACGGTGCACCACAAAAATATAAAACCTGTACTATTAGTTATGACTTGTAGAAAGACTAATTAAGTGTATAATAACAATTTTTAAAAACCACCCTTTGGGGGTGAAATCTAATATCAGAAACGGTATACCACAAAAATATAAAACCTGTGCCGTTAGTTAAGGTTTCTACGAAGACTAATTTAGCGTATAATAATAATTCTTAAAAACCACCCCTTGGGGGTAAAATCTAATATTTTAGAAACGGTGCACCACAAAAATATAAAATCTGTACTGTTAGTTATGACTTCTAGAAAGACTAATTAAGCGTATAATAACAATTTTTAAAAACCACCCCTTGGGGGTGAAATATAATATTTCAGAAACGGTGCACCACAAAAATATAAAACCTGTACTATTAGTTATGACTTGTAGAAAGACTAATTTGGCGTATAATAATAATTTTTAAAAACCACCCCTTGGAGGTGAAATCTAATATTTCAGAAACGGTGCACCACAAAAATATAAAACCTGTACTATTAGTTATGACTTGTAGAAAGACTAATTTGGCGTATAATAATAATTTTTAAAAACCACCTCTTGGAGGTGAAATCTAATATTTCAGAAACGGTGCACCACAAAAATATAAAACCTGTACTATTAGTTATGACTTGTAGAAAGACTAATTGAGCGTATAATAACAATTTTTGAAAACCACCCCTTGGGGGTGAAAACTAATATCAGAAACGGTATACCACAAAAACATAAAACTTGTGCCATTAGTTAAGGTTTCTACAAAGACTAATTTACCGTATAATAATAATTTCTAAAAACCACCCCTTAGGGGTGAAATCTAATATTTCAGAAACGGTGCACCACAAAAATATAAAACCTGTACTATTAGTTATGACTTGTAGAAAGACTAATTAAGTGTATAATAACAATTTTTAAAAACCACCCTTTGGGGGTGAAATCTAATATTTTAGAAATGGTGCACCACAAAAATATAAAATCTGTACTGTTAGTTATGACTTCTAGAAAGACTAATTAAGCGTATAATAACAATTTTTAAAAACCACCCCTTGGGGGTGAAATATAATATTTCAGAAACGGTGCACCACAAAAATATAAAACCTGTACTATTAGTTATGACTTGTAGAAAGACTAATTTGGCGTATAATAATAATTTTTTAAAACCACCCCTTGGAGGTGAAATCTAATATTTCAGAAACGGTGCACCACAAAAATATAAAACCTGTATTATTAGTTATGACTTGTAGAAAGACTAATTAAGCGTATAATAACAATTTTTGAAAACCACCCCTTGGGGTGTAAAAACCACCCCTTGGGGGTAAAAACTAATATCAGAAACGTTATACCACAAAAACATAAAACTTGTGCCATTAGTTAAGGTTTCTACAAAGACTAATTTAGCGTATAATAATAATTTCTAAAAACCACCCCTTGTGAATAAAACCTAATATTTCAGTAACGGTATACCACAAAAACATAAAACCTGTGCCGTTAGTTAAGGTTTCTACAAAGACTAATTTACCGTATAATAACAATTTTTAAAAACCACCCCTTGGGGGTGAAATCTAATATTTCAGAAACGGTATACCACAAAAATATAAAACCTATGCCGTTAGTTAAGGTTTCTACAAAGACTAATTAGCGTATAATAATAATTTTTAAAAACCACCCCTTGAAGGTGAAATCTAATATTTTAGAAACGGTGCACCACAGAAATATAAAACCTGTACTGTTAGTTATGACTTGTAGAAAGACTAATTTACCGTACAGTAACAATTTTCAAAAATAAAATATTATCCCTAAAAATAATTTACTAATATTTTCCCCCAAAAAATAATTTACAGGAAGCATATAAAATTTGACAAAAAGATGTGAAATCCCTCTAAAAAAAACCTTGCAAAGGTAAAAAAAATACGCCAAGTACATAAAAAATATTTCGCTTTGTATACAACAAAACGTTTAATAAAAAAAATGTCCCTAAGAATAATTTACAAAAATTATCCCCCAAAAATTAATTTGTAGAAAGGATATAAAATTTTACAAAAAGATGTAATATCCCTCTAAAAAAAACCTTACAAAGGTTAAAAAAATACGCCAAGTATATAAAAAATATTCTACCTTATATGCAACAAAATGTTTAATGAAAAAAGTCCTAAAAATAATTTATAATAATTTTCCCTTACAAAACCATTTTTCTGAAAAACAAAACCTCAACAAATAATTATCATAAAAAAATATAAAAAAATAAAATATCAAAACTAAATAGGAAATCAATAATTACTATTAGCCAAGTACCTAAGAGCAATTTGCAAATTTGATATAATACTTGCCATGAAATCAATTTTACATTGTAGAAATATTATACATATATTCTCCCTAAAAAATTAAAACGCATTTTATATTTATTCGGACAAACTTGATTTTTAAAATATTTAAAATCAACACTAAATGAGAATTAGGATTCTTTTAATTCCTAAAACATTTTTTATATAATGTATATAATTTAAGAAAAAACGTTTTACGCAAGTTTTAAATCGCACAGTCTTTAAATCGAAGTAAGTTATGAAAACTGGCGTGCCCGGATCGTTTACATTATAAACAAATATATCCCCAATAAAATGTAAAATCTTAGACATTATACAATTAAATATTAAATCTGTGCTTGATTACGATCTGGGCACGCCAAGTTTTCATAACTTACTTCGATTTAAAGACTGTGCGATTTAAAACTTGCGTAAAACGTTTTTTTCTTAAATTATATACATTATATAAAAAATGTTTTAGGAATTAAAAGAATCCTAATTCTCATTTAGTGTTGATTTTAAATATTTTAAAAATCAAGTTTGTCTGAATAAATATAAAATGCGTTTTAATTTTTTAGGGAGAACTTATGTATAATATTTTTACAATGTAAAATTGATTTCATGGCAAGTATTATATCAAATTTGCAAATTGCTCTTAGGTACTTGGCTAATAGTAATTATTGATTTCCTATTTAGTTTTGATATTTTATTTTTTTATATTTTTTTATGATAATTATTTGTTGAGGTTTTGTTTTTCAGAAAAATGGTTTTGTAAGGGAAAATTATTATAAATTATTTTTAGGACTTTTTTCATTAAACATTTTGTTGCATATAAGGTAGAATATTTTTTATGTACTTGGCGTATTTTGTTAACCTTTGTAAGGTTTTTTTAGAGGTATAAGTATGTGCAGAGAAGGAACATCTAATATTTGGATCGAAGCTAATGATGCTCAAGTTAAGAAAAAACAATGGCCTAGAGGTGGTAAAAATGTTTGTTTACTTTTCCTACGAAGAATGTCTAATAAGTAATATATAAATATATCCAATATGATAAAATTAATAATTTAAATATCTGTAGTAGGCAAGAAAGACCGTCACGTTTTGAAAAAGTATGACGGGGTGTTTATTTAAAAATGTATAATAAATACGTACTATAAAAAAATAATATTCATAAAAAATTTATAAAATATATAATGCATACATTTTTAATACATAAAAAGTGATATTCTTAAAAAATACATTTAAAGAAAAGTTAAACTTAAATATCTGTAAAAAACGATCATATAATATTTAAATATCTATAGTAAGCAAGCGAGATCGTCACACATTTTGATATAGTATGACGGGGGTGGTGGTGGGTTTATTTTTAAAAATGTTTAATAAATATTATGAAATATAATAATTATCAAAAATTAAATTTAAAATACATAATTTTTTATACAAAAAGAAGTGATATCCCTAAAAAAATACCTTTTAAAAAAAGGTAAAGAAAAAGCGTCGAGTTCATCTAAAAACTATCTCACAAAAAATAGCTATCACAAAAACTAGCTACCTTTATTTACAAAAAGTACTGATATAAAAATTGCGTCAAGTTGGGGTGCAATTTCACTTTAAGTTTGTTAGTGTTATAAAATTTTATACATATGTGCTTTTATATAATTCGCTGCTGACAAATAGGTAGAAGTTCCGTTTAAAATCTACATTACATTTTTGTCATAAAGAAGAATATTTTTGTTAGAGTTGAATCAATTTTTTAAAATAAAAGATTACGTCAAATGATTTTTAAATTTTCTAGAAAATTAAAATAAGATTAAAAAACTTATTTAAAAATTAAAAATTCAAAAAAATGAAAGATTACGTCAATAATTTTTCAATCTTCTACAAAAATAAAATAAAAGAACAAATTTTTTTAAAAATTAAAAATTAAAAAAAATAAATTAAAAAAATTTTAAATAAAAAAACTCGGCGCTACCTAGTAATTATTGAAATAATGTTAATATGTAATTGTTCATTTATTATTATTGCCAATCAAATTGGTAGCGCGCCGAGTTTTTTTATTTAAAATTTTTTTAATTTATATTTTTTTTAATTTTTAATTTTTAAAAAAATTTGTTCTTTTATTTTATTTTTGTAGAAGATTGAAAAATTATTGACGTAATCTTTCATTTTTTTGAATTTTTAATTTTTAAATAAGTTTTTTAATCTTATTTTAATTTTCTAGAAAATTTAAAAATCATTTGACGTAATCTTTTATTTTTAAAAATTGATTCAACTCTAACAAAAATATTCTTCTTTATGACAAAAATGTAATGTAGATTTTAAACGGAACTTCTACCTATTTGTCAGCAGCGAATTATATAAAAGCACATATGTATAAAATTTTATATAATAGTTCACTGAAATCTATAATATTACTTATCTTCTAGTATAATATTAATAAGTTCTCCCCTTTTCTAAATATCGTGCTCTCCTGTGTCCTCTTCTTTTTCTTTCATTTCCATTGCTTCTTCTTTATCTTCTTTTCTTGTGTGATAATTCTTGTTCGGTGGATCGTTTCTTTCTTCAAGTTCCATGTCATCCATTAATTTCATTTAATTCCTTATCTGTAATCTATCTTGTTTAGGAAAATCGTGTATTAAAATCTTTTCTGTGATTTATAATCCAAGAGATTTACTTAGTTTTCTGTTTTTCTTTTCCCTACTATTAGATCTCTCCAATATTTTAAAATTTGTCTCTATGTCTTCTGGATTGTCTAAATTTAAAAATTTCTTGTTTCGTTGTATTGCACCTTTTGGAGATTTTTGGATAATACATTTCTGATATTATCTTGTTATTTTCCATTATGCTTAGATTTACGTTGTTGTATAAAGTTATTTATGATTTCTTCAGATTTGTTCAATAAGAATATAAATATTTTTGAAGATGGTTTATTTTTGCGTTGAAAAATTTTAATATTTGAATTATATTTTTCACTTTCTTTAAGAAAATTTTTTATTGTAATATGAGAGGTGTCTGATTCATTATTATTATCATTGTTTCTTGTAAATAATCCAATCTTCAGAAGTTTGATATCTAGGGAGGATAAAAGGTTGCTCCCTTTTGTAGAATAAGGTTGTGTCGAATTGCGTAGTGGGATTTGATAACTTCTCCCTCGCAATCGGGATCGTCCCGATTGCGCACATTCCCGATCGGACACAGCGAAATTTCCCGATCGGACACAGTCCCGATCGGACACAGACCCGATCGGACACGGACCCTATCGGACACAGGCCCGATTGGACACAGTCCCGATCGGACACAGTCCCCATCGGACACAGTCCCGATCGGACACAGACTCGATCGGACACAGACCCGATCGGACACAAGCCCGATCGGACACATACGGTTGCAATCGGACACAGTCCCGATCGGACACAGACCCGATTGGACACAGTCCCGATCGGACACAGACCCGATCGGACACAGACCCGATCGGACACGGACCCGATCGGACACGGACCCTATCGGACACAGGCCCGATTGGACACAGTCCCGATCGGACACAGTCCCCATCGGACACAGTCCCGATCGGACACAGACTCGATCGGACACAGACCCGATCGGACACAAGCCCGATCGGACACATACGGTTGCAATCGGACACAGTCCCGATCGGACACAGACCCGATTGGACACAGTCCCGATCGGACACAGACCCGATCGGACACAGACCCGATCGGACACAGACCCGATCGGACACAACCCCGATCGGACACATACGGTTGCAATCGGACACAGTCCCGATCGGACACAGACCCGATCGGACACAGTCCCGATCGGACACAGACCCGATCGGACACAGTCCCGATCGGACACAGACCCGATCGGACACAGACCCAATCGGACACAACGGCCACGTTCGAAACGGCAACACGTTCGAAACGGCCACACGTTCGAAACGGCCACACAACTTTCCACGCGAAGCGAGGGGGACGGGGTGGGTGCGGGAGGGGGGCCGAAGGCACCCTTGCACCCCCCGTGTGTGTGTGTGTGTGTGTGTATGTTCGATTGCACCTGTGTCCCGATTAGGACTTCGGGACTGTGTCCGATCGGGCCTGTGTCCGATCGAGTCTGTGTCCGATCGGGACTGTGTCCGATTGAAACCGTATGTGTCCGATCGGGGTTGTGTCCGATTGGGTCTGTGTCCGATCGGGTCTGTGTCCGATCGGGTCTGTGTCCGATCGGGACTGTGTCCGATCGGGAAATTTCGCTGTGTCCGATCGGGAATGTGCGCAATCGGGACTCACTCTCGCAATCGACGGAACTAGGATTTTCTAATGAGGTTTGGAAATTTCCCTCCGAAATCTTTGAATTTTTCCCTTCTGGAGAGATTTGGTAACTTCCCTCTCTGAGGGTGTTTAAATCAATTAAATTTTCAGGAGAGGTTTGATAATTTTTCTCTCCAAGCATGATTAGATTATTTATATTTTCAGAAGAGGTTCGATAATTTTCCTCTCCCAGGTTTTTTAAATTTAATTTTTTATTTGGATAATTTTTATTTCCTCTCAATTTTATTTATTTTATTCCCATTTTCAACTTTCTTTTTATTTTTATTTTTTTCTTGATTTAATATTTCTTCTTTATTTTCATTTGGTATTTCTTCGATAATAAGATTATGTTAACAAATTTTATTTTTATCTTTATCTTCAGGTTTCGCTCCATCTTCATAAGCCGCGATTTATTTATCTTCCTTTTTATTAATTTTGATTTTATTGTTTTTATTCTTAATTTTAATTTTTATTTGATTTTCCTTTAGTATTTCTCCCTTATTTTTATTTCGAGTTTCTTCGATACTAACATTACCTTGATAGTCTTCGTTTTTGTATTCGTCTTCGATTTCCACCTTACTTTTGTAGTTATTGAACTCATTAAGCATTTTGTTAATGCTTCTTGTTATTGCTTCATGTTTAATTTCTTCCTCTGTATGGATTGGTTCTTTTAAGTCGTTTAAGTCTTCCAATTTTGATTTATAATCGTCGAACACTTCGTTCAATGGTTTTAAACGCAGGGTCGGAAACTTGTACTTCTGTTTCTTCATCTAAAGTGCTTATAACATTTAAATATGCCTTTCCAGATGTGTTCTCGATGATGGTGTCTCCTAAGTAAATTCCATGTGCTATCTTTATTTTTGGTATATATCCTACCTTTAATTCGGGATTTTCTATTCTCACATAGAATGATGTTTCTGATCGTGGAGGTACTACTATGGTTTCTGCCGAGGAAAAAGGTATATTATTTCCAGAGACAATTAAATTCCTTTGAGCATAATTTATTTTCGACAGAGTTTGTTTGAAGAAATCATCCCCTAATATTCCAGATTGTGAAAGTGAAAGACTCGGGTTCGATTCCCGATCCAGCCACTTGCGCCTCACATATTTTTCTAGTCCGCGAATATTGTTTTCTAGCAATTATTCGTTGGGCTGAAAAATGTGTGAATGCTCTCTCCGCAGGATATGCGTCGATGCCGTAGCCACGGATGGATTCTGTCGCTCGTTGATCAATGGGCGTATAGACACGTCCGACCTCCTCCCACATACATCCCTATCTTTTCTGGGAATAGGAAAGTCACAAGGTACTATATGGAAAGACACAGGAATTTCAAAAAGGTTTAACGTAATCTCTTCGAGAGTATACGTTGGATAATTATTTATACCGTTTAATTTTAATATATTTGTGTGTAATTAATATTTATTTTTTCATGTATAAAGTTTTCTTTGATTAAATTTGGACCGGATTCTGTGTCTAACATAAAAGTTATGGGCGTAGATATATTATCTGTATTGACTCGAACAGTAGGCACGCGACCTTGTTTGTCAAGATTTACACAGGCTGTCACAGGCTGTGCATTTATTATTCGGCAGTCTATATACCTGATTTTCCGAAATACAGGCGGGTACAAAGTTTACTTGGGTCTCTGTTATGTTTGATGTTGAAAGGCTGTTGAGGTTTCCTTGATTACCTTTTTTCCTTCGATTATTACTAGCAAGAGTCTGACAATCTTCGAAGACATGGCCTTGTTCTTTTCAATAACGGTAGAATAATGCGTTTCTCGATTCGATTTGATTAATTTTCGATCGACAATCTTTAGCGGTATGTCCAAAATTGTTACAAATTTGACACGTGACTCGACTGTTGTTTTCGGTATAACGTTGTTCATTCTGTTTTCTCCAGCAGTTGTTAGCCGAGTGGCCGGATTGTTCACACTATTGGCAAATTACTTTATTGATTTTGTTGTTAATATTATTTCAGCATGATTTTGCGTTGTGGCCCATTTTGAACATAGTTGACAAATCATTCTCTCTTGTATCATTACTGATTGGCGAGATTGCGGATCGCGGAAGCGGCATTTATCAGCTCCATGTCCGTTTTTTACAAATTTGACAAATCAAATTTCGGTTCTTTGACCCATTAAATTATTGACTGGTTGAGAGGTTCGTAATAATTTGCGACAATTACTACCTACGTGCCCTTCCTTGTAACAGATCTAACAGGTTTCTCGTTTACCTGAACCGCCACCGCTTCCCTGTCGTAAATCTGTCATTGCGCGTAACTCTCTTTCTATTCTCAGGGCATCGGCTACTGTCGCATGTACATCCAAGTTTTTAGCGATTCGTTGTTCGATTTCTGATTTTAAACCTCTAAAGGGCAATCTACAATGGCAGTAGCAGTAGGTCGTAGCAGTCGTAAGCGAAATGAATCAAATCCATTTCCTATGAATTTCGTACGTTCTACGGCGGTCGCGCATACGCAGTCACGGAAGAATTCTGCGTTCTTAATTCTGATTGCGCATCCGCCGTAGAACATACATTATAGCCGTAGGAAATGGATTTGGTTTATTTCGCTTACGACTGTTACGACCTACTGCTACTGCCATTGTAGACTGCCCTTAATAAAGCACTTGCACATGTCCTTCTCTAGTGAGGCTTTAGTATTATGATCAAATGATACGATTCCCGAGGTTTGATATGCCTCGAGTATTTGTTTTTCGAGAATTTTTATTCTATTCGCATACGTGACTACGTCTTCTTCGTTCTTCTGATATATACATCCTAATTCTCCTTGCAATTGGTATACGTTTTTGGAAGGTCCATAAATTTGTTTCATATTTGTTTCATATTTAGTTAATTGAGATACGCTGTCGAAATCTTGATCTTGTATGGTACGGCGGGCTTCTATTATTCTGGTTCTTATTATTTTTATAAATTGAGATTCAGTCTTTCTAGGCAACATAGACTTCGCTTCCTCACATCTCTCAATAAAATAATTTAATGGTATATTCTGACCGTCAAAATAGGGAACGGCCTCTACCGCGTACTTCAGAGTAGCGAAAGGATTTTGCTGCGTCATTGTTAAATGTAAATTATCTTTGATCCTAGACTCTTTAAATTCAGCACAAGGTTTAATAGTTATATCGCCCGAATCGTCGGATATTAACGAGCTATCAATATTACTAAATTTTTCTTTTTCGATTACTGTCTCGTCTAATGAAAGATCGATATTTTCAGAAGTGGATTTAGAGGTTGATGATTTAGGAGTAGAAGTGTATCGTGTTCCTGGTTTTCTAGAATAAGCTTTTCGAGCAATTGAAAAATTTTTCTCTATCTCGGTTTTATCAGCTTTACCTCTAATTCTTTCACTCATTTCAATTTCAAAGATCACACATTCAAAATCCCGGACGAGCCCTCAAAATTTATCGTATGTTACGTCCAGGCCCGGAGCAGGATGGGTCGAAGGAAGGATGTAACACAGATGTTTTTTTCCCGAAGTCGCAGTAGGAGGTAACCGACTCGGGTCGAACGAACTCTGAGGCTCGAAAACAGATAAACGACTCTTGTTGAGTCGCTATTACTCTGTTTCGAGCGTTCACTCGGTAGTCCCCTTTTCGATAAGAGAATCTAATTCCATATACACGGGGCGGGACCAATGCGCGATCTTGAATGACTAGGAATGAGTGCAGGGTAATTAATTAATAGAGAAATTTAGTTACAAATTTTTACATTTATTTATATAAAAATAATTGATTAATGCGCTATATCTTGTGTGATGAGAGTGTGTGAGTGTGGATGTATGTGTGTTTTTTGGCGGATGTTACATGAGTACGGAGGTCGTCAGTCGAGCAGATTAAGGGGGGATGCTATTTTTATCTTTATGCTCTACTGGAGATTACAAAAATTTTGGGTTTTTCTTGCAAATACAAAATTAATTGTGGATGTGTGTAGAAAATGGAGGGGAAGAAAGAGGATTCCATTAAGAGTCAACGTCAGGTATAAAAGTTATAAACAAAGAAGAGCGAAAAGAAATAAATTAAAGATCAGATTGACTTGTTTTGCAATAAAAGACGTTAGTTATGGTTGAGTTGCGACTCTCAGTGGACTCCTGGTCTTTAGCATCGAGGATGATGGAATGCTTGTGGCGCTTGTTCGATGACCGAAAGTGTGTGTCCGCATCACGTAAACTGAGTATGGACTGTTAAAAACCAATAACGAACTGAACTGATTGATATGATCGATTGAACTGACTGATCTGAAATGATTGACTGAAGTGACCGATGCTCTTTGAGAGCTTATCTTTTTATACCCGATTTGGTTTACTTTTCCGGTACATAGCTTATCCTTCGATAAGATTCTAGATTCACAAAATTTGTTCAAGTGTCCAAGATTTCGAATTTTTGTAAGATTTATCTAGCTATTGTTGATTAGATTTGTCGGTTTAAGTCGGCTAAATTCGTCATCGATTTCTTATTTTCCTCCCTGATAAATTTCAAAATGTTACTATTTCTATTTACAGAGAGAGATCTATGTTATTTTATCGTCGATATATTTCTCTATTGCTCTGCCTGTATTTTTTATCTTCAGATAATTATTTATTAAGGGAATCGGTATTGCTTCATTGTTAGCATTTCTTGCGTGTTTTTTCGTGATTATTCATAAATATTAGATGATAAATATATATTATTATGAGGCGCGAGAGGTCCTGTGAATGATTCTGCTTATCATTAATCGAACGATCGTTGCCGCAGCTTCGTGAAAGGAAGGAATCGTGGAGTCGGCTGAACGTAACAGTTATGTTCATCTAATTCTGATAGCATTTAATTATTAATAGTATTTCTATTTTCTGAAACATTTCAGGTATTTTTAGATCAGAATATGTTCGAAATCGAGTCAAAAATAACAAAATAAACCTTTCATAATTGCCTTGAAGACACTGAGAGTCATCGCTTGAAAAGCGAGTCGAGGGCCTTTAGCCAGGCCGTCTATTCGACGCCCCTGGCGCTTAATCCGAGGCAGCCCGGTAAATATGGGTAATAATGATATCTCCCATTGTCAGTGCAACCAAAAACAGTGTTCTCGAAAGATACAATAATAACAAATAATAAAGAGAACATTAAATTTAAACATTGTTCCGGATACCTTGTGATTTATAAAAAATCTGGATCTCCCGAAAAGGGCCTAAATATAAATTGCCGCGGTCGATGAGCGCAGCACCTTTTGTCGCAAAAGTCTCCGATGCGCTCACTTCATTTTCTTGCGAAAAGTTTTCTTCTCCGTTGCTCGCGGAAATCAAAACCGACTTTAAGTGAATATCTGTATTAGCGTCTCCTTCAGAAGAACTCTGTATTCTGTGCGAATAAAAAGTGAAAAGTATGTATCGATCTATCGTGACTTCTCTCTCTCTCCCCTCCCTCCCTCCCTCTCCCTTTCTCTTTCTCTCTCTCTTTCGGGCTTATCGGTCGATTCGCTCTCAAACAGAATACATGCGTTTAATTCTTGATAATAATGGATCTATATTTTCTAATGCATAAAACACTACAGATATTTTTCTGATACACTTTTTAAAAATATCTAATTTAATATAATAGCTATTTATAATTATAATATTATAATTATAATTATAATATAATACTTATTTATAATTATAATATTAGAATCTGGATGATACTTTAACACAATATATAAAATAGAAGTAAAAAGCGACATTTATATACAGAATGAATAACAAAATTGCTACTTTTGAAATAATTTATCATTTATTAATTTTAGGGAAAATTAATTTTATATAAAATATTTTATATTTGATGTTCGTCAAAAAAGGAAAATTTTACTTTTATTTTCAAAGATATCAAAGTGTGTGTAATCACATGACTTTGTTAGATATTATATTTTTTAAATACCGTATATCTTGTAAGTATTATGTTGTAATTGATAAAAAAATAAACTTAAAACAAATTTATTGTGATGTTGTAAACATATATTCGTAAAATTTTATTTGCGAAAATATCATCGTGTTCTTGATACATAGTATAGACAGTGACATATGGTATAAATGTATTTATCATAATGAGACGCATAATATTTATAATAATGCGAATCATAATATTATGACTAATATTGGTATCTCTTGGTTTTATAAACAAAAAATTTTCTTGTATAAAAAGTTTGTATGGATTTAGCATTCTTCTGACATTATAATGAGTTAGCATTTTATCAACTTTATTGCGCGTTTATGTATTTTCTGATTGGATATGCTAGTGTAAGTGTGTAATTCCGATAATTGTGGCGAAGAAATAGTCTGTTCTAAAAATATTTTGAATGTTAATGATAAAAAAATAATATTTATAAACATAAGAATTAATTACTTATTAATTACTAATATTCTCCAAATTATTACGAAAAGACAAAAGTTAAAAGAATTCATGCTCATATTTTTATTAATGAAATTTAGAATGTTTCAAATTAACTTAACAAATATTTTAGAAAATATAAGATAAAAAATAAAAACTATATATTTTCCTTATAGATACAAGAATAATTTTGGCTTGTCGGGATATACAAAAAGCCAATGATGCAGTTTGTTACGTCCAGCCTACTCCACGATTCCTTCCTTTCACAAAGTTGCGGAAACGATCGTTCGATTACTGATAAGCAAAATCATTGATCAAATAGGGCCTCTCGCGCCTCATAATAATCTATATTTGTCATCGAATATCTATGAATAATCACGAAAAAAACACGCAAGAAATGCTAACAATGAAGCAACACCGATCCCCTTAACAAATAATTATCTGAAGATAAAAAATACAGGCAGAGCAATAGAGAAATATATCGACGATAAAATAATATAGATCTCCCTCTGTAAATAGAAATAGTAACATTCGAAACATTTTCGAAACTTATCAGGGAGGAAAATAAGAAATCGGTGACGAATTTAGCCGACCTAAACCGACAAATCTAATCAACAATAGCTAGATAAATCTTACAAAAATTCGAAATCTTGGACACTTGAACAAATTTTGTGAATCTAGAATCTAATCGAAGGATAAGCTATGTACCGGAAAAGTAAACCAAATCGGGTATAAAAAGATAAGCTCTCAAAGAGCATCGGTCACTTCAGTCAATCATTTCAGATCAGTCAGTTCAATCGATCATATCAATCAGTTCAGTTCGTCATTGGTTTTTAACAGTCCATACTCAGTTTGCGTGATGCGGACACACACTTTCGGTCATCAAACGAGCTCCACAAGCATCCCATCATCCTAGATGCTAAAGACCAGGAGTCCACTGAGAGTCGCAACTCAACCATAACTAACGTCTTTTATTGCAAAACTGTAAGTCAATCTGATCTATAATTTATTTCTTTTCGCTCTTCTTTGTTTATAATTTTTATATCTGACGTTGACTCTTAATGGAATCCTCTTTCTTCCCCTCCATTTTCTACGCACATACACAATTAATTTTGTATTTGCAAGAAAAACCTAAAAATCATTATAATCTCCAGTCGAGCATAAACGTCGAGTATAAAAATAGCATTCCCCTTAATCTGTTCGATTGACGACCTCCGTACTCATGTAACACCCGCGAGAAAACACACACATACCTACTCACACTCACAAAATATAGCGCATTTAATTATAAAAATTTTTTTATCATTCTTCTCTTATATCTAAATTTATCAATTATTTTTTTTATATAAATAAATGTTAAATCAAAATTTGTAACTGAATTTCTTAATTAATTAATTGCCCTGCTCTCATTCCTAATCATTGAAGATCGCGCATTGGCCCCGCCCCGTGTAAAAGGGATTAGATTCCCTTACCGAAAAGGGGACCACCGAGCAAACGCTCGAAGCAGAGTAATAGCGACTTAACGAGAGTCGTTTACCTGTTTTCGAGTCTCAAAATTCGCTCGACCCGAGTCGCTTACCTTCTGCTGCGACTTCGGGAAAAAACTATCTGTGTCACGTTTTTCCTTCGACCCATCCTCTCCGGGCATGGACGTAACACAGTTGAAGGCATTAAAAAAAAATTTACCTTCGAAGTAAGAATAAATAATATTTAACCTATCTCTGGATTATTTTGTTTTGGCTTTATTATGTAACAGTTGTGAAATCTTTACAGATGGCAGTTGTCGCATTTAAAGAAGTAATTATGATAATTATAATAATTATTTACAAGATAATGTAATAATTTTCAGAGCAGACAGGAAACAACTTCAAGGTGATCTAGGTGAGCTCATTATTTATCAATTGGATCTCTTTAGTCTAAAAAGTGTAAAAAAATGCGCTAGAAACTTGTTAATGAAAGTGTTACGTCCGATGGACGTCGCAATTCTTTTCTTTCTTCGAAACCATACAAAAATTATACGATAACCACGTGCGCGAGTAACTCTTGGCGATATCTGAGAACCAAGGAAATGAAAAATAATAAATAAGCCTAGACTACAAGGATAGCCTGTCGCTATAAATAAGAAATTCCACTAAAATAAAGAGCTGTAATAAAATCGAACTGTCGCATATATGTTTACAGTTGGGACGTCCGTTAGAACCATTGAAACTCTAGAAACAAAGCGATCCTTCTTAAGAATCGCGCCAACGATAAACATATGTATATCTAATCCTTGCAGCGGATATCTGAGACCAAGAGACTCGAAGTAATAAATAAATAAGAAAAGTTAGAGCTAAGAATGGCCAGTCGTTGGAACTTAGAAATTCTAAACAAAAATCGGAATCAGAGCCGCAATAAATTTTTTTTTATAGCGCTACACACGTGGAGCTATGAAATCGGAAACTCTTCTGTTAAAACAAAAGGCCTGCAGTATCCTAAGCAGGCTATCAAAAAAACGAGAGAGAAACTAAACAATTCGCCTGGCCACCCTGAAGGGCTAGCCAAAACGCGAGAAGACTCTCGCGAGTCATAATCTGTCCGCTAAGCTCCCACTCTCTGCTGGATAGAGCCAAATCTTGAACCAAAAGGGCCAACCTATTAAAAATCTTAGAAACGCCTCTCCTTCCAAAATCAGCCTCCTTGCCTTTAAGAAGGGAGTAACTGAAATTATCTCATTCGCCCAAAAGAGATTCCCACTATCCAGAAAAGAGGAGGAGGAATAACTTTAAAAAACTCGAGCGCAAGACGCGAGACTCAGTTCCGTATCCAAATTTTTCCGACAACATTCAGCTTTCTTCACAGCATTAAAAGAAAAATCTGTGTCCGTCTGACTACGAGGAAATTTTCTCTTTTCGAGTTAAATTAACTGACCGAAAACGCGAAGTGTGAGCGAAGTGTAATCATTCTAAATCAACTGAGTCACCTGTTCTCCAGTATCGGGACCACCCAATTCTCCGACCGTGATTCGAGATCCGTTCTGGCTAAATTATTTTTTTTTCTCTCATATCAACGCTTCCTATAAGTAGTAAGTCTCTCTTAAAATTTTTTTTCTTTTCATTACTTCCTTTTCCCGTTGATAGTGATCTGCGAAACGATCCTTTGAAAATTATTAATTCATGTATCTCTAATGTAGAATAATAATGATAATAATAATACCGAAATCCTAAAATCTCACAATCGTTCCACACCACCAATAGTAATACTCCAATACCTTCCCCCTCTCCTATTGTTCATTTCTCTCTATTATACAGGGTGAGTCAAAAGTATGTTTTAAAAATTTATGAGCGTGTTTCTGGATGAAAAGGAAGAACAAATGTTCATATGAACATATGGTCGCAAATGCTTTGTTGTCGAGATAATGGACATAAATCAGCAGTATCAAATAATGCTTTATTTGAACGTTTACAATTTTGTTATTGTTGTTTGCTTTTTTTGTTTTTTTTATGTCCATTATCTCGACAACAAAGCATTTACGACCATATGTTCATATGAATATTTGTTCTTCCTTTTTATCCAGGAACACGCTCACAAATTTTTAAAACATACTTTTGACTCACCCTGTATATTTGTGCACAAACACAAATGGCTATTTGCCGACTGATAGTCGACATTTTTTAGTCAACTTGAAGTCGTCTTTTTAAGTCGACGTTTAGTCAACTATTTCTAGTACGGTTTATTGTCGACTTTAACTATCGACTATAAGTCGACTTAAGAGAATGCTGGAGCGACGGCCGAACTTCGACGGGTAGGCGCCCTCATTTTAACATAACTAAAAGCGTCGGTATATTACCAACACTTATAGTTACGTTACCGACAGTATTATCTGGGGTAATAGGACACATGTGTGCATTAAAAAGGGCAATAAAATATAAATTTTTTTGCATTGTGTTTGATATATTGATGCAACAAATGTGTTGGATTTCTACTGCTATAACATCTTACACAAACGATTGTAGAGCACAAATCTGTATTTGTCGCATATATATTTTGAACACACTGGTATAATTGCTCTCATTAATCATATATATAAATGAATATTTATACATAATACACACACAGAAATATACAATATTACATTGAAACACAATTTGCATAATATATTATGTATTATTAATTTTTTGATTATAGCGATTTAGCAAACACATGTCGTGCATAAATTGTAATTTGTAGAAAGTTACATACAAAAATCTTTTTTATTGTATATAACTGTGTATATATACTAAAAAGGATTTTTGTATGTAACTTTCTACAAATTACAATTTATGCACGACATGTTTGCTAAATCGATATAATTAAAAGCTAATAATACATAATATATTATGCAAATTGTGTTTTAATGTAACATTATATATTTGTGTGTGTAATATTTACAAAGGTTCATAATACATTTTGTTACCTCAAAAACATCGACATAGATATATATCGAGAAAAGAATGAGCCCCTCCATCGCCCATTCCCGTGAGACGCAACCATAATATCTTTTTTCGTCTCTCCAATATTGCAAACGAGATATTTGCATTGAAGCGTCTTTTTGAGTAGGTATACAAGGGGAGTTCTAACGCAGGAATCTCAGGGGGGGTGAGGGGCGAGGGGAACCGCGGGGGCATGACGTCATGCGGGGGGTATGACGTCACGCGGGGGGTATGACGTCACGTGGGGGTATGACGTCACGCGGGGGGGGGGGTAATGACGTCACGCGGGGGGTAATGACGTCGAGGGGGGTAATGACGTCACGCGGGGGGGGGGGGGGTAATGACGTCACGCGGGGGTATGACGTCACGCGGGGGGTATGACGTCACGCGGGGGGTATGACGTCACGCGGGACGGAGGGGGACTTCCCCGGTAAACACCCCTCATCCCTCACCCCCCTATAAGTAACAGCTCTCGCGGTATCCCCTCACCCCCTCCTCACCCCCTCGCCCCAATATAAGTAATTCTAGATTTTTTCCGTTCGACGTATCCATATCTCTCTCTCATTGAATTACTCGTCGCGCGAATTTATAAACAATATAAACAAACAACGACCCCCAGAATCATCTTCAACGATTTTTTCTCGGAAGGAATGCAACGCGTATCAGCGCCTGCTTTGCGCCTTTGTTTTAAAGATAAGAAAGGATTAGATGAAATATATATAAGGAGAATTGGATGTTTTATCGCAAGTATAAGTAATATTATATTACATACCCGATTGAGAGATAAACAATATAAACAGCGGTATTAAGTAATAAGTGTGCAAAAGTCACGTGCAAGTGCTCCGTAGAAAACTGTGACGTAGTGTTTTAAAAGTGTGAAAGAAAAGACATGAAAAATGGAAAACATCGAGCAGATTAAACGCGACCTGGTGGAGCAGTCCCGCCAAATTGCCACCTTGGGCGAGTATTTTGCATGGCTGCAGCGTTGCGAGGAATTTATCAAACAGCTCGAAGAACGCAGCCGTGTCAAGCGTCCGCGACTCTCGATCGGAAGTAGACAGTCTCTGGTGGCTAAAATCGCGCGACTCGAAGGTGCAAAGACTCGATTGCAGAGACGGTTTATACCCAGCGGTGGTGATTACAGCGGCGACAATAACGCGGAAAGACTCGTTTGGCGAGAGATCGATACCGCGTTCGATAGCCGTATTCTGACCGGTGCTGTGATTAACGCAAACTATATCCAACCTCGCCAATTTCTCGAGGATGCCAAAGACATCGTGCTCGAGCAAGTGCAAGACGTTATAAAAACACACAACAGTGTAAAAGTGAACACTATATTCAACGGTGAATTTGTGTCGGGTGATAAGCGTGCGAATAAAAGTATCAATACGAGAAACTGTGAACTCTTTCGCACGTCCGATTTACACGAGTGGTACGAGCGCCGCGTTATCGAGCCCACCCTAGCATTGCTAGAAGAATTTCAGGAACGCGATAGTGGTTGGGCATTGTCGCGAATACAGAATTTGACTGTTAATGTAAATAAATATAATTCTATGAGCGCGGGATGTTATATTAAATTACCGCGAGAAATTACGGCCAAGAAAGCGGTGGTTAACGTGCAATCCAGAAACAATGCATGTTTCGCGTGGGCAGTGGTGGCCGCTCTATACCCCGCTGAAAGAGACACGAATCGGGAATCTTCATATCCCCACTATACGACGGTGTTAAATGTACAAAATATTGAGTTTCCAGTGACTATGAACGAACTAAAAAAATTTGAACTTGCAAACAATATCTCGATCAACGTGTACAGCATCGAGAAAGAGAACAGCATTGTTCCGATACGTCTTTCGGAGCAGAAACGAGATAAGCACGTCAACTTGTTGTACGTGGAAGACGGTAACAGCGTCGGACATTTCGCATGGATCAAAAATCTATCGCGACTTGTCAGTTCACAGTTGAGCAAACACAACGGTCAAAGATATATCTATGATCGGTACGTATAATTTAAATAATTTATGTAATTATAAAATATAATGTATTGCATAAATCTATAATTTAAATATTTTTTTTTTACAGATGTTTACATTACTTTAGTTCGAACGACAAGCTGCAGTCACATACGGTCGACTGCGGGGAGATGAGCGAATGCGCTATCCGATTGCCGAGCGACAATGACAAGTGGCTCGAGTTCAACAACTACACGAGGAAAGAGCGGCTTCCATTTGTGATCTATGCCGATTTGGAATGCGTTTTAACCAAGATGGAGGAAGAACAGCAAAATTTGTACCAACACCATCGGGTATTTAGTATAGCGTATTATATGCATTGTTCGTACGACGACTCGTTATCCGTTTATAATTCTCACCGTAGCGCCGATTGCGTTTTGTGGTTCACCGAAGAACTTAAAAATTTAGCAATTCGCGTTAAGACTATTTTAACAACAAATGTTCCCATGGTAGATTTAACATCCGAAGAGTGGGAAAAATTTCACAGCGCAACGCATTGTCATATATGTGAAAAATTGTTTACACAAGAAGACGATACACGTGTACGCGATCATTGTCATTTGACCGGGCGATATAGGGGTCCCGCGCACTCAAATTGCAATCTAAATTACAAAGAATCTTTTTGCATCCCCATAGTCTTTCACAATTTATCCGGTTACGACGTGCATTTCATTATCAAGGATATAGCCACAGCGTTCGAAGGGGAAATCGAATTACTTCCGATAACCAAGGAAAAATATATTTCGTTTACGAAAAATGTTAACCTTAAGGAAGACAAAAAAAAAATCATGGAAAAATCATGTAAAATTACGCTTCATCGATTCGTACAAATTTCTTACGGCAAGTCTCGACAAATTGGCATCTTATCTAGACAAAGACAAACTCAAAATTTTAAAATCGAAATTTCAAAATTTATCCGCAGAAAATTTCAGTTTATTAACACGGAAAGGCGTCTTTCCGTACGAATACGTCGACTCTGTAGATAGGTTGCAAGATACATGTTTACCACCGCGCGAATCGTTTTACAGTTCCTTGACCGGTGAAACTATATCCGAGAGCGATTACGCGCACGCCGAGAACATCTGGACACGATTCTCCATTCGAACGCTAGGCGAATATAGCGATTTGTATCTCAAAATCGACGTCTTGTTATTAGCCGATATTTTTGAAAACATTCGCAATAGTTGCATCAAAAGTTACGGACTCGACCCTGCGTATTATTATACTCTCCCCGGATACACGTGGGATGCCATGTTGAAGCATACAAAGATTACGTTCGAATTGCTTACCGACATCGACATGGTCATGTTTATCGAACGCGGTATACGTGGTGGTCTGAGCCAATGTTCCAACAGATACGCTCGCGCTAATAACAAGTACATGGAATCGTATGATCCATCGAAATCATCGTCGTACTTGATGTATTTCGATGTAAATAATTTATACGGATGGGCAATGTGCCAACCGTTGCCCCATGCCGATTTTCGATGGGTCGACGACGTGCCGAATTTTAACGTAGCATCGATCGCGTTAGATTCGCCTACGGGTTATATCCTCGAAGTCGATCTCGAGTACCCGCAACATCTTCACGATACGCACACTGACCTACCGTTTTGTCCGACACGCGACAAGCCACCCGGCAAGCGGCAAGAGAAACTTCTCGCAACGCTATACGATAAGAAGCGTTACGTGATACACTATCGTAATCTACAGCAATGTACGCGACACGGCCTTCGCGTTACAAAAATACATCGCGTACAATTTACGCAATCTCCGTGGTTTCGCAATTATATCGAATTAAATACACAGTTTAGAACACTCGCGAAAAATGATTTTGAAAAAAATTTATATAAACTGATGAATAACGCGGTATTTGGCAAGACGATGGAAAATGTGCGTAATCGCGTCGATGTAAAATTATTAACAAAGTGGGACGGACGATACGGCGCAGAAGCGATGATCGCCAAACCAAATTTCCATAGTCGAAGCGTTTTTTCGGAAAATTTAATCGCCGTAGAATTGCGCAAATTGGAAGTAAAATTTTATAAACCAATTTACGTCGGTATGTGCATACTCGACATATCGAAAGTGTGTTTGTACGAATTTCACCACGAGTACATGTCTCCCCTGTATCGCGACAAATGTAAGATCATGTATACCGACACAGATAGTCTAATATATCACGTCGAGTGCGTCGATGTGTACGAGAACATGAAGCGCGATATCGCTAGATTCGATACGAGCGATTATACCGCGGACAATGCGTACGGTATACCGCTCGTGAATAAAAAAGTGCCGGGCTTGATGAAGGATGAAAATAACGGTGCGATAATGACCGAATTCGTCGGGCTTAGAGCAAAAATGTACGCGTTACGAGTCGATGGTAAGAAAGACACAAAAAAGGCAAAAGGCGTCAAGAGCAACGTTGTCGCGAGAACGATAACATTCGACGATTACACGCGGTGTTTGCACGATGAGATTGAAATGACGCGACAATAGTCCTGTATAAGATCTAAGTTGCACGAAGTATACACAATTCGCGAGACGAAAATTGCTCTGAGCCCGTACGATGACAAGCGGTATATCGTACCCGAAACCACCGATACGCTACCGTGGGGACATTATAGGATAACTTTATAAAATATAAAATTATTTAACCGTGTACATTTTTGTATCATAGCGCGTGCGAGAGAGAGAGATTACTATACTTATTCTATCTAAGCGCGAGAGAGAAAGAGATAGCGCGAAAGAACAATGACACATGCCGAAGATATCGCGAGACTTATGATTAACGCGCGAGAGAGAGAGCGCAACGAAGATATCGCGAGATTTACAACTAGCGCGCGCGCGAGAGAGAGAGAGATGCTAAAGGATGGGAGCGCAACGAAAGGTGTATAAATAAATGTTTCTTTCTACAATTAAAAATATAAATTTATTAAAAATGTGATAATAAATACATTTGTGTGTGTGTGTGTGTGTGTTATATTAATAAAAGAAATATTAATAAAAATTTAAAAATAATATAATATAATAATGTAATATAATAATATAATAATTATAATTATAATACCTGCTATGTACAGGCTACTAATAACTACAATTACATGTACGGTTCTAGCATGTTATCACGATCTTCAGGGTCTCGATCAGGGTTTTCAGTAAAAGGAGATGATATAAAATGCAGTTTGATCAAATTAAGCGCATACATATCGAAATGTAGTACCAGGAGTCCGCTCATGTTAAGAGTTTCTTCTCTCAGTATGTTGTACATACGTATGTACATTGGAAAACATTCATCGCAATCATGGATGGGCTGCACCGTTGTTATCACCTTCTTGCATTTTCGACAGTGCTCCATAGTGAAGGGTCCTTCGCAAAACTCATGTTGCCAAAAAGGTTTTACGTATTGCCGGTGAAAAATTCCCGAAAGCAATTTATGCAAAATTTCATTTCCGGAAACAGTGGTGGAACCTTTAAAACGCGACCATAGACCTTCACACACATTGCTGTACGCAATCCGCGGAGTAGCGGGTCGAACCGGGCGGGTCTATATAGTACTGGGGGGCACATGCTAATGTGAAAAAGATAAATAATCTCATTATCCGTTGTATTATTTCTTATTCCTTATTTTCTTTTTCTTTATTTCTTACCTTCCTTCTTTTCTTCTTTATAATCTATTTAACGTTATATATCTCTTCCTTCTGTTCGCTCGACACTCTTTTCAACCGTTCGCTCGACACTCTTTTCAACCGTTCGCTCGACGCTCCTTTCAACGCTATCCAATTCGATACTGACAGTTGCTCTGTTTCTTAAACGCTTACTACCTTCATCTCTATCATAGACCCTTTCCACTGTTTTCATTCCAATGTGATACTTGAAACGGGCTTACTCTCATATGTTTATTCTAATTATCATCCGTCGCTCTCCCGCTATCCATCTCTTTCTCTCTTACAATATTTTACGATTGTGTGTGTGTATTATACTATTAGAAGAAATATTAATAAAGATTTTTGTATTTTTTCATATATATAAGTATATTTCACATATATTTTTTATGTAATGCATATCTTACACATTTATATTAAGAATAACTACATACATAATACTATTGTAAGAAATATTAATAAAGATTTTATGTATATTTTCATTTTTCAGATATTATGTTGTACACATATATTTTTTCTTGAAACTTAAAAATAAACACTGTATGATTAATTAAACCGGCATTGTCCTTATGTATCCAAGAGTTGTGCGAATTGTCAAATCCCAGCCATTTCACGTAAACCTCGTCACCCCTCCTGCAGTACTTTCTCCACGAGATACACATCCGGATAATCGCGCGATGCAACTCGTGCTCGTAGAACGCTCCGGCGATAGATATTGCGATAATCCCCGAGTAGATAGCGTTTACGGGATTAGTATGCTGCACTTTTAAACACCTCGGTTCAATTTGGCGTGTAACCTTTCTCGAAATTGTCTTGTACTTGCTAACACGTACCGAGTCACCTACTTTGAATTTCGCCGGACCCGCGATATTTACACGGTTGTACACCGTAGTCAAGAGTCCTATTTCTAGCGATCGCGGGGTAGTCGACGGGTCGGCCACCGATCGTCTGATGCTGGCGCGCGTTGTAAAACTGATACGAGTCGCGGCAACGCGTTGATCCACTTGTAAGATCCGCTCAGCGTAAACATCTTCCACATGTCGTTTTTCAGCGTGCGATTGAATCGCTCAACGATCAAAGCCTTCAATACCGAATATGTAGAATAGTGATTGATGTTATGTTTTCGCATGAGCCGTTGCATGTCGGCGTTATAAAATTCTTTCCTTATCGGTCTGTATGTTTTTCGACACCTCTTGCTATCTCGAACTATCTCGGCGATAGCGTCAGCTGTCTCGCTTCCGCCTTTACTTTTGAGTGGTACGGCCCACGCGCTTGCTCAACACATCGATGACAGTGAGTATGTAGTGGTAAACTCGTTGAAATGGAGAGTACGGACGCATCTCGACGATGTCAGCTTGCCAGGTCATCATATCCCCGTACTATGACGGTTCGGGAAAATTTTTCTCGCCGGTGCGTGCAGTTCGTTCACCAACTGCCGTTTGTCTAAACGCGTTGTTTCTTCGCTCTCCGGTTATTCCTGATCGCCGATCCATCGTTGATGCCCGATAAAGACGTTCGATAGACGTTCCTGGCCCGTTCGTTCACTGCCGTTCTTAACCCGTTTGTTGCCGTCCTTGACCCTGTTGGTAGTCGCTTCTAAGTAGTCCGTAGCCTCGTTCACAATCGTTTCTGACCCGTTCGTAGCCTCGTTGGCAATCGTTTCTGACCTGCTCCTAGCCGTTCCGGAGTTGTATGCCGCCTCGTATGTAGCCGTTCCTGACGTGTTCATAGCCTTGTTCGTAATCGTCCTTGAGGTCCTCGTAGCCTCGTTCGCAGCTGTTCTTGAATTGTTCGTAGCCTCGTTCGCAGCCGTTTCCTCTTCGATCACTGCCACTCATTGTAGTTTGATAGCCGTTCGATAACCGTTTGTAGTCGTTCGATAACCCTTCGTAGATGTTCGATAAGCCTTTGTAGATACTCAATAATTGTACAATAGCCGCTCCTAAGCCGTTCACTACAACCGCTCATTACAGGTTGATAGCCGTTTCTGAATTAGTGTTAATCGCACGCCGAAGCTCGTTTATAGCAGTCTGCAAAGCTCGCATATCCTTCTCGAACGCAGTCAGCTTCTCGTCTGATTCTTTTCTGTTGATTCTTCAACGTTTTAACGCATTCTTCCACGTGCGAAATGAGTCGACTGCATCGGTATCGGCCCCAGGCTACGCTACACGGCGAATTTTGCGCGACCTCGCGTCATAGGCCCGCTGCGACGCTGACACAGCGACAGAGCGTTTTGACGCAAGTAACCGTCACCACTTTACCCCAATGATCGCTTGTGTCGATCGCATCATTTCTCCGTTCAAATAATCCAAATTTGTTGATAGGCATTTTTTTCGATGCGAGTGACATCGATCGACTGATGAAGTTTTGTCGAGACACCGTTTAATTTATAATAAGGCCGGCTTCGCGAAGTTCCTCGAGGATCGACAGGATCTCGTTGTCGTGAGCGTTGTGGCCAGCTCGGTGCGAAGCGTCGAGCAATCGTAGCCGATCCACTAGCTCGTTCGGGTCGTCCCAGTGCAC